>OU015675.1:7181546-7781546 GCA_907165275.2 Zygaena filipendulae
TCTCGTAGAAAGTTCACGGCCTACTGAACAAGAACATATTGACAGCCAAAGTATAAGTATAGGTAAAAAAAACTATTGACCTTCATATGTTTGACTTGCTGTGCCCTGCGGTTTCACCCGCAGGAACTATTTGATTTCTGTCCATGATAGAAAAGTAGGCATGTACTTTTACTAAGTGTACGTATAACGAGGGGGGCAACCACAGGGAACAACTAGTTCTGTATGAATAAACTAGCTTGCCCCGCGGTTTCACCCGCGTGAAAGGTTTTTATATAACAAGTTTTTTTCCCGACATTCGATTTCAATGAAACAAAGCCTATATGTAGCTCCAGGCTAAACTTAATCTACCTGTGGAAACCGCATGACAATCCGATCAGTAGATTCGGAGATTATCGCGAACAAACAGACAGACAGAATAGAATTTTAAAAACTTTTTTTTGGGCTTGGTTACTCTTCTTTTATCACCCCACTCAATTTTAGGTAAAAATATTCAATGTACAGAATCGCGGATTCTACTCTTTTATTATAGTATAGAAGATGAGAAATTGAATAGTTCAACCTACACCGAACAATTTATAGTATCTATATCTAGAATCCATCAAACAATGGGACTATACGGGACTTATGCTGGAAAATTTATTCGAGGCCTGTTTCAATTGCGAAGATAAGATTAATTGAAAAGTTAACGCGAGCGGAGTTGCGTAGCGGAGCGGGTACAGCTTCGGGGCCCTTATTCTGCTGCTGTTTCCCGCGGTTTCACCCGCGTCAATTTTGCATAAAAGTACCCTATATCCTTTTCTGTATCCCTGAAAATGTGTATTATGTGAAATTTAATGCAATTGCACTGGCGTTAATTACGGAGTTCCCGCGGGAATTCCGGGATAAAAGTACCCTATATCCTTTTCTGTACAACGTATATGCAAAATTTCATGAAGATCGGTGGAGCCTTTAGTGTGTGAAAGCATAATAAACAAACATACAAACTTACATTCGATACCAAGGACGATCAATAACATTTCTTGCTCAAAACGTGCGTCCCAAAAACACAATCCTAAACTTAGAAACTAGCTGTCTCCCGCGGTAATTTCGGAGTTCCCGCGGGAATGCCAGGATACAAATTACCTTATGGCCTTAGGCACCCCTGACCCCAAAAATTTTAATAATAATCGTTTGAGCCGTTGAAGCGTAAAATCGTAACAGATAGACAGACAGACCGACAGACAGACAGAGTTACTTTCGCATTCATAATATTACTTTGGATTAATATTTTACAATATTTGCTACAAGACACGCTGTAGGTAAATTAATGTTTTTTTTTTTTGAAGTGAAACTTCTTTGAGCTCGAGGAAGAAACAAGTTATACCGCCGCACTCAGAGGATTACTTAGTTAAGTATAGATTTTTAAAACAAAACTGCCACAATAAGACAAGTGTAATAAATTAATGTTAATTGGCATTTAACTAATTAAGTTACATCTCATTTATGCCAATTAACATTAATTTACTGAACGTCTCTGATTGCGGCAGTTTTGTTTTAAAAATCTATACTTAACTAAGTAATCATTAAAGTCAACTCTGAGTGCGGCCGTTAGTGCCCATTATCATAAAGCGACGTGATGGTCATCACCACATAATTATTATGAAACAAGTCCTCCAACGCGTCTGTCTATCTGTCTGTCTGTTAGCGATAAACTCAAAAACTAAACTGAACGGATTTTCATGCGGTTTTCACCTATGGAAAGTTAAGGTATGCAGGTATATTTTGTTCAGGTTTTGTGTAAACTGTTTGAAATATAATTATATTGGTAGGCTATTTGACATTAATTTTTATTTTTAGTCCGCCCTGTAGATTCATAAAAAATATTAGACACGTATTTTTTATTTTTTTACGTAAGAAAAAAATTACGGAGATACGTCGAGTCGAAATGTCGCCTGACGTCACAAGCAGGTGCAGTTTTTATAACGTTAGGACTTAGGAGTCCCCACTCCCAAACTTTAATGCGCTTTATCCAAGTAGATTTTCACTAATTTCAAAAAGCAAAATATCCCTATGTGTCCACTGTCCATAATTTTTTTATTATCTAATGGGCATGTTGACTAATTTTTATTTTTTAGTCCGTCTTGTAGATTATTAAAAAATATTGGACACGTATTTTTTCTTTTTTTACGTAATCAAAAAATAACGGCGATATATACTGAGTTGAAATTTCGCGTGACGTCACTATTCTGACAGTTTGTATGGCGGTTTGTGGTTAGTGACGTCACGACCTCCTCACCCTAAACTTTAATGCGCTTTATCTCTGTATATTTTAATTTATTTAAATAAGCAAAAAATATGTGTCGATTGTTTTTTTATTTTCTAACTGACGGACTAATTAGAATTTTGATTTTCAAAAGTAGTCAACATCCCTATTGGCGAATTAATAAGAAAGAAAATTTAGTCAAATAGCCTTTTGTGGAAAGTGTCGGAAAAATTGCATTCGATTTTGTACACTATACCTACGTTGTCACGGGAACAAAGAAGGACATAAAGTACTTCTTGTCTCGGAATTCTGGGGGCACTCCCAAATACACGCGGGTGAAGCCGCGGGTAACAACTAGTAGTGAATAAGGGCCCAGTTAAGTAGATACTCGTACGTTGATGGGTCGAAGCGGAAACGATCCGATTCCATAATCTCTAATAGTGATGGGCGGACTCGATCCGAATAGAAGGGACATTGGTTAAATTTAGTATGAAAACTCGATGGGTGATTTTTGCAAACAAAACTTCATCACGAACAAAAACCTTTATCTGCACGAAATATTATAATACTAAACGCAATTTGGTTATGACTTACAATTTTGGTAATATTGTGGACAATCCTTACTAATGTTATAAATGCGAAAGTTTGTATGTATGGATGGATGTTTGTTACTCTTTCACGCAAAAACTACTGAACGGATTTAAATTAAACTTTACGATAATATAGCTTATACATCAGATTAACACATAGGGTACTTTTAATCCCGGAATTCCCTCGGGAACTCTGAAATTAACGCGGGTGAAATTTAATTAATTATTGCATATTACACGTTGTCAGGGGTACAGAAAAGGACATCTAGAGCACTTTTTATCCCGGAATTCCCGCGGGAACTCCGAAAATACCGCGGGTGAAACCGCGGGGCACAACTAGTAATACATACACTTGGAATGCCCACAAAGGAAATTTTGGGAAAGTTAGAGCTTTGGTTTCCCGCGGGAACGCCTTAACTACTGCGGGTAAAACCGCGGGTAACAGCTAGTCATTAGTTAAAGGTATAGAACCTCCCCTTTTTTTAATTCAGCTTTTTTTTTTAAACAGAAAACAATCGCACGAAGTTATGATCCTTAATATAACAAGCCGCAGAACTGGAAGCAGATAAGCGCAAGTCGGCATACCAACTTTCCACCGGCAAAACTTACCGTATATAAGATAACAATGGTACGGTACCGATTCTTGGAGTACAATCTAAACTTATAAGACGTGATTCTATCTCTTTCCAGAATACAGGACGGGAAAGAGACAGGGCAACTTCAATTTGATTCACTGGGAAGAATTTGCGTTTTAGCATAAGCATAGGGTTGGTACTAGTTTTAAATAAAATAGGTTGAAAGTTGTATACACCGCCTCGCCGCTCAATCGCTTTACACACACTACGCCGCGCGCCGGTATCTTAAGTTCAATGACCTCGATCAAGCTGAACAGCTGATCCATCGCTCGCATCCATCCATCCTATGTGCGTGATGCGTGCCTTATATACGTATAAGTGATCTACGTGTATTGTGTACCTTGTTTAATTATGATTTCTCAATAAATTTATTTAACGTATTTATTTTGTAATTGTAACGTATACTTCCAGCCCTGCAAATATTTGCAGTTAATTTTACCACATGATATTATATAATATAATAGTATTGGTTTATTGTATTCTTAAAACTGTGGTATAGTTATATTACCATTGTACGGAGCCAGTGAAGTTAAAAATAATGTTTTTTTATTATAAAGTACTGTTTCAAACTTGCTCAAATAAAGTAACGTACTTGAGCGAGTTTTTACTATTTCTAGGAACAAAAATCTCTATTCTATTTCAAGTTCTAAAGTAGGTAGCTATAATATATCAAGCATAGCTGTTCCCTGCGGTTTCACCCGCGGTAATTTCAGGTTACAATACAGCCTATGTTACTCAAGGTTAATGTAGCATTTTAATGGTGAAGAATTTTTGAAATCGGTCTAGTAGTTTCGTAACAAACAAATAAAATCAAATTACAAATATTTCCTCTTTATAATATTGGTACCTAAATAAACAATACCTAAACAATAGTGAAAACCACATCAAAATTCGTTGCTTAGTTAAAAAAAAAATTGGTACTTTGTTTTTAGTATCTTTTGGGTGACAACCCTAAGAATAGGCGTCGTTGTAATACAAATTGTTTGTTTTTGTTCCATTCTAACGACGATACTTGATTGTTTGCGTTTATTCTGTAGAAAGTATATATAATACTTTATCGGCTGTAACTCTGTATGTTGTTTCAGTATTCGCATTATTATTATCAGACACTGATACGGTTAAGTTGTCCGAGAAAGTTTCATATTGCATTGGAATTGTAGATACAGTGGGTGGCCAAATTATTAGGGACAGTGCTCATATTTTGTCATTTCTAGTTCAATGTTACAATATAAGCAAAAAAAGCGGTTTTGTAATGGTTATTATAGTTTATAGTGCTAGTAGTATCATTATCAATGTTTTTGATTATCGACAATACTGGAAACGTGCGTCATTTATAAACTTTTTGCCGTTTCTTCTAATTTGAATAAATTTCGTCAAAAATAGTTGTTTGCGGGATATGGTGGGATTGTAATTTTTTTATTTTACCTTAATATTTTCGAAAGTTTTTGTATCTAAAACAATTAAAAAGTAAGTAATGCTTGTTAATACAATACTTTTGCTAAGTTTTATCTGTTAATTTAATTTTTGTTAACGGTTCGACGTGATAATCTCAAATTGACTCCTTTTTAGTTAAGGGAAAGACTTCAGACACTTCTCAAAAAGAATGTAGAGAAATGCAAACGTTGTTATTGCACTTCGCACATTCCCAGAGAGATATAGCAACTATTCCAGGGTTTCAAAGTCTGTCGTCAAAAGAATTAAAATTTAAATGGATGAAAAAACCTCTAGAAGCAGATCGTATAGGAAAATGTGGTAGAAAAAGGATTTCCACTCTACGGAAAATCGGACACATCTGCCTCGAAAATCGCAAAAAGAGTATTGTAAATCTTACTACGATGATGAACGAAGAAGGTATCAAAGTTTCGTAAAGGACAGTTCGGATACAGCTAGCCGAAGAGAATCGTTGGTCTACAACAAAACCACGTCACACCAAGACTGACAAATAAACGACACAGTGGGCCAGACAACACCGAAATATGACTGTTGCAGACTGGAGTCGAGTAAGTACAACTTTATTTAATGGTGCGTTGCGTGATTAGGTATGAGTGTTGCAGACTGGAGTCGAGTAAGTAAAACACATAAACAATTTCCGGTGTTAATTATAATATTTTACAGATATGCTTTTCCGACGTGTCAACATTCCGAATTTTGGTCGATAAGAGTTCGTTCGTCAGGCGACGCCCTAAAGAACAATTCCATCCAAACTGTTTTGTGGAGAGGGAAAAACATCCAGCTATTATCATAGTGTGGTCGGTCACATCAACTGAAGGCATGGGAAGCTTATACATCGTAGAAGGGACGATGAAACAAGACCAGTACAAGCGAGTACTGGAAACTCAGTTGCTACTGCAGGTCATCGACTGGTTCCCTGATAATGAATAATACGTTTTTATGCATGATTCGACACCGTGCCACAAAACCAGGAGTGTTACTGCATTCTTGATTGAAAAAACATTGCTGTTTTGCCTTGGCCAGGGAATTCACCAGACATGAATCCCATAGAAAACATGTGGGAACTCACTAAACGGGCCATTGCAAAAGAAGTGATCACCAACAAGCCCCAGTTGATTGAAACTCTCAACAAACAGTGGCAACATAACTCTGAACTGCAAGAAAATGCTAAAACATGTATAAAGAGCATGCCTGCAGGTATAGAAGCTCTTGTTGTAGCAAAGGGTGGCATCACAAAATACTGATTAAAATTTTAAGAAATTTTTGTTTCACCACTATTACTTATATTTTAAAGAATAAATCGTTTTATCTATAATTTTTGTTGTTTTTATGATCCTAACAAAATATAGATACAAATAAAATTGTCAAAAAACATCTACGACCAATCATTTCTTCGAGTTATCAAGTTAAATTAGGAAATGCAAAAATCCGAGTACTGTCCCTAATAATATGGCCACCGATGGTAGTTCCAGTTATTCCTAACTAGGAACGTCACAAACGATAACAGTATAGGCTGCAAAAACAAGTAGAAACGACAAAACGTTATGGTATATTACTAAATATTGTGCCATTATCTCTTAAACATTCATTTTATAAGTTATAGGTACTAATTGCTGCGGGGATTCCTGGATAAAGGTACCTATGTCCTCTCAGGGAGCAGATAGTATATAAATAAAAAACACATTATTTAGGCATTATAGGAATCGATTACATTAGAAATTACCTATTTATTTCAATGATAGGTACCTACTTAATATATTTATATATATGTATAGAGTGTGGTGTATTTTCAAATAAGAGGGCATTCTTCCTAATGAAATCATGATTTTTGTATTTAGTTTTTTTTTACAAAACTTCTTTATTTTAAAATATTTATAGCGTAAAATATGATATGATTCAAATATAAAAAATAATGTCGACAAATTAATACATAGTTTGAAAATTATTCAAGATTAGCTTGGAGGTGACTTATCTACGAAATACTACAAGCGCTACGCCCGCATCTACATGTCGATGACCGATTCGATTTTTTTGCTACGGGCTAGTGAAAATGAAAAAAATATAACCTATTTTAAAACATAGTGCGATCGATTGGGAAGTAGATTCCGAGAAAACTACTTACAAGTTTTCAGTCGATTCATTAACACGTTGGATAACTTACCTGTCAAATTTCAGCTTCTTATGTCAAGTAATTTTCTAGATTTCGAGATTAGTCGGCGAGTCAGCGACCTTTTGCTTTAATATATACAAATTCTCAACTTATGAAATGTTTTTATCAATATCTTAACAATAAAAGATATTAAATGTTATAACTTATAATGCAGCCATTTTGGTATGTATACAGCAATATAAACTTAACAGACAGCCTCCAGTAATTGCTTGAAGTCTTCGAGCAACGCAACGTTTGATATCTATGAAAAAGTTCTCAAACACTCGCTCTGTGTGAAAAAAAGGTGAATAGACGAAGTTCATTAATTCAATAACTTTTTATCTTCGACGAAAAGAAAATAATTTTGGAATTTTTTGCGAATCCATAAATTTTAACGAGTACCTACGCTCTTTGTGAGACAAAGTGATATTTATGATAATCTAGACATATCTATACAAATAAATAAAATTGAAGTTTTTTTTTTCTGCAATTTTTTTTATCATCTCTGCGTCTTTGTATGTGTGCATATATATATATATATACCCCTGCCTACATAAAGTTACTCGTATCTATAATATTTTTTTCTTCCTCTGCAATTTTATTTATTTGTAAACAATTCGCTTACAAATTCAGAAATTGATCTTTTTTTGTTAAGGTGGGTTAAAGCCAATAACAATTGAACCCTCAAACGCCGAGGGTAAATATTTTAATAAAGAGTAGGTAGGTTTACATCCAATAAATAGGTCTTACGCAATAAACGCCCTATTCCGCACACATACCATACGATATAAGGACGCAAATAAGCAATAACGTGTTAACCCACAATATTAAGTTATTGATTCAAAACGCTTTATTGAGAGTTATAGAGCGTGTTTTAATTATGTGTTTACCTTATTACATTGTTTAAATACCAAAAAACATTTAAACATAAAAAAAGCTTGAAACAAAATGTCGATATGATTTTAAAACACAATTTTTCAAAATTTTTCCAATGTGGGTTAACGCACTATTGCATATCTATGTCCATAAAGCTAGTATCTACTGCGAGGTAAATAGGTCGTTCGCGATCTTAACAACTTGCAAACTATCATCATTAAAATAAACATAATAATATCTTTAAAGGTTAGTATACACTAAGGTGCCTCCTGGTGTTGCAGATGTCTATGGGCGGAGGTAATCACTTGCCATCAGGTATACCACTTGCCCGTTTGCCCCCTGTGACATAAAAAAAAATACACTACCTGCAGTTTCGTCGAAATTATTTCCCGAACACTTACTTTTATAAATGCGAATGTGAGTTTGTTCGTTTGTGGCGCCTTCACGCCCTAACTACTCAAACGATTGTGATGAAACTTCGAATACACGTTGTCAGGATATACAACGTGTTAATGAATTAACTGAAAACTAGAAAATAGTTTGCTCAGAATCGACTAGCGAATCGATCGCACTATGTTTTAATATAGGTTATATTTTTTTCATTTTTATTAGCCCATGTCTAAATTATTTATAATACAATATTTGGCGCGTACGCCGCGCGCAGCCAAAAAATTCGAACCGGTAGGCGCGGGCGTAGCGCTTGGAATTTCGTAGATACATCACCTCCAAACTGATGTTGAATAACTTTTTAAGTATAAATTTTTTCGGCATAAAATAGGTAAATTATATTATTGTGTATTTTTTTAAATGGGGTGTATCAGGTTTTCAGTTAATTCATTAACACGATGGGTACTTTTTATGAAGGAACATATAATGTGGAGCGTCAGATAGGCTGTTGACGTGACGGTGCATGTCGTATGTGATAGTATACACCTATAGCATATGGCGACGCGTCGACTGAAGTCACTAATAAAGAGAAATTAATTTATTTGTTTATTCTGAAATCCCCGCAGGAATTCCAAAATGAAAGCGGGTAAAACCACACATTTCATAAATATTACATCATTTGTATTATTCGTTTATATACAAATCATCGGGATTTTGCTGATGCCAAAAAAATGCTTAATGATGAGAGCTCGTAAATCAGATTTAAATTTACCTTTGCTTCGGCTATTGTCCAAATTTAAACTAATTTGACCTTGGTGCCTGCAATACACATTTTCTGTCCTTAGAATTACCTAAACAAAATGGCGACTTTACAACATTGAATAACAATAGGTAAGTAATTCTTTCTTTCTTTTTTAATATGGCTTAATAAAGTACAATTGTCCAGTTACTGTAACAAAACTATTCATTAGTAGTAGAAATAAAAAATCTTTACATTGTTTCGCTTACTATAGTACTAGTTAATATTCATAGTACAAAATCCACCAGAATCGAACCCGGTATATCGCATAACTGGAGAGTATCGCGGCGACTATTTCGATCGTCGCAAGATAATGATGGATCGTCCCCGTTCCGTACGTGATGGATTCGGAATGCGGCTTCGGTTTCTATCCGGATCGTTCGCGCCCCGGTCACGTATGCGTGATGGTGCCTCCGACGGCGCCTTATTGTATGAATATTCAGTCGGCGGCGCTAGGGTTGACTTTAATTAACCCGACGCCACGCGAGCACTAGAGCACTGGGCCCTTATTCACTATGACCACAAGTCACAATTTGTGTTTTAATAGAGTCGCTCAAAAATTTCTAGTTATTTGTAGCTTTTTAGCGTAAAGTTGACGATTACACTCTAGTGCTTTTTACTTTACCAATTAGAAGAAAAAAACTCCAAAGAGCTTTTAATTTCAATTTTACTCTTTACTCTTTCCAACTGAGACACTAATTTTCATGTAATTCAGAATTCTTATTGTGTTATTTTAATTTTTTTGCAACTGTATTAAAACAGTCGTTTATCACACGTGCGGGACTGTCATTCCAACTCTTTCCGACTGGCTGACCTTCGCCTTCGACTCGGGCCAACATATTTTCACCGTGCTCAAAAAAGTTTCACTTCATAAAAATACGTTTACAACGTATGTTTTGGTATGCCTCGAGTGGCAGTGGGCGGGGCAAATCGATCGAAGAACTGATGACCGATGGAGCAGGAAAATTCTCAAGTGACGACGATGAAGCGGAAGACGCGGCGTGGGTAGGCTTTTCGGTCCAGCCTGGACCGACGACTTGGTGAAGGTTGCGGGACGGCATTGGATGCGGGAGGTGCAGGAGCAGTCGTTGTGGCGACCCTTGGGGGAGGCCTATGTCCAGCAGTGGACGTCTTTTGGCTAATATGATGATGATGATGATTGTGACTTACAAAATATGAATCTATATCCGCGATTCTGTACATCGAATATTTTTAGCGAAAATTGACAGGGGACGATAAACGAAGAGTAACCAACCATAAAAAAGGATATATAAAAATCTTTTCTGTCTGTCTATCTGTCTGTCTGTTCGCGATGATCTCTGAATCTACTGAACGGATTGTCATGCGGTTTCACAGGTAGATTAAGCTTAGCCTGGAGCTACATATAGGCTCTGTTTCATTCAAATCGGATGTCAGGAAAAAAAAGTTGTTACATAAAAACTTTTCACGCGGGTGAAACCGCGGGTCACATCTAGTTTCTAATAAGTAGTATACTTTTACATAATTACGAGGGGCTATTATGTTTTTTTTCTAAAATTTTTCGGTTTCAATCAAAAACGTGGCGGTTTAATATGCACGTTTTTAGCAAATCAACCAAAATAGCCATAACAGTTTGAAGTTGAAGCTCCCTAAGCATCACAAAATCGCTATTTTTCTGATTGAAACTGAAATATAATAGCTACAAAAATTACACAATTGCCCTGCTGGAGCGCTCGGAAAAGCTTTCGGGATGCGCGTTATGGGCAAGGAACGTTGTTGGTCATAGCAAGTACTAGTATTTATTCTGTGGTCATAGTGAATAGGGACCCTGAACGCGTAACTATGATATGGAAATGGTCTCGCGTCGTGCCAATAATCAACAGCAACGCCATCTTTTGGCGCAATAAAAGTAAAACTAGTAGATTGCGTAACCCTTTTTTCGATAATTTTCATTCATTTTATTCATAGAGAATAAGTACATGGCCAGTTCAACAAAAATGTTATGAATATTATTAAAGTAGTACATTCTACCATTTACCTACATGGCATGCGAAATTTCCAATAAATAAATTAGATCTACAAATTAACTAAAGTCGAAACAAATAATCAAAATACCAATAATGAAAGTAACAATACCTATTAAAATAAAAACAAAAAAATTGTCAAGAGTAAATTTTTATATATACCTACAATTTTTTAAACTTCACTTGTAGCAGAAAAAGATAGGTAGGTATTCATCAATAATGGAGTAAGTATATCGCGATTTATCGCATTTAATTATGCCAATGATACTGCTTTTGTGATTGAAATATCTTCTTCTTTTAAACTAAAAAAATGGTAAATAATGTGACCTACTAAGACATAAAACACGCGAGGTTTTGTTTTCGAAAATTAGTTTATTTTTCGTAAAACAAAATGGCCGCGACAAGCGTACATTCGCTACGACCGCCACCCTACAACCAAGATCAAGTTAGGTGTGACAAGTTTGAGATCATATTGTCATATTCTCCGAAATTAACGCGGGTGAAACCACAGGGAACAGCTTGTTGTTAAGATAAACCGTTTTCATTCATAAACATCTGTTATCTTCCCGTTTTTATCGTAGGAGTTTTATTTTCTGAGAAATATACAGACAAACATACATAATTGCATACGTACACAATACACTCACGAAACTGGCACACTTGTCTATTATTTTCCGGCAGTATCAAAAAAATGTGTTAAAGGTTATTAGATTGAGTGACTATTGCGATAGAAGTCAACGTACTAGTTAAAAAGAAGGGAGATAAGAATAATGAATTATATGTAATTTACTAGCTGTTCCTGTCGTAAATAGATACTTTTGCAAAACTTTGACAACCCTAGTTTGCACATTGTACAAATGACATGAAGCATTAACAGTTTAACTGTACATGTCTCTAAATCACATTAAAACTACAACCCACTTAAGGTACTCAGTATACTCAGCTTAACTCGGTACAACGAAGGTAATCATGAAACGAATTTAAATTACAAGAACTCAAATAGTTCTTGCGCAAGTACTCAATCTTGCATAGTTTTAAGACTGAGAATTTAAGACTGGCTTTGAAACCGTCTTCAGAAAATTAAGATTATTTCCCCAGTATGTTGGTTTCATTTTTTTTAGAAACTACACAATAGAATTTGTGTAACGAAAAATTACTAAATCTTTCTTTCAGTTTTCGTGATTCCTTCTCTGGAAAAATCTGTATACCTACGTACACATGAAAATTTTATACAGACTGTTACAGAATGGTGTAGGCATATTTCAAGATCGTGATTTGGTAATCCAATAGAATAATATGTTGACTGTGGTATTTAGTCCAAAACCTTGATAATTTCACAACCGAAAGAAAAAATGTTTTAAACGTAGTTCTGCAACAAAATAAACATGTCAATAGGTGGGTCATAACTCGGTTACAGGTGACAGGTTCAAGATCGTTTGATGCAATTTCTCACCGTTTAGGTTTTTTACAGACAAGTTATTATGCTACTGCTCCACCTGCGTGTTAACGCGTAAATTAGTGCGCTAATTTAGGCTGTAGATGTGGCCAACATTTTAACGGGTTAACTTACTAACATTACCACGTTAGACTTTAACATCAACGTTAACGTTAACGCAGGTGGAGCAGTAGCATTAAAGAAAAATCTTAATTTTAGGATTCTTTATTTCATTGCACTGGTTTCGTTACTTGTGTCGAATCATTAAGATGATAACGTTAACACAATCGTCAAATATGACAACACCTTTCTGTCACATCCTGTATAGTGTGGGACACAGCAAAAATTGTGGAATAACGTAATTACTGTACGTTGATGCGTAATTTTGACTGAGGTTACGTATTTATTCAGTGGTATCCTTAATATTATAAATGCAAATGTATGTTTATTTGTCACGCTTTCACGCTTCTACTACCTAACCGATCATCATAAAATTTTGCATACACGTTGTCAGGGGTACAAAAAAGACATATTATGGTACTTCAAAACCCGGAATTGCCGCGGGAACTCCATAATTAACTCTGATGAAACCACGAAAAACATCTATTTAGTTTATAAAATGGACTTTTTTTTCCTTATTTCCATAATTGCATAATTGCTGGTGCAAATCGGTATATTAGAGAAACAAAAAACTTACCCTTTTTGTTGTTGTTTAAAAGAGTATGAATGTGAAACGAAAGGAAGTCTCTCTTGTATTTCCCGGCTATCTACCGAAACTACCTCATAACTTTCAACTTAAAAGTTATGAACGGTAATCATCACTAGGGTGCCATAAAGTGGCAGAGAGGGGCTTGGATTAACCTCGATCTCGTCCGGGGTTCATTTCAATTGCAAAGTTTAACGAGAGGTGTTCCGAGACGCGTCGCCAACTATCATTAATTTCGCCCCACCAGGGGGCGGCAGCGTTGCAAACTCGCGGGCGGCAATAGGACGACTCGCTTGCTCAGGTCTTAATGCATTCAATACTTTAATATTAATTGCTAGCTTGCCGCGTTTCACCCGCGTTAATCTCGGAGTTCCCGCGGAAATTCCAGGATAAAAAGTACCGCATGTCCTTCTCTGTACCCCTGACAACGTGCATGCCAAATTTCATCCAAATCCGTTCAGCCGTTTTTGCGTGATTCAGTAACAAACATCCAAACATCCACACTTTCACATTTATAATATTAGTAGGATAACGCTACCTAGTACCAAGTACCAAACAAAGCAAGGTTCCAGAAAACTGATTTATTCGAAGTGAAAGTGACTGATTTAATTTTTGTGGGTGCTTTCAGAGTCACTTATGAACATGTTTGAATAAAGATACCTATTTGACTTGGACTTTACTTATGGGCTTTTTGTTGTTGTATAAATACCTACACACTTATGATTTATGATAAATAGAGGATTTTTTCGTTTTAACCGGTCACACATTTGCGTTTAATTCGACAACAGTTTTGCTTTAAAAGTATAATTTCTCAATACCGAAGTAGGAATACTAGTCCCCTGTTGGTTAGCTTTATAAGGCAGGTAGTATACGAACGTACCAAAAATTCTAATGCTATCCTAAAATTCATTATTCATTCATACGAAAGTCGTAAGCTACCGGCAATACCATTAATCATTTTGTTAAATTACCATTAAGATATAAGTACATTTCTCTGATGTCAACGTTCAAAAACTTAACTATAGCATTCAAAATGCGTCGGTTTTTATATGAAACATTATGTAGAGCTTTGCGGTTTCGAGATTTCCTCAGGAATCCTTTGTTCCATAATATGAACATACATACGTGTAAATTCTATAGCTGACGATCTCCAGATTTCTGTTATGGAATAAGATTTCAACTATAAAATATATTCCAGTACAATATATCAAATACTTATTGTACGCGTATCTATGTTAAGAAACATATTGATAAAAATACAATAACATCTAAGTAATTACAATCCTTAGAAATATATAGGTTTTAATAAACTTCAGTGGATAAAAAAGATTCAAATAAGTGTGTGACACCAAATTAAGGCAGAGATTTGTTTTGAGAAATAGAAATCAATGATTCCTCCATTTACTGACGAAGACAATAACCTTACATTATAAAACTGAATGTGAGTTTGTTTGTGACGCTTTCACGACTTAACTACCCAGTCGATAGTCTTGACATTTTGCATACACACTGTCAGGGGTACAGAGAAGGACATAGGTTACTTTTCCTTGCGGAATTCCCGTGGGATCGCCGAAATTAACAGAGTGGGGGAAAGCTAGTAAAAGAGTAAAGAAAAAACTCTTTCGACCCAGCGCAGCACTGTCTGATTTCCTTTTCGGCGTGATAAATATGGAAGCAAATCTCGCGTGAATATATTAAGTCCATCACACATTTTTGTAAGTAAAAATATTACACTCGTATTATCTTGGAACATCTCCTACCGTTTGTTTTACAAAAAAGGCTAAGTGTATGTTGATGTTCTCTTCCCTCTTTTTTCTTATGTTAGGTATTATCTTTCGATCGACAAAATAAAACAGTGCAATTGCTGTCTCATATTCCATACAAAACTACTTAAATTTTTTTTAATTAATAAAACCAAATGCTTGTTGGATTTTAAGTCTATTACTTGTCTTTTAATTTTGAAATCATTTTGGTAAATCATTTCGAACTGGTTTCTTCGGTCCAAGAGCCAAGTTCCAAGAGCTCCGAGAAAGATTTTGCAAACTATAGCACCGAGGTTTGCAATTTCAAACCGTACAACGATGCTAATATAAGATATACATGCTAATAGATATTTTACTTGAACTGGCTAAATTTATACTTGATACTATAAATGTAAAAGTTTAGATGGATAGATGAATGTTAGTTACTCAATCACGCCAGAACTGCTGTACGGATTTGGATAAAATTCGGCATGCACGTTGTCAAGGGTACAGAGAAGGACATAGGGTACTTTTTATCCCGGAATTCGCGCGGGAAGTCTGAAATTACCGCGGGTGAAACCGCGGGGCACAGCTAGTATAAAAATATATGTACATTTGGAGCCCGGTTAAGTAACTATGAACGAATGAAAATGTATTTCCGGGTGTGTTTTAATTAATCGCGACTCGGCCGGAATGTTCCCGGATTTAGGGGAGGATCCTTGTGTAAGCGCTCTCTAGGTGTGGCCTTAAGACGATCGTAGAGGCGACAAGCATTTAATGAGCGAACCTCAGTGAAGGCAAGTACCATAGAAATCGCTCTTGAATCTTAATGTCGAAAGATTTCATGAATGGATAATTTCAGTAAATACTTTTTAGCACTGCGGCTCTTTTCGTATCTTAAAAAAATATTCGTTTTTTTTTTCAAATCGTTCGAAAACTATAATTTATTGCAATACTTATGTATTTTTTTTTTCTTTTTTATTTTAAATATCCTCCTACCAAATTCCATCCAATTGTGTTCAGCCATTCTGGCGTAATTGAGTAACGAAACATTCATCTATCCATCCAAACTTTCACATTTAATTTTATAATGTAACTAGCTGTGCCCCGCGGTAATTTCCGAGTTTCCGAAGGAGTTCTTGGTTACAAATATAGCCTATGACACTCACAAATAATGTGGCTTTCTATTGATAGAAGAATTTTCAAAATCGGTTCAGTAGATCCAGAGATTGTCCCCTACAACTTCATAAACTCACAAACTTTACCTCTTTATAATATTGGTAAGAACGATTAGAAACGACATATTAATATAAACAAAGAATATTTTATATCTAGGCGACCCAGTTTCGCTTGTAGCGCCATCTGTTGTTAAGTAGAAAAACAATACCAACATTAGTACCCAACACACATTTTTAATTATCTGAAAATACGGATAAAAGACGTTTTCTAAAAATAAAACCTAGCTAGATGGGTTAATCGACCCCGAGACCCTGCGTACTAAATTTTATGAAGATCTTTGGAGCCGATTCCTAGATTCAGATTATATAATCCCTACTAAAAATGCGAAAGTAACTCTCAGTGGTCTGTCTTTCTGTCTGTTACGCTTTCACGGCTTAATGGCTCAACCGATCATCACGAAATTTTACATACACGTTGTCAGCGGAGCTAGGATGCGCAACATGATAAAATTTTATCGATTCTCGTCGATTATCGTTATATCGTTTTGTCTACCGGCAGCACAAAATGTTTAACCGAATCTAGTCTTAACTCAATACCCCACTACTGCACTTTTTTGCTTGGACGCCCACAAATATTTGTCGTGTCGACAATTTTATCTTTCGTTCGATAAACATATCGTGGCGCGCATCTTTGCTATGCAGGGGTACAGTAAAGGGTACTAAAGTAAAGGGTACAGGGTACTTTTTATCCCGGAATACCCGCCTGAACTCTGAAATTAACACCGGTTAAATCTCATGAAGTTACAGTTAAGACATATAGGGTAGGTACTTTGTATCCCGGAAATCCTGCGGGATCTCCCAAATTGCCGCTGGTGAAACCGCGGGGAACAGCTATTTATATATATATACAAGAACTGTTCGTTTAAAGATAGTAGTTTTACCATTCGTAAGTCTATATTCCCCTAAATAACTAGACACGGGCGTTGCCAGCGAGCTTTCGGAAGGCATTAATTTATGACACCTCGCCGACCGCTCTAGTTCCGTAGGTACGTGCATTAAGGCCGGTCAGACAAACCCGCCAACAGCTATTACGATGACCCCACTTAGCTGAGGTCTCGAGGTCTATGTTCAAGGTTAATTTTTTAACAGCCTTCAAAATCGACGGATGTTTGAAATCAAAGCGTTACATAGAATACTTTTTATTACACACCAAACCATATGTTACAATATCTTAATAATAAATCGAGTCGATCCTCCGCGTTAATTTCGGAGATCCTGTGGGGATTCCAGGATAAAAGTACCCTAGTATGTCATTCAGGAACACTATAGCTTCCTATAAGTGAAAGAATTTTTAAAATCGGCCAAGTAGTTTTTGAACTTATCCATTATTTACAAACAAACAATAAAACATACCAAAAAGTCTTACATTTCTTAAAAAAAAATGTAATCTCTCTAATACATTTGCATAAATCGCTTTACTATAGCGATAGGTAGGTACCTAAAACTTACAAATTGGTGGTGAGTTTCAGGATTCCCTTGGGATACCTACTCGTTTTCCTGACATTCGATTTTGACGAAACAAAGCACATCACTACATAGTATAAAGTCGCTTTCTCTGTCCCTATGTCCCTATGTATGCTTAAATCTTTAAAACTACGCAACGGATTTTGATGCGGTTTTCACCAATAGTTAGAGTAATTAATGAGGATGGTTTATATTTATGTGAAACCGCGTGGGTCAGCTAGTGTGGTACTAAACTAAGTGTATACTACCTGTGAATACCGCATGAATATCCGTACAGTAATTTTGGAGTTTAGTATCAACAAAGTATCAATTTTTGCGCGGACATCACACACATTTTAATTATATACTAGCTGTCCCCCGCGGTTTAACCCGCGGGAACTCCGAAATTACTCCAAGATAAAATATAGACCTTCCTCATGAATCACTCTATCTATTGGTGAAAACCGCATGAAAATCCGTTGTGTAGTTTTAAAGTTTTAAGCATATATAGGGACAAACAGACTGCGGTAAGTGACTTTTTTGTACTATGTAGTGATTGATATTGGCAGCCATTTGTTCAAATCAATCAAATCAAATCAAATATGCTTTATTGCCCCAGAAGAGAAAATAAAAACTAAGACACATAAAAAGTAAATACAGAGCAAAAGGCGGCCTTATTGCTAGAGGCAATCTTTTCAAGGCAACCTTAAGGTGATAGAGAGCTGTAAATAGAAACTAGAAGCGGGTGCTGGGTGCACAACGTAATACCTAGCTATATACTATATAAGGATAATACAACGCTAATACTTAGATATCCTAAATATAATACAACTTTATACACATACATACATATGCCATACATACATACACGTAGCAATAGGTGATATAATACACATATAAAAATAAAAATAAAATTATATTTTACGCTAGATACATACATTAATCATAATTTCTGTAGATAGCCACTTAGAGTTAAATAGTGCCTTTGAAGTGCAGCTTTAAAAGAGCCCAATGACTCTTTCTGTCTGTTGTTTGTTTAAACTTGAATGCCTTGTAATATAAAAAAAAAACAATTTCACCAATTTCAAGTCAGATTATTAACGACAAAGCTAAGAAAATGTCTGTCGTAAATTGTTATTTTACAGTCCCTTCATAATTCCATTTCATTCATTGGGGCGCAATTAAATTAATACGCACAGACTATACCTGGGCAGCGCGACTTCGCCCGCGTGTCACGGTCTTTATTTACCTTTGCACAGTGAAAAGAAATCGACTAGAGATGACATGTAGGCGGGGCAGGCGCGCCACGGTTGCAAAGGAAGTTAGAGCAAATGATCTAACTTGCCCCCAAAACTGCTTTTGCTAGTTTATTTTCCACAATATTCCCAAAATTATGAATTTTGTAAAAAAGTGACTATAAGTAAAATTGTAACCAAAAAGAGTTTAATACATTCCTTTACGTTAGTGAATAGTTTGGTGTGCGAAAATCACCCGGCGACACTGGTTTTCATCTGTTTTTATGCTAAGTTGACGTCCCTTCTATCGGTTATTTTCTGTTCCGTGCCAAATTTGTTAAGAAGAAATCCTAGATATCCACCACACTAACTTTAAAACTGACGGATTTCCATAACAATTTTCTTACCTTCCACCCCTAAGGGGGTTCACTTCAGTAAATCATGTTTTAGTGGTTGCCAACATTATAAAAAGAAATCTCCTGCCAAGTTTCACGTTTCTGGCTGCAATAGCTTTGGCTGAGCGTTGATCAGTCAGTGCGAACTATACTATACATATAATACAATAATATTAACACTAGCTTTTCCCGGCGGATTCAACCGCATTAATTTCGGAGTTCCCGCGGGAATTCCGGGATAAAAAGTACTTTTCATTACTCATACTCGGAAAGTAGGTCTGAAGTTGCCTGAGAAGCGGGTTGAAAGTAACCCTTTTCAGCCCTAGGGAGAATCGCTTTCAACTGACAACTGTCAAATTATTAAAAAAAAACTAGGTCTATTTTCACATTTCTATTGAACCATGTTTCAACTTTCTATAAAAACTAAAAAACTAAAAAAAAGCTAAAAATAACAACACACCGATTTAATTCAAAAGACAAAAACTCACGTAATATTCTTATTGATTTATGCTACCACTAATCGGTTTGAATTCGGTGACAAGCCCGCTGGTGTCTGGCCACTTGGGTTGTCCTGCTCACGAAGAGCTGGTGGCGGGAGTCGACTTAGCCCATCTACCCCCTTCATATTTGGCTTGTCACCGACTTCATACCGATTAGTGGTAGCATAAATCAATAAGAATATTACGTGAGTTTTTGTCTTTTGAATTAAATCGGTGTGTTGTTATTTTTAGCTTTTTTTTAGTTTTTTAGTTTTGTGTTTTTGGAAGTCGGTTTTAATTTTTTTGTTAAAAATTTGTTTATTTCTCGCTTTTAAGTGAGTTAGTTCGTAATTTCTCTAAGTTACAATAGCCCAATGTCAACTGCTCATCACCTTTTACAAAATATTGCTTTTTCCGACGCAGGGACGTTAATTGTTGAGGAGTTCTCCTTGTACATCATCATCAGTTCCACTTCACCATATACATTGTGACGAGCATAAATTGTTTAGAAACCATATTAAAGTTAACGAATCGGAATCTGTGAAATACCTATTATTTAGTCGTTCTGATGACCATCGGTGGTCTTCATCATCAGTTCCACTTCTTCAAATTTTACTTTCAGAAAGCAAATAAACGATTTACTATAAAAAATACAAAAATCGCTATAGGTGTACCTATAATTTTTGAAGAGTTTCCTCGATTACTCCAAGATCTCATCATCAGATCTCGACTTGGTGACAATGGAATCAATTTGGGAGTATCCCCTATCAAACAAAACACAAATTTTTGAAATCGCTGCAATCGGAACCCGTGAAATACGTATTATTGTTGAGTAGTTCCGATGACCATCTGTGGTCTTCATCATCAGTTCCACTTCTTCAAATTTTGTTTTCCAGAAGCAAATGAACGATTTACTATAAAAAATACCCAAATCGCTATAGGTGTGCCTATAATTTTTGAAGAGTTCCCTCGATTTCTCCAAGATCCCATCATCAGATTCCGACTTGGTGGCAATGGGACCTAATTGGGAGTAAACCCTTTCAAACAAAAAAAGAATTTTTGAAATCGGTCCAACCGTCTTCGAGTAATCGGTGAACATACATAAAAAAAAAAAAAAAAAAAAAAAAAAAAAAAACATACATACAATCGAACATAGAACCTCCTCCTTTTTGGAAGTCGGTTAAAAAATAAAATTGAAATAACGTAAAGTTTAAGTAGGTATTAATTAAAATAAAATTCACTCACTTTTTCTTAAGCTAATTCCTATTTATATTTTTTTATTTTCTTTAATTAATACTTAATAATTAAAGAAAATATTTTTTTTAGGTCGCCACTATGTAAATAAAAAATACTGGCTGAATAGCCAGCCGACCAAAGAAAAAGAAATAGGTGGGAAAGTGTCAAGCGACTATCCGATCTTCACTCATTTTTTCTTTAGCTAATTCCTATTTTTATTTTGACTTTCCTTGCATTCGTAATGAAAAGCACAGTGTTATCCTCGGGAGAAAGACTTATTTAGTCCCTCGATCTATTGGCGCCCTCGCTACGCTCGGGCGCCAAACCCCGTCTCGGGACTGAATAAGTTACTTTCACCCCTAGGATAACAATCTTTCTCTATCCCTGATAACTTGTATGCGAAACTTCGTGCAGTTTCACCCGCGTTATTTTCGGAGTTTCCGGGGGAGTTCCTATGTCCTTTTCCGTGCCCCTGATAATGTGTATGCAAACTTCGTGGTGATCGATCAAGTAGCTAAGGCGTAACTAATAAACAAACAAATTCACATCCGGATAATAGGTAAGGTAGGTATACACTATATATCTTTCATGATCTGTAATTAATTTGTAGCTATGTTATTTCCCCGCTGTCTAAATTACAAGGCAAACTGGATCAGAGCAAATGCTATGAGTCACCTGAAAGAGACGTTCCTCTGAAGAAGAAACTTAAAGGCTTATACGCGATAATCAGGCTCTACAGCGCTCGCTAACCGGAAGCCGAGTCTCGGGGCCTATGTCACATCCGGTGATTAACGACGCTAACCCAATTTCCTTCGAACTGAGAAGAAAATATTTTGTTTGTGGTACAAGGATAGGGTAAAATATAGGACATCATACAAAAATACTCAAAGATACGTTATGAGATAATGTTATGTTTAAGTATGCTTACGTAAATGCAAAAGTGGGTTTGTTTGTTTGCTACGCTTTCAGGCCTTAACGGCTCAACCGATCCTCATGAAATTTTGCATACACGTGGTCAGGAGTATACGAAAGGACATAGAGTACTTTTAATCCGGGAATTCCCGCGGGAACTCCGTAATTACCGCGGGTGAAACCGCGAGGAACAGCTAAGTCAAAGTCAAAGTCAAATCCTTTATTCAAATTTGACCCATAATGTGGCTCTTTTGACGTCAATATAATTACAATTATTATGACAGCACCCATAAAATATCCACCCTTCACAGCTTCCTAGTGCTATGGCTGAAGAGAAAAAGCTGCGCAGCAGTACGCTGTCAGTTTAAAGTTACAATATAGATATATCTATAATATAATTAGTATGTGAATGCAATTAATTATGTGAGAACAATGAGCCGTACCCAGCAATAAACTACCGTACAGATTAGTTATTTTATTTTATTTTTTATTTTTAGTTATAAAAACTAGTTATAAATATGTTAGATTCATGCATACAAAAGTGTGACGCATAAAGTTATTTATTCCTATCATTCTAAAAGAACACATCAATGACCGCTGAACGCTATAACTTTCACCACAAATACGGGAGGCGGTAAAATCTTTTTCCAATAGATGTGATTTATAGTCGAAGTCGGATTCCTTAGGAGCGGAACGTTCAGGGCTTACACGAGGACTGTGCTGGTGACGCGGCGTTAAATGAACGGAGTGGCTGGAGCACCCCACCGGATATAGCTTCAAGTTAAAACTCTGGCTGGGAACTCTTACTCTTACTCGTACATCTGTACACTAACATTCCTTCCATACAAGCCCAAAGCCCGGTCTGCCTAGCTGAAGCGCTTGCTTGTGGAGAAGTATTAAATAATAAATATATATTCTATGGCAATAATTAACTTTCCTCATGAATCACTCTATCTATTAGTGAGAACCGCATGAAAATCTGTCCAGTAGTTTTTGAGTCTATCGCGAACAGACAGCGAAAGCGACTTCATCTGTAGGTACTAATATTATACAGAGGAAAGATTTGATTTTTTGTTTGTTTGTTTGTTACGATTTAACTCAAAAACTACTGGAGCTATTTCAAAAATTCTTTCACCATTGGAAAGCTACGTTATCCCTGAGCAAAATGGGCTATATTGTAATGTGTAATTCCTGCGGGAACTCCGAAATGATCACGGGTGAAACCGCGTGGGGCAGTCAGTTTTAAAATAAAGATAGTATTTTATATATTAGATATCAACTTTTAGGACTTTCGTATTTTACGAGTCGCAACGAGTAGGTGCCTAACGACTAACGAATAACGATTGATTGGTTGGGATGCGTTTTATATTGCGGCATGATTGCGGCCAACGAACGGCAATCAATTCGTAGCCATTTCACCCGCCATCCCTTTGGTCAATCAATGACAACAATTCTGTCATCGGTCGTCCCAAACCAAAATTGTCGGCAATGGGCATGTTGACTAATCCATAACTATTATAAACGCGAAACTAACTCGTGTCTGTATTTTACCTTTCACGCTATAACAACTCAACGGCTCATCATGAAATAGTAGTGCCATGCTTCGACCAAAATAAAAAGTACTTTTTAATTTGGTCAAAGGTGTCATGTAGTTTATTGCGGGTTACGGCTCATTATTCTCACATAATTAAAGTTGGGTTAGGTACCACTATATATATATATATATATATATATATACTATAATTTTAAATTGACAGCGTGCTGCTGTAGAGTTTGTTGCGCAGCTTCTACACAAAGAACATAGGTTAATTTTTATCCCGGTATTCCCGCGGAAACTCCAAAATTAACGTGGGTAAAACTGCATTAAATATTGAATACTACACTGTCAGGGGTACTGGAAAGGTTATAGGGTACTTTTATCTCGGAATACCCGCGGGATCTCCGAAATAAACGTGTACGGGGAACAGCTAGTGCTAATATCAATATAGCAAAAACATGTCTTTATATTACTTGTAACTGGCTAAATGCATTATAATAAGAATTTGTAATGCCAAAAATAGGTTTAATGTATACTAATTACTACTATATATAATATACTATTACTAATTTCGGAGTTCCCGTGGGAATTCCGGGGTAAAAAGTACCCTATGTCCTTCTCTGTACCCCTGACAACGTGCATGCCAAATTTCATCCAAATCCATTCAGCCGTTTTTGCGTGATTGAGTAACAAACATCCAAACATATCCACACTTTCACATTTATAACATTAGTAGGTTTATAAAGGGGAAAGATTTTATTTTTGTTTTGTTTGTTTGTTACGATTTAACTCAAAAACTACTGGACCGATTTGAAATATTATTTCACCATTAGAAAGCTAAATTGTCCCTGAGTAACATAGGCTATATTGTAATCCGGAATTCCCGCGGGAACTCCGAAATTATCGCGCGTGAAACCGCGCGGAACAGTTAGTAAAGCATAAACTGAACAGTCCAAAATTTGCAAATCAGTAATAGAGTCGGACAGAATGGTCTCCAAAGTCTATAGGTATTAGGTGAGCTACGCGTTGCGAATACTCGAATCTAATTTTAGATTTCGTCTCTCCGTTCGTTGCTTCTGTACAAATTGTACCTTTTGTGTACACACAAACTGACTGGATTATCAAAGTGGAGCCGAAACTACTGGAATAGAATGTCAATTACGTTCCTTTTAGGTAGATGAAGGTAACTATTGCAAGTGGCGTCGCTGATGGAATAGAATGGAGTAAAATTTATTTCTGTTTAACACAAGAATAATAAACATTAAAGAAGTGTCTAATCTAAACCCAAGTTATCTTGCATGCTCTGCCGAAAGGGTCAGCAGCTCAGCATTAGCTACATGCAGGTGCACCCAGCGCTGGTTTTCAGTTGGCAGCCCGTTGTCACACACGGACGGGAGTAACAGCAGAAGAGGAAAAAAATATAATAAAAATCAACAGTAAAAAAAACATTACATATAAAATACAACATCTATACTATAATAAAAGAGTAGAATCCGCGATTCTGTACACTGAATATTTTTAGCAAAAATTGATAGGGGGCGATAAAAGAAGAGTAACCATGCAAGCTCAAAAAAAGAGTTTTTTAAATTATTTTCTGTCTGTCTGTCTGTTCGCGATAATCTCCGAATCTACTAAACGGAGTGTCATGCGGTTTTCACAGGTAGATTAAGCTTAGCCTGAAGCTACATATAGGCTTTGTTTCATTCAAATCGATGTCGGGAAAAAAGTTGTTACATAAAAACCTTTCACGCGGATGAAACTGCGGGGCACAGCAGCTAGTAATTTAATTAAATAAATAAAGATATATTCAATACTCGTGACAAATAATTATAAATAAACTTATATAAATAAATAAAGATATAAATAAATGATGGAGACCCGCAGGGTTAAACCAGTGACTTAACGAAGCCTTATGGTTAAGTTTGAATATCATCAACGAACAAACATATTTTGCTGACACGCCTTGTGTTATATTTGGCAAGGAGATTCCAGATTCTACAAAAACAAAAGTTATACACGTTATGCACACATTATAATAAAGTACGCTTTCACAGGAGCGTAATAGGAGCGTTTTTTCATGTTGATCTTAAACTATGAATTCGTTGCCTAGAGTTTAATATCATAAAGCCGACTCCCACAGACCGCCCTTGATTATAGTCATTTGTTATCAAGGCGTATTTGGTACGCACTGAGACGTAACTTTACGACTCGGAGAATATATCGTAAAAAGCTCTTTTTTTTATCGCACCATA
Source organism: Zygaena filipendulae (assembly GCA_907165275.2). Lineage (NCBI taxonomy): Eukaryota > Metazoa > Arthropoda > Insecta > Lepidoptera > Zygaenidae > Zygaena > Zygaena filipendulae. The sequence continues at coordinate 7,207,290 of OU015675.1, forward strand.
TAAATACGTGTACATAAAAGGACACAAAATTATTACACCTCAGTTAAAGTGTGTGGTGTATTATTACCGAGTCAAAAATAGTGATTACATTTTTAATTTTTAATATGTTACAAACGCTCATAACATAATATAAATTAAACTGTAAAAATATTATCATACTAATATTGCAAGCGTGTTAATAAAAATCATACATAAGTCCGGTATCTGTAATAGTTAGTAACATAATTACACTTCATACACCTAATACCTATCATTTAACACATAAATTGTTACATTTTAATTATGTTACATTACATGTAACATATTATGTTTATTTGGAAACAGTACAAAAAACCATGTTAAAAACATCTTCACATGTAGTCACGTCGACATTTTAAACACCCCAAAAAAAAACTTTTCCAAAATTTCCACTTTCGATTTTACGATTCTTTTTTTTTATGTCATAGGGGGCAAACGGGCAAGTGGTACACCTGATGGTAAGTGATTACCGCCGCCCATAGACATCTGTAACACCAGAAGGCTTGCAGGTGCGTCGCCGACCTGGAATGGGGATGGGAACTGGCTTTCAAGTGGGGCTGCCGGAACACACCGTTAGGTGTTTGGTGACAGATTTGCACCTTGAAGGTGGTAGCTAGCCAGCCGGGCACTAGGAATCGCCTTACTACCATGTAAAATTCTTTTCATTTATAAGAAAGTGTTAGTATATTACACATTTTCCAAATTAAAATTATTGGCTAATTGAATTTTTTTACAAGTGCCGTGCCTTGACAATTTAAAACTAGGGATTGAAAGTGACACGCTAAACCTAATACAACCACAAGCTGTTACCAAATGGAACCAGTTTAATTATATATAGTCCACACACCGTAGAAATGTTATTCTACTCCCAAAATAGGATGTACGTTACATTATACAAAGCATTGATGTTATAGGGCTGTCACTTTTCAAAAGTTTTACAAAAAAAAAAAATTAAAAAGTTTAACACTTGGACTCTGGTGTTGGTAGGTAAACATGTAATTTTTTTTTTAATTATGTAATTTTTGTTACTATCATAATATTTCAGTTTCAATCAGAAAAAATACGATTTTGTGATTAATTACTAGTAGATAGTTTCAACTTTTGAAGTATGTGTATTTTGGTTGATTGCTAGATACTGTGGATGTCAAAACGTGCATATTGTAATCGCAAAACCGCTATGTTTTTGATTGCAACCGAAAAATGATAGCAACAAAAGTTACATAATTATCATGCAGGTGTTGGAAGTTTGATCTGATATAGGGAAACTTTCATGCGATTCGGATTTTGCTCTTAGTATGTACCTTGTAACCTGTTAACAACCAAACACATTAACATTTCAAAGATCTAAGTAAGTAAGTAGTCGGTACTTAACTACCTGATTTTGTACCAATCATAAAAAAGACAACGCTGCTGAGTTTCTTGTCAGTTCTCCTCAGTAGAGCGCGCGTTCCGAACTGACGGTAATTTCAATTTAATTTTAAGAACTTTGACGATTATAAGTGATTTTCCCAAGTATATAGTAGATATTTTTAATTTTTAATTCTAATCCAACGCGTACCGAAATTCGTTCCTATCACTCCCAACAAAGATTCATTTTAATAAATTATTATGATGCCTACGCGATAATCATTCGGAATAGAATCGGACTTTATTGTTGGACATAGATAAGCAATAGTGTATTAACCCACACTGGAGAAATTTTGACTAAATCGTGTTTTAAAATTATAGCGCAATTTTGTATCAACATGTTTTTGTGTTCAACATTTTGTTACATATTTAAACAATGTAATAAGGCAAACATAATTAAAAAACGTTCTCTAAATCTCAATAGATCGTTCTGTATCAATAGCTTAATTCTGTGGGTTAACATGTTATTGCTTATCTGCGTCCAGTTAAGGTGTATAAAATTCAATTTGGACAACCCTACTTACAAAGTAGCACACGATGAGCACCCACATGAACTGAGTAAATTCATTATGTTTACACAGCCCTCACCTTCAATGAAGACGCAAAGTCCTATGAAGTCACAATGAGGTAAATTTAATTCTGTTATGCAGAAATTATCCAACGCACAAAACATCAAAGAGTGAAAATAACTATACATTACCAACACCGGCTGTTCCCGCCGTTTCACCCGTTAATTTCGGAGTTACCGCAGGAATTTTATGAAATCAATTCTCAGTTCGTGTTTTGTCACCATTTCCAGCTTCGTAGGTCACGTAGTTTCCAATAAATCATGTTTAGTTCGTTAGTCAGTGACTTTTTTCAATACTATTACAATCGATTTTTGCAAAAAGGGACACATGACTACAACAGTTGGTAAAAGCTAACCAACAGCTACGATTAACTTTAAAACTCACGGTACAAACTTTCACCACTGTTTGCCCATAGGAGTTGAACTTTCAAAATCTTTTTCTAACTGCTCGCCGCCTTTTGTGACAACAACACGGTGTCTTATCACAATATTCAAATAAGTGTCTCCGTTATTTTAAGTAGGTGTCCGTTTCTCAGTCGTCGGATGGAGTCCGCCCACAGATCTTCGGCTGGCGGCGTCTGTCCGTTAGTTGAGAAGAGTACCCTCAATACCTGTTATTTATATGTTTAGTTGGACGCAGATAAGCAATAACATGTTAACCCACAAAATTAAGTTATTGATACAGAACGCTTTATTGAGAGATATAGAACGTTTTTTAACTGTATGTTTACCTTATTACATTGTTTAAATACCAACAAAATGTTGAACATAAAAAAATGTTCACAAAAATGGAGTTATAATTAAAAAAAACACGATTAACTAAAAATTTCTCCAGTGTGGGTTAACACACTATTGCTTATCTATGTCCAGTTGTTGTATACGTATGCTGTAAATCTTTGTGTTGTGTCAAATAAAGTTTTTTCAATTCAATTCAATTCAATATATCTATTATAATATAGGTAAAACTTTTGCCGGACGATATTAGGTATGTAGTTATATACGAGGAAGTTAGGTATAAAAAATAAATGCGTGAGTGTCGAAGAACACTTGGTTAGAACAAAGTTTTTTTTTTTCATATTACTGAGTCCGTTATGTCCGTTACTCGTAAACTCATTACGAAAAAAAAAATGACAGATGCTTTTTTTTCCGTCACGGCGTCATACTCGCATACCGTGCGATAAAGAGCTTCGTTCTATAAATGCTCACAGTGCGTACCAACCAATGTTATTTTTGTGTATTATTTTGATTAAACACATCAGGCAAATAGGTTTTCCCCCATATTTCATGGCGGGGGCCATTTCACGGTCGAAAGCAACGCGACAATTTGTATAGGTGTTATGGTGACGTTTGCATGCCGAAGATAAGGCTGTGTTTAATAAAGAAATCCCATCAAAAACAAACTTGTAAAAAATCCAAGTCTCGCAACTCAGTTCTTCTACATTAAAAAGTTGTGAGATCAATGTAATACCAAGTCGGTTAATTTATTCAGTGCCTACTTAAGGGTCCTTCTGTCTAAAGTTATCATGTTATAAGCTAATCTAATAACATTTTATAGTGACCATATCAAATTTAAAAATCTTTTATGTTTTAGATAGATTGATTGGCTTGGCGATCACGTGAAAACACAATATATCTCACATGTAATACATAATTATGGTTCTAAACAATCTAATTTAATTATAATATGTATTACTTGTGAGATACATTGTGTTTTCATGTGATCGCCAAGCCAATCAATCTATTTAAAACATAAAAGATTTTTAAATTTGATATGGTCACTATAAAATGTTATTAGATTAGCTTATAACATGATAACTTTAGACAGAAGGACCCTTAAGTAGGCACTGAATAAATTAACCGACTTGGTATTACATTGATCTCACAACTTTTTAATGTAGAAGAACTGAGTTGCGAGACTTGGATTTTTTACAAGTTTGTTTTTGATGGGATCTCATTTCTTTTTGTAAATGGTCTTCCTCCTTTGAGCAATTTAGTCTATTTTAATAACTTGAAAGATTTTTTCTTGCTTTTTCATTCCGTTGACCATTGTACCTTTGAACATAATTATGTCTAGGTAACTATGTATCTACACTTTATATCTAGGTAGGTAACTAGCTACACTTATTATTATTATTTATTAATATCTGGGCAACCGAGCTTCGCTCGGCTTAAATAGCTGTTCCCCGCGGTTTAACCCACGTTAATTTCGGAGATCCCGCGGGTATTCTGAGATAAAAGTACTTACTACCCTATGACCTTTCCTGTACCCTTGACAACGTGTAGTATGCAATAATTAATTCACCCGCGTTGATATCAGAGTTCGCGCGGGAATTCCAGAAATGAATCCTAGCTAGATCGATTTATGGCCCCCGAAATCCCCTGTATACAAAATTTCATGAAAATCGTTGGAGCATTCAGATTAGGGTAATTTTATCTCGGAATTCCCGAAGGATCTCCGAAATTAACGCTGGTGAAATCTCATGACATTTTGCATGCACGTTGTCAGGGGTAAAGAAAACCTAGGGATATAGGGTACTAACTACTTTGCATTTCTGAATTCCCGCGGGATCTCCGAAATTATCGCGGGTGAAACCGCAGGGAACAGCTAGTCTCATATATTTATATGGGATTACAAAGTTATTTGTGCAGTTGGTACATATAACTGCATATATAACTTTGTAATTCCATACATTTATATGGGATTACAAAGTTATTTGTGCAGTTGGTACATATAACTGCATATGTAACTTTGTAATTCCATACATTTATATGGGATTACAAAGTTATTTATGCAGTTGGTGTATCTAGAAAACTGTACCGAAATTGCAAAATATTTCAATTTTTCCTTGATTTATACAATAAACACTAATTGTATTCTAAATTTCAAACTTCTATGTCTGCTAGAAGTGCCTTAGAGTTTTGATGATCGGTCAGTGAGTGAGTGAGTGACCTACAAAATTAAGAAACTTTGACTAGTTATAATTCTTAAACTACTGGTTCAAATCGAATGAAATTTAAATTATACCGTCTTTATACAATACCTGCTTGTTTACTAAAAATTCAGGCTTCTAGTTTTATCCACAACGAAGTTATAGGGGGTCGAAAATGGCCTGAATTGCTTCGAGAAAAGGATAGTACGGCCGTGCCGCTTTTGTTGCTCGACTTGGCGGGGGCACTGCCGTGCCCCCAGATAGAGCCTTTTAATATAGTTCCTACCGCTGGGGAGGGCCCTAACCCTAAGGATGTGTTTACACCACACTTGCCCAATCAGTAGAAATGAAATTGCTTCTAATTTATACGAGTGCTAGAAACCGATCAAGATTTAGGTAGTTTCCACAGTTTTACTTTTGGTTTTTATTTTATATTGATTTTGTTTAGTTTTTATATTTGTATAGATAATATGGAAAGTTGTAGATCTAGGTAGTAGGTATCTATGACACTCTGTAGGTATAAACTATTTTCTGTCTAGATTTCTATGAAAGATAAATTGACGCAGATAAGCAATAACATGTTAACCCACAACATTAAGTTGTTGATACAGAACGCTTTATTGAGAGTTAAGTATAGAAAGTTTTTTAATTACTTTTCTACCTTATTACATTGTTTAAATACTAACAAAATGTTGAACATAAAAAAATGTTGACACAAAATGGCGCTATAATTTTAAAACACGATTTACTCAAAATTTCTCCAGTGTGGGTTAACACACTATTGCTTATCTATGTCCGAATAAAGATTCACAGGTAGTAAATTAGAACTATAAAAAAATCCAAGTAAAAACTGTTGACAAAATATTCCTAACAAATTTTAGTTTGTAGCCGGTTGATTGTTTATTTAATCCTGTGAAGTTTACAATCAAATTTGTAATTAGGCGCAACCCGAAAACTAAACTGACTTGTAATTAACTAAGTTAATTCGTTTGCTGCCAAACTGCGGAGTACAAACAAGGCTCTCATGATAAGCTATATATACTAAGTATATAAAGCATTTTGAGTCGTTGGTCTTGTGGTTTGCGAACATGGGTCGCGGGTTCGATACCCACGTCACATAATATATTATATCTACCTTGATACTGGGTGTTCAATATGTATTTATTTACAAAAAGGTATATAATATTATCTAACGATAAGTGGACATAGGTAAGCAATAGTGTATTAACCCATACTCTCGAGAAATTTTGAGTAAATCGTGTTATAAAATTATAGTGCCATTTTGTGTCAACCTTTTTTTATGTTCAACATTTTTATTGTTAAGCAATGTAATACGTACGGTAAACACAGAATTACATAACGCTCGATAGAAAAAACTTTTATTCAAATGAGTTAAAAAGAATAGATAAACCATGCATTGTCATCCAAACTAAATAGTACATTGTTATTCTAGGGGTGAAAGTACCCTCGATCTATTGGCGCCCGAGCGTAGCGTCCCGTCTCGGGACTAAATAAGTCTTTCTCCCGAGGATAACACTGTGCTTTTCGTTACGAATGCAAGGAAAGGCAAAATAAAAATAGGAATTAGCTAAAGAAAAAATGAGTGAATTTTATTTTACATAAATCAACCATTAGGTGTGCTACTGGCCAGTAAGTATGCCCCCTATGACAAAAAAAAAACCTTGAACTTCTGCAGTATCCAGCTGTCAGTTGAAAGCGATTCTCCCTAGGGCTGAAAAGTGTTACTTTCAACCCGCTTCTCAGGCAACTTCAGACCTACTTTCCGAGTATGAGTAATGAAATAGTACATTGTTATCCAAGGGGTGAAAGTAACTCATTTAGTGCCGAGACGGGGTTTGGCGCCCGAGCGTAGCAAGGGCGCCAATAGTTCGAGGCACTAAATAAGTTACTTTCTCCCGAGGGTAACACTGTGCTTTTCATTACGAATGCAAGGAAAGTCAAAATAAAAATAGGAATTAGCTAAAGAAAAAATTAGTGAAGATCGGATAGTCGCTTGACACTTTCCCACCTATTTCTTTTTCTTTGGCCGGCTAGCTATTCAGCCAGTATTTTTTATTTACATTGTGGCGACCTAAAAAAAATATTTTCTTTAATTATTAAGTATTAATTAAAGAAAATAAAAAAATATAAATAGGAATTAGCTTAAGAAAAAGTGAGTGAATTTTATTTTAATTAATACCTACTTAAACTTTACGTTATTTCAATTTTACATCGCGCTGGCTGTATAGAAAGTTGAAACATGGTTCAATAGAAATGTGAAAATAGACCTAGTTTTTTTTTAATAATTTGACAGTTGTCAGTTGAAAGCGATTCTCCCTAGGGCTGAAAAGGGCTACTTTCAACCCGCTTCTCAGGCAACTTCAGACCTACTTTCCGAGCATGAGTAATGAAAATTAATTTTAACAGCTCCTATTCCAGTTACTCTGGTGAGCTTCCTAGCTGTCGCGTCGACTTGGAATACTAAAATTTAAAAACGCCTTGTCAATTTATAATAGCAGTGATGCATATTGGTATTTTTAATTGGTATTTTTTTTGCTTGGGTATAAAGGATAGGGTACCTTTTATCCCGGAATTTCCGCGGGAACTCCGAATTTACCGCTGGTGAACCGCGAGGAATAGCTAGTATTAAGGTAAGTATATATTTATACCTAACACAAAAATAACACAATCAAAGTGTAACAATCTCTGAAACGCCTGGACCGATTTTAACGGGACTTTCACTGGCAGATAACTGATGTTATACGGAGTAACTAAGGCTACTTTTATTTTAGAAAAACATAGTTCATGCGGGAATTCCGATACTCACGAATTCCGAATTCCCGCGGGATCTCTGATTTAAGTAACTTAGGTTACACCTTATAACATCAGCTATCTATCAGGGTTAAGTACCATCATCATAATCGGTCCAACCGTTCAGGAGATGAGCCGAAATAATTAGACAAACAAACAGAGACACAAAAATTTTAAGATTTTTTTTTTGTTAAGTAATATATTACTAACTGTTCCCCCCGGTTTTATCCGCGTTAATTTCGAGATTCCGCGAGAATTCCAAGATAAAAAATACCCTATGTCCTTCTCTGTATCCCTGACAACGCGTACGCAAAATTTTATGACAATCGGTTGAGCCGTTTAGTCGTGAAAGCGTAACAAACAAACAAACTCACTTTCGCATTTATAATATTAGCAAGGATACCTCACCGAAAAACATCAAGTAAATTTTCATATTCAAATTGAACCCTTAAAACTTCGACCCCGCGGGCTACACCTAAATCAAAATTAAAACTTGAACAACGATCGCGTTAAATTGTGTGAGGGTTGATATATTGTGTGCATATAATATTACACCAGTTATAGCGCAACAAACTTGATGTTGTCCCTAATGAGCGTATAACTATCTAGAGCTATCTTCTAGTGCTCTTGTCAGTATTAAACAACGCAAAAACGAGCAAAGAGCACTTCAAATTATCACTAGTAGATATTGGTTAATTCAGAGTACTTTCAATGAAAACCTACTTAATTATAAGTAACTAGTTGTGTGTGGTTTCACCCGCGTCAGTTTGAGAGTTTCCGCAGGAATTCCGGGATAAAAAGTACTATATGTGTTAATCTGGTGTATAAGCTAATAAACTATATTATTGTAAAGTTTCTTTTAAATCCATCCAGTAGTTTTTGCGTGAAAGAGTAACAAACATCCATCCATCCATCCATCCATACATAGGTACTTACAAACTTTCGCGTTTATAATATTAGAAGGAAGATTTTAAAAACAAAACTTCCGCACTCAGATCCGTTCATTAAATTAATAATGTTAATTGGTATTGAACTAAAATTCACTTAATTTAACTAAATTTAACTTAATTTAAGTACTATGTAGGGGAGACCGGGTACAAAAGTAACGGCGGGTCGAAAGTAACAAATGCCCTGTAAGTTTATCCAGAAGCCAAATACCATTTCGCTGCCGTCAAGGTGATAGCCGGTGGCCCCCCCCTCACTTGAATTCAGTCGTAACGCGCGTCACGTGCTGTTAGGTTGTGTGAGAGGACGATACGTGGTTTCACACATCAAAAGTAAGTTTTTTGGCAATTTTTTATTTTTGTTTTACGCAGTCATAAAAACATGACACTTATCTGAATATTTGCACATTAAATTCTTGATTAGAGTGATTATACAGTGTTTTAACTCGTTTTCGTCTAGCACGTTTCATTTTTATGTAATCTTTCATGTTTTAACAAAAAATTGGTCGGGTACAAAAGTAACATAGCCCTATGGGTACACAAGTAACATGTTACTTTTGTCCCCGTATTTATTTACTTATGTGATAATTTAATGTGTGTTTTTATTTGAACAGCATGCATTCCGCGACAACGTAAAATAGCTACCACAGGAGGAACTACCGACATGGAAGTGTACCGAAAAGCGGCTGAAAATCATTTCAATGATGGTACAAAAATTAGAGCCCTGGCAAAAAATATGATGTTTGTCATGTAGCATCATACAGATAAATAATAAAATTAAAAGCAGGAAATACTAGCGCAGTTGTGGGCTACCTTTGCGTCATCTCTGTTTTTACTATTGATGAGGAAAAAAATCTTCAGGACTATTTTAATCGAATGTTCTGGAGTTTATTTTGGGTTATCTCCATCTGAAGTACGTAAACTAGCATACGAGTTGGCAAAAAATGGAAAAAAAATCCTGAAAGTGGCCAAATATTGAATACCTAGTCTAACTAGAGAAAAATTATTATCATATATCATATATCTCATTACTTAATCTAAGAATAATTTCTATTGTTTTTTATTTTCTTAAATAGTTTTTTGAGCACTTAAAATGCAAATCTTTTTTTTTTGTTATCAATACTAAGTGTTTAATAAATAGTTTGTTGATTTAATATCTGATATTATATTCATTACAATCCTAATCCATAACGAAATCCTGTACTGTTACTTTCGACCCACAACGTGTTACTTTCGGCCTCGCTACGTGGTCGAAAGTAACAAATAACGAATTTTTTTAAAGTCTCTGTAATTCACACAAAATACACAATAACAAGATAAATCATGACACTAATGTAATTAACATGAATGGAATTTATTTAAGGCCATATTAATTTCAGAAAAATAACAACACCTAACCAGGAATCAAAGCAAAAGTACAAAGTGTTACTTTTGTACCCGGTCTCCCCTACTATTTTTTGTAAGTATTTACTCAACATTATGCACCTAATCATTCAAATGACTCTGAATATTGTAACCCTCGATGATTCTTGCTTTCATGTAGCCAATCCTCACTATTATTATAAATGCGAATGTGAGTCTATTTGTTTGTTTGTTAGCAGAGTTTTTAGAATTAACGCGGATGAAACGAAATCTCATATATACCTAAAACTTGATTTTACTCGGGTGAATGACCTTTATAGATGCAACAGCGGCATTACAAAGGAAAGAGACGCAGTTGTTATTGACCCTTAGGGTACAATCCGTCAGCGCAGTGGCAACTTGCGTGCTCCAGTTTTGTGATTTTTTTTAACGGCAAAAATTCATTTTTTTATTGTATATTTAAGTAGAGAAACGAATTCTGAATACTTTCCTTCAATATGTCCCTCGTTTACTCTAACACTCTGTATATGAAAAATACATATATCCAAAAAAATGTATCTAGACATATCAATAAAATTGAAGTGTATGTTTGTAAATTCAAACTAACAGCTTTTCACTAAATGCATACGAAATTATATACGGTACTAACATCAAAAAATCTATTTTTTTTCTCTGTCTGTCTGTTTGTTCAGGGTAATCTCTAAAACGGCTGGATTGATTTAACAGCCCTCTTACTGGCAGATAGCTGATATTATAAGGAGTAATTTAGGCTACATTTTATCCCGGAATTCCCGCGGGATCTTTAAAATTAACGCGGGTGTAACTGCCGGGCACAGCTAGTCTGTATATGTATAAAGTAAATGAATTTGATTATTGGACTTTGTTTCATACTATGTATGCACTCAGTGATTTAAATAACTAAACAGCACTTGAGTCTCATGCTGCCAAGCTAAAAATCGGTTCACGCAGTCGAAAGTTATGAGGTAATAAACATAAAAAAAATGAAAAAGAGAAACATACGCGTCGAATTGAGAACCTCCTCCTTTTTGGGAAGTCGGTTAAAAGCAACGAGTAGATACCAGCGTGTTAGTTCGTTAAATTCGGATAATATCACCGTGGCTTATCTTTCGTTAACGAGTTAGGATGGTAGTACTAGTAGATATACACGCAAACACATTATACGTACACTGCATGTAACTGTGGGATTAAGGGCTTAAATGATATTAATGAATACAAATTAAGCACGGCGAGTTAAACGATACGCGGGCTTAAACAGTGTAGTTGGACGTAGATAAGCAATAGTGTGTTAACCCACATTGGAGAATTTTTTCGTAAATCGTGTTTTAAAATTACAGCGCCATTTTGTCTAAACATTTTTTATGTTCAACATTTTGTTACATATTTAAGAAATGTATAAAGATAAACACATAATTAAAAAACGTTCTCTAAGTCTCAATAAATCGTTCTGAATCAATAACTTAATTTTGTGGGTTAACATGTTATTGCTTATCTGCGTCCAGTTGTACTCGCAACAGTAATTACGGAAAATCATTAGGTATTTTCTTACACAATGGCTATATTTTAATTATTTAAAACTAGGTGCTCAACTGATATTAAAAATTCTTTCACTTATAGGAAGCTACAGTGTTTCTCAGTGACATAGGATACTTTTATGCCGGAATTCCCGCGAGACCTAGGCAATAGCTAGTAGGTAAATCGACAAAACAAACGTCCATCTACAGAATGGTACAGTTGACTCAAGAAATCTGCAACATTTCCTGCGGCTCCGACCGCGTGAATCACGGCTTGTCTAGAGAAAGATATACTTCTTAAACAAATCTATTCAACCTTTTATTCATGATTAGCGGTTAATTTCGGAATTCCCGCGGGAATTCCGTGATAAAATTAATCTATGCCCCTTTCTGCACCCCATGACAATGTGTATGCCGAATTTACAGCGTGAAAGCGTAACAAACAAATAAACTCGCCTTGGCATTATAATATAAGATTGTGAGATTGTGTAATAGACTTCCATACGAATTCACACTACTGCTGACGTGGGGCCCGCCCCGGCTGAGTGACAGTAAAGGCGGAAACACACTTATCTGTCGTGTCAAGACAAGATGCATATCTGGGCCCTTATTCACTATAACCATAACACGGCGCGTTAGGATAACACACCATAAAAATAGGCTATTGACAAATTTTTTTTTAGTCCGTCTTGTAGATTAATAAAAAATATTGGACACGTATTTTTTCTTTTTTTTACGTAATCAAAAAATAACGGCGATACATTGAGTTGAAATTTCGTGTGACGTCACTAACTAGTGCAGTTTGTATGGCGGCTTGTAGTGATAAGTGATGTCACGAGCCCCCGCCCTAAACTTTAATGCGCTTTATCTTTGTGTATTTTCATTTATTTGAAAAATAAAAAAATACGTGTCTGATGATTTTTAATTTTCTAAATTACGGACTGATTAGAATTTTGATTTTTAAAAGTTGTCAACATCCCTATTCTCTTCAAAAAGAAGAACGACTTAACGGAATCGGATGGACTTTGGCACTTTGGTACTTTGGTAGTTACTTTTTATCCCGAAATTCCCTCGGGACCTCCGAAATTAGCGCGAAAATACATTATAAGCCTAGCTTTAGGTAGAAGTTGTTTAGATTTTTTCATCAAATGTTTTGTTGTTCAAAATCAGGATTTTGATCAAAATTCACCGAACGGAGCCATTTAACTGTAGCTCTGTCTAAATCCATTGTTTATCTGTTAACTTTCAAATTGAACCGTGGAAGTTTGTTCAGTAAACTCGATCGGTAACTATCCTCGGACAAGCTGCGATAGCTTTTGGTGCGCTCGAAGCTATTATTGCAACCAAAAAACAAAATCGACTTCAAAATTCCATTAGATCTTCTCTCTTTTTGTCGTTTCCTCATGACTGAGGGTCGTGACTCATGACACCAGGGCTCTCCAGGCAGCCCTGTTCTCCGCCTGACGCATGGATGGTGGATGGTGCACTTCGTAATCTAAAAGACTAGGCTCCATAAAATTTCTAAGTCTTCTAAGTCATTTATAAGACAATGTGTACACTTTTACAACAAACTTCCAAACGATGTAATTAATTTGTCAATTAATAAATTCAAGACACTTATTAAACATAGATTATGCGATAAAGCATATTATAGTGTAGTAGACCATTTAAATGATACAGACGTTTGGGAATGAATTGCTCTATCCAATTACTATTTTTTGTTCTCCTAGTTTATAAGTATGATCATTAAAAGACAGCGCTGCTGAGTTTCTTGTCAGTTCTTCTCAGCAGAGGACGTATTCCGAACTGACGGTAATTTAATTTATAGTTCTAAGAACCTGCTGACGATTACAAGTGATTGTAACCAATCCTAAGTAATAAATAACTTTGGAATTTGATTTTTTTTGAAAAAAAAAGAGTAAAATGATTTTCGGATAGGTATGTATACAATGACTATGGTTATGTATGGTTCGTATAGCTGGAATTCTGATTAAGATATTTTTAATCTCTCGAAATCGTGATTTAAAACTGGCTTGAACGAAATTTTGGGGGAGCAAGATAAACATACATATACTCACGAAAACATACACGCGCACGCACCACACGCACACACGCACACACACACACACACACACATGCACACACACACACACACACACACACATGCACACACACACACACACACACTTACAGAGTCACACACACGTAATATGCATGCATAAGTAATAATAATGTGTAAAAGTGATGCTGTTTATTTTAGAGCTTTGTATTTTGATTCGGTGTCAGCACATTGTAATTTATTTTGTGTTTTATTAGTTTACAAAATGTTAATCCATAATTGGCAGTAGGTGATGTATAAAAGTACCTTCTGTTAGTTAGTGTTTCAAGTGATGTGAATTAAAGTAAATAAATACATAAAATAAAGTAAATTCAAAATACGATTACGATAAATTTTCTCGATAAAAAGAAAAATTCTAGTAGTCTCTGTTTTCCTGGTAGGATGCTTATAAAAACGGTGATTCGAAGAAATTCGAAAATTTATTTATAAGAACCTAAATAATCAAAAATTTTACTATGTTAATCCTTATTTGATACTAGCTGTTCCCCGTTGTTTCACCTGCGGTAATTTCGGAGTTCCCGAGGGAATTAAGGGTTACAATATAGCCTATGTTACTCGGGGATAAAGTAGCATTCTAATGATGGAAGAATTTTCGATATCAGTCCAGTAGTTTTTGGGTTAAATCGTAACAAACAAACAAACAAAAAATGAAATCTTTCCTCTTTTTAATATTAGTATAGATTAGTTTAGATAGGCAACCTATAGAGTAGAAACTACATTTCAAAGATTAACCTAAACACACAGTGCTCCTTTTTTGAAACTTTGTAAACGTAGTTGATACATAATGCTCCCTCTGTCTTACTAAACGAGAGAGTTCGACTAAGAAAACAATACTCTAAAATATCCCTCAAGTAACGAACCAATATTTAAGAAGTTGGAAGTTGGCATTGGAGTTGCGAAAATAAAATTAAAAGTTCCCCGTTCGGACTGCACAAACGGTTGGGAAGATATATAAGCCTTTTTAGGGTTGCGTAGCCAAATGGCAAAAAACGGAACCCTTGGATTCGTCATATCTATCTGTCCGTCCGTCCGTCCGTCCGTCCGTCCGTCAGTTTGTCCGTCCGTCCGTCGGTCCGTCCGTCCGTCTGTCTGTCTGTCTGTCCGTCCGTCCGTCCGAATGTCACAGCCACTTTTTTCCTATAAGACCTATACTGTTAAAACTTGGTAAGTAGATGTATTCTGTGAACCGCATTAAGATTTTCACACAAAAATAGAAAAAAAAAACAATAAATTTTGGGCGTTCCCCATACTTGAACTGAAATTAAAAAAAAAATTTTTTTTCATCAATCCTATACGTATGGGATCTATGGATAGGTCTTAAAAAATGATATGAGAATGATAAAACAAAAATATGATGTACATTACCATGCAAACTTCCACCGAAAAGTTTTTTTTTAATACATACGTCATAAATCGTAAACCGCAAAAAAAAAACACTATTATTAAAGATAAAGATAAAGATAAAGAAAGATTTATTTAAGCAAGAAGAAACACAACACAAATGAACACATACAGAACAACACAAAACATCGATCAAAGTTACAGCGAACTAAAAGAACTTTTATATTATGTTACTTGCTGCTACGGAACCCTTCATGGGCGAGTCCGACTCGCACTTGGCCGCTTTTTATAGTTTCCCATCGTTCCCGCCTTCCTCAGTTTAATAATATCGTCCAAAAAATACCCACGATTTTGGCCCGATGTCGACACTGATTTCTCTATGGAATTGGCGATTTTATTTTCGTTCGTAAAGTCTACAAGCTGCCCCCCGCGGTTTCGCCCGCGTTACTAGGCTATTTGACTAATTTTTTTTTTGGTCCGTCTTATAGATTAATAAAAAAAATATTGGACACGTATTTTTTCTTTTTTTACGTAATGAAAAAATAACGGTGATACATTGAGTTGAAATTTCGCGTGACGTCACTAACCAGTGCAGTTTGTAAGGCTTGTAGTGGTTAGTGACGTCACGAGCCCCCACCCTTAACTTTAATGCGGTTTATCTCTGTGTATTTTCATTTATTTGAAAAATAAAAATACGTGTCTAATGTTTTTTTAATTTTCTTACTGACGGACTAATTATAATTTTGATTTTCGAAAGTCGTCAACATCCCTATATTTCGACACTCACAAACTTTATACCTCCGCCGCACTCAGAGTCGTTCATTGTAAGATAAATTAATCATTATTATTGATTGTATATTTTAATTAAAATAATTTACCTACTTACGCATAGTTTTTCACTGTATTTATCCACTTTTGTCGTTTAAAAGTTATTCGTGCAGTGTGCACGGACACGGACATCTGCATCCGCATCCGCATTCTCACAATGTGGATGCGGATGTAATACAAGTTGCGATAAGAAGGGCGGGGCTGGTGAATGAAAATTAGTTAGCATTAGGTATTCTTAATACTTATTTTCATTAATAAAAATGTTAATAATTACTTTATCATTATTTTTATTCTTCATTCATATTGGTACCTACTTTATTTATATAAAAAATCGGCATCCGCAACATTCTTGATTTCTGGATAGAGTTTTGTGTGAGTCCAATATATGTCTCTTCTTCTTCTACTTCTTTAATAATGGCGTCTATTAATAATTTGCCAATGACAATGTTTCTTATTAACAAAAATCTCTTCATCTACTTCTTCAATTATGGCGAAACGCCAATGACAATGTTAGATTGTCCTCCAAGTTAAAACATGGCTCTCTTGAAAACCAGTTTCCTGCTCAGGGTCCAAAATAGATGCTGAAAAGTGACTGAAATAACGAATACAAACGTGACACGCGTGTTTTCGATGCTGCTTTCACTCGTCAACAACCCAGTATGTCTCTATCTTAGGGATTATAACTCAAAACAAGTTTACTAATCATATTCCAGCCAACAAACTTAAATCATTCTTGGTAACCGTCTACTGTTTTATCTATTTGACACTGGCATGAATAGTGCGCCTACTTATCTTCTTCTGCTTCTTTAATTATGGTAATCTATCGCGAATTATCGCATTTAATTCTGCCAATGTAGGTATGTATTTTTAGCAATTAAAGTAATTATGGCGAAACACCAATGAACGTTAAGTAATGTCAGAGTTTTACCCAAGATAAAATACGGTTCTCTCTCGAAAACTAGCTTCTTTCTTGGAAAACAAAATGGCTGCTGAGCGGTGGTGGAAATATCGAATAAATAACGCTTTAGACGTCCACTCGGTACGACCTCCACCGCACTGAGCAAATAATTACTACGTTTTAAGAGTAGGCACTTCCATACTAATCGCTGATCCGATCTATGAAAGCATTTTGTGCCAACCATACCAATGCAATGTATGACGCGGTCATAGAAATTTGGTTAAGTATTCCTAAGTTGGTAAAAAAGTTCGCGCATAAATCCATAGTGACTTTTGATTCAAGGGAGTGTCGCTAGCCTGCTCCACCGATCAACAACCGCTTACTTATTAAAGGCGCCTTGAGCCACATCGAAAACAAAAGAAGAAAAAAGAAGAAGTTGTCTGCCGCTATCATCAGCTGGGAGTCAAAGAACCACAGTGATGTTAATAGTTGAAGCTGAATACTGCAAACAAACATAAAAAAATAGTACATTGTTATCCTCGGGATGAAAGTAAACTTCTTAAAGTCTTTATCCCGAGGAAAACACTGTGCTTTTTCATTACGAATGCAAGGAAAGTCAAAATAAAAATAGGAATTAGCTAAAGAAAAAAATGAGTGAATTTTATTTTACATAAATCAACCATTAGGTGTGCTACTGGCCAGTAAGTATGCCCCCTATGACATAAAAAAAAAACTTGAGTTTCTGCAGTATCCAGCTGTCAGTTGAAAGCGATTCTCCCTAGGGCTGAAAAGGGTTACTTTCAACCCGCTTCTCAGGCAACTTCAGACCTACTTTCCGAGTATGAGTAATGTAAAACACTTTTGATTCGGCAAAATTTCGAAGCGACTGAGGGCCCTTCTGTCGCTGAATATTAATTAATCCGATTCAGTCCCAGCGTTCCGAAGATCTCCCACTTCTAGATTTTAATCAAAAACTTCTTTTTCTTCTTTTTTCATTTCGTATCGGGAAAACATTCCGCCGCGGATCGCAGATTATTTGCGAAGTACCAACCAACAAAAATAAGGGTGCGATGTGAACAACAATAGCCCAACTAGTTTTTTTGCAATAATTTTTTTAATAATTCATTTTAGATATCTTTGTTTTCTTTACTAACGGTCACACTCAAAATCGTTTTAATGATTATTTAATTTAAGTAAAGATTTTAAAAACAAAACTGCCGCACTCAGATACGTTCATTTAATTAATGGTGATTAGCATTTAACTAAATTCAAGTTAATTAGTAAATGCCAATGCGGTCATCATGCAGAAAAACAACACCAATTTGAATCTGGCGCGTTTGTTTTTTTTTTTCAAATTATAGAAATCGTTAAAAACAATTTGAAAAAAATCTCGCAAATTTTTTTTTTCGTGTAGGTAACTTTTATTATTTGAAGGTGTGACAACGAATGGTTAAAATTTAATGAAGGTCTTGGAGTGCGGCCATTTCGTTTTTAAAATGTTTACTTAAAATTAAGCAATCATTAAAACCACTTTGAATACGGCCTTCAGAAACATTGTCAATATTTACAGACGCCATAATAAAAAAAAAAGAAAAAGATTATCTTCGTTATAGTGTCTGCACAACCAACGACAATAGAAGTGATCCTGCTGTTCCGGCCATATTGCCCCGTTCACGGACACACGTCACGTGCCGTCAAGTACATAGAGTATTGAATTTTGGTCACGTAAAATCTTTGTATTTTCCCTTATCTCGTCTAGCAAACGTTTCGGGTTCATTTTTGTTAATAACAAAACCGTTTCGCTTCTTTTTTAAATCTTAAATATACCTACCAAGTGAGTAATATAAATATCTACCTACCTAGGATGGGGAATGCTTTGATCAGCTAAAATAAGCTCTCTTTCCCCCTCCAATGGGCATGTTGACTAATTTTTATTTTTTAGTCCGTCTTGTAGATTATTAAAAAATATTGGACACGTATTTTTCTTTTTTTATTTAATCAAAAAATAACGGCGATATATTGAGTTGAAATTTCACGTGACGTCACTATTCGGACAGTTTGTATGGCGGTTTTATCGGTTAGTGACGTCACGACCCCCTCACCCTAAACTTTAATGCGCTTTATCTCTGTATATTTTAAATTATTTGAAAAAGCAAAAAATACGTGTCTATTGTTTTTTTTATTTTCTAACTGACGGACTAATTAGAATTTTGATTTTCAAAAGTAGTCCACATCCCTATTTTATGATATTATATAAACAGTAGCTGTTCCCCGTTCTGAAATTTCCACTCAGTGCATCGCCGTTATTTTTTGATTACGTAAAAAAAGTAAATATACCTACGTGTTCAATATTTTTTATTAATCTACAAGACGGACTAAAAAAAAATTTTGTCAACATTCCCATTGTAATAAATAATCTAATATTATAAAGAGGTAGTTTGTGAGTTTCTGAGGTTGTCGGGGATAAGCTTTGGATCTATCGATCGAAAAAATAACTATGTACTTTTCTGTGAATAAATAAAAAAAAATAACTAACTACTTTTTGTGATCTCTGTTTTTGCTGTCCTTGCGTGCATTATTTGGTAGGTAAAAATAAAAATTTGTAAAAATAACATTACTAACTAGCTGTTCCCTGCGGTTTCACCCTCGGTGACTTCGGAGTGCCCGCGGGAATTTCGTTACAATATAGCCTATGACACTCACGTAATATAACGTGGCTTTCTATAACGTGGCTTTCTACCGGTAAAATATTTTTTAAAAATCAGTTCAGTAGATTCAGAGATTACTATAACCTTACAAACACACACTCGACCTTTTTATAGTACTCATATTAGTATAGATAAAGCGTTTTAAAAACCGACTAATAGGTATTCAGTGGAAATACAACGTCAAGAACCATCCCTGCCTTTCTTCCTCTTTGGGAGTTCTTGTACGGAACTTTGTGATGTAGAAAAGTTCGCGCTTACCGCACCAATGTTTATGGACTTGGATTAACTGTTTCAAGGGTCCACACTACGCGACCAGATGTGGAAATCCCCGAACAAGAATACTGTGTTTGACGACTGGACTGGCGCAGTAGGTTGGCCATACTTACCCACTGTTTAAAAGGTTCTAAGTTCGATTCCTGGTGGGGACTTTGTGTGATGAACACAGGGTTCCATTTTTCACCCTGGGCGTGTTTATATATCCGTAGTATATGTAATAATATGTGCCTAGCACGTCTTACTTGATTTTCACGATATACGCTTCTAGCGTGGGATCACGACGTAGTGGGCCCTTATTCACTATGACCAACAACATTCCTCATCCATAACGCGCGTCCCAAAAACGCATTTCCAAACGTTCTAGATGCCAAGATATTAGAAATTATTATTCTCTATGCCATAAGAAACGTAGTGAATGATTTTTTTTGAAGTAAAACTTCTTTGATTACGAGGGAAGACAGTTTTTGCGTCTTTTCTTAACGCGCGTGTCATGGTCATAGTGATAAGGGCCCTGGAGGCAGATCGCACTTTTGATTTAGATTTGTTTGGGTCCTGATACCCGATTAATTTCGTTTAAAAGGTAAATCAATTATCAACTTATTAAGAGGTGAGTCATCTTTAAACTAATTCAATGCGATACGAAAACCATTGCTGTATAGCTCGTTAGCAAAACTGACTAAAGGAACAAATTCATTGTATGTATTTTTTTACATTTTAAATTGAAAATATCGAAGCCCCCAGAGAATAAACCGGTAAAAGGCTATTACTGGGTTCTTAATGTCATTCCAGATTCGGTATCTAGAGCTTGGAATACACTTTGTACATATTTTTTTCTAGAATTTTTCTATTGAAATTACGAAAGATACGAAATAATAAGGGTTTTTTGTTTTTTCTAAAACCATAAGTAGACAATACATTAATTTTAACAAATAATCAAAATACCAAATAAGAACCATATCATTCGTTATACTATTATAATTGTTATAGTATTCAGATGAATACTTTGAGATCGGAAACGGGGCTTAAGTTTCTAAACTTGTTTTAAAAAAGTTATGAATGATTTTTTTTTTTTCTGTAAAAATTTAATTTTGACATTACCGGTTTATTCCCTGGGGCCGTCGATATGTTGACAAACTCATTAAAAAGTAGGTAAGTAGGTACTTACAAGTCGCGTGACACAATATATCAACATATCGTTAAAAAGTTTCACACGTAACTCACGCTATTCGATAAATAATAATATTATAGACTAGTTGTGCCTCACGGTTCCATCAGCGTTAATTTCAGAGTTCCCGCGGGAATTCCGGGATAAAAAGTACCCTATGTGTTAATCTGATGTATAAGCTATATTATTGTAAAGTTTCATTTAAATCCATCCAGTAGTTTTTGCGTGAAAGAGCAACACACATCCATCCATCCATCCTTTCATACATACTTACAAGCTTTCGCGTTTATAATATTAGTAGGATTATAAGTTTTGTAAATCTCACCGACGCGAAGTTTACAAAAAGTCTGCGAAGTTAATATTTCTAAATAGATTTTAAGGATTCCAAGTTTTCGGTGGAGAGTGGAGACATAATTTTACACCGAATTTGATTTATTGTAAAATTTTAATAACTAAACTGTAACGAGTCTCCCAGCTGTAGACTATACTGCTAATATTTAAGGAGCCAAGTTTGTAATCTCCACTGCTGATGATCATTAAGGAAGTTTGGAGTTCCTGCAGGAATCCCGAAACTCGTGCGGCTGAATCTCCGAAAAGGTTGAACCTATTTTGACGTGAGACTCACTGCTAATTAGCTAATGTTGTATGGAGTAAATTAGGCTACTTTGGAGTTCCTGCAGGCATTCCGAAACTCACGTGGTTGAAACGGCGGGCCACAGCTAGTCTTCTTCTTCTTCTTTAATAATGGCGTCTATAATAATAATTTGCCAATGACAATGTTTCTTATTAACAAAAATTTCTTCATCTACATCATTCAATTGTGGCGAAACGCCAATGACAATGTTAGATTGTTCCCCAAGTTAAAACATGGCTCTCTTGAAAACCAGTTTCCTGCTCAGGGTCCAAAATAGATGCTGAAAAGTGACTGAAATAACGAAGACAAACGTGACACGCGTGTTTTCGATACGGCTTTCACTCGTCAACAACCCAGCTAGTCTACTATAGTTTGAATACGTATATCATATCTGTTTGACTGACAGTGCATCGAAAATGCTTCAGTGTCATTTTCCTCAGACGCATGAGCTTGGAACATGTATATGTATGGGAATAGTAGGTACCTACTGCATTCGCCACATTCTCTATACTCTTTGACGCATTGTCAACTTTGATAGCAAAGGCCTGGTTTACATAATCGTTGGTTATAGCTAGATACTTAGCTCGTTTAACAGAACAATTTGACTGTTGAGGTATTTAATTAACAAGTATTATATACTAGCTGTGTCCCGCGGTTTCACCCGCGTGAAAAGTTTTTATGTAACAACTTTTTTCCCGACATCAGATTTGAATGAAACAAAGCCTATATGTAGCTCCAGGATAAGCTTAATCTACTTGTGAAAACTGCATGACAATCGGTTCAGTAGACGCGGAGATTATCGCGAGCAGACAGACAGACAGAAAATAATTTTAAAAACTTGTTTTTGGGCTTGGTTACTCTTCTTTTATCACCCCTCTCAATTTTAGGTAAAAATATTCAATGTACAGAATCGCGGATTCTACTCTTTTATTATAGTATAGACTAAGCTGTTCCCCACGGTTTCACCCGCGTTAATTTCAGCGATCCCGCGGGAATGCCGAGATAAAGTGTCCTATTAGTATATAGGCCGCTATAGGTTCGAACGGAAACATACAAAAAATAACACCTTTTTTCTTTTTAGTATTAGTACCTACTAACTGGTCTCCTGGCGGTTTTACATACCTAATTACTTACATTAATTCCGTTAGTCCCGCAGGAGCACTATTTGTAATGAGAAAAAAGGTTGGGTACATCCTATATCATTCGGCGATACTGTAGCTTCAATCTTCATATTCGACGACCCGATTGGCGCAATGGTCACCATGCCTGCCCGCTAATCAAGAGTTTCCGGGTTCGATTCCCGGTGGGGGTGGACTTTGTGTGATGAACACAGGGTTCCATTTTCCAGTCTGGGTGTGTATATATATCTATAGTATAATATATATGTAATAATATGTGTAGTATATACCACGTTTGCTTGGTTTCCACGACACAAGCTTATATCTTACTGTGGGATCAAGTAGATCTGTGTGTTGTGAAGTGGATTATTATTATTATTTTAATCGTAGGATATTTTGATTCTATTCAGTAGTTCCAATTCAGTTAGTTCCAGTTCCAGTTCCAGTTAGTTCCAGTTATTACCCTCTATTATACAAATTTACAGATTACCCCTTTATACATAATACATATTGTTAGTGTAAGCAGATTGAATAAAATCACATCCGATCATATCGCATTTGCTCTTCTAAGCTTTTCTCCTTTGGAAAAAATAATACCTACAATCTTCATTGCAGAACAATTCTCGAATATGAAAAGGAAGACTGGAATAAAATATATTCACAGTTCACGCTGACAAAAGAGAAGCGACCCGAGGATAAGCGGTGGACCGTTACCGTATGCTCGACCGAACTGCTTCACACGGCTGCCTGGCTAGTGACGCGCCCTGGACGGTTGTAGAGTTGCCGATATCGATACTTTGAGCTTTTTAAATCAGTTTTTTAACACAAGTATAACGGAAAAAGTTCTGGTTACTGTAACGAGAATGGGCATGTTGACTAATTTTTATTTTTTAGTCCGTCTTGTAGATTATTAAAAAATATTGGACACGTATTTTTTCTTTTTTTACGTAATCAAAAAATAACGGCGATATATTGAGTTGAAATTTCGCGTGACGTCACTATTCTGACAGTTTGTATGGCGGTTTTGCGGTTAGTGACGTCACCACCTCCTCATCCTAAACTTTAAAGCGCTTTATCTCTGTATATTTTAATTTATTTAAAAAAGCAAAAAATACGTGTCTATTGTTTTTTTTATTTTCTAACTGACGGACTAATTAGAATTTTGATTTTCAATAGTAGTCAACATCCCTATTGGGTACATGGCCATTTTTTTAGAGTTGCGATGTAACAACTCTACAGATAGTAAACTGTAAAATTGAATATTGGCCGTTACAAACAAGTTTTAAAAAAATGTAATCATCACAAAGAAAATAGAGCAAATACAGCAAATAAAGACAGCAAATTTCCATTAACTACACGTTCTGGTAGTATCGCGTAAAAAATATTTTTTCCGTGATAAAGATACAA
Organism: Zygaena filipendulae; assembly: GCA_907165275.2. NCBI lineage: Eukaryota > Metazoa > Arthropoda > Insecta > Lepidoptera > Zygaenidae > Zygaena > Zygaena filipendulae. The sequence goes on from OU015675.1 coordinate 7,231,356, forward strand.
AATGTAAAACAGTTGTATTAGAAATAAATACAATCATAACATGTGGTAAATTAATCACATCAAAAAGATGAATTAGAAAGTGGAAACCATGTTCAGTATTAAGCATATGCTTGGTTGTCGACTTCGCCGACTAACGAATTGATATTTAAATAGGTGCCAAGTTCTGCAGATAATCCCGAAATTTATTTAATGGAGCATACAACTTGTCTAATTTTCATATAATAGTAGTGTTGTCTTATATTTGACAAAAGACTAGTATTGATTTACTTTCGGATATACGCTAGTTAAGCAAACCAATTTTTTAGAAGGGTAAGATATTTTGTTGACCTTACAATATAAAAACAGTAACTTGATTATAATATAAATTAGATAATTTGATAAGCCACTTGCCACTATTGCAATTTATTTTTAACATCGATATATCTACGTTACCTTTAATATGTCGGTAGTCGGTACAACACTATTTTATAGTGCCCGCACACGTCGCGCGTTTAAACCGTACCTTTCTGTTATAAAATGCATTTTCAACGGAAAAAAAATATTGAATGATGTTACTCTATCGTATATTAAGTTAAGTTGTTTAACTTAGAGCCATTGTTTTATTTACCGGAACCTTTATAAAAATAATATTATATAAGTGTACACAGAACTTGGTTATAAGTCACGAAAACATTTCATTTTTCTGGTTGACGAATATATGTATAATAGATCTGCAGGTACTTTTTGAATACAATATGTTAAAAGTAACCTAGTATGTTGATCCTAATTTCTAGTTCCATTTTCCAATCTGTAAAATTTTATCGTTTTATTAGCTTTAAAAATTTCAAACAACCCCAAGGGTTTTGGGAGATATCAAAACGCTGACTACTAAAACTTCAGTTTGTTTGTGTTGATTTTTGATCTTGGTAGATAGGTAGGTATGTAAATAAAGCGATAACTCAAAGGCGAATGAGATCGTGTTCAGAAATAACTCAATTATTTGGATTTTACTCGTAAATTAAATACACAGAACAGACTTGGATAGCGAAAGTTAAATAGTTAAATCGAAATTTTGTCCACTGCAATTTCAACTTTACATTCAGATTGTAGAGTCAAAATTCCAACCGACGAAATTGCTATGTAACCTAAAATAATATTACGAAACTGAAGAATATTAAGAAACTGAAGTAGACCTGTGGGAAAGAGTCAAAAGATTTAATTTTGAACATAACTAACTATCTACATATTATAAAACACACCGCCCCGTCTGTCTGTATGTTCGCGATGAAATCAAAAACTAGGTAGGTACCTACTGAACGGATTTTCATGCGGTCACCAATAGATAGAGTGATTCGTGAGGAAGGTTTATATGTTTAGATTATCCTGGAATTCCCGCAAGAACTCCGAAATTACCCCGGGTAAAACCGTGGGGGGGACAGCTAGTATAATATACTTACTCGACGCGCGGTAATCGGATATTTTCCGAGGTATGAAAATCAAAATTCCAATTAGTTCGCCCGCGTCAGTTAGAAAATAAAAAAATAATAGACACGTATAACGTAGGTATGTTTTGCTTTTTCAAATTAATGAAAATAAACCTAGATAAAGCGCATTAAAGTTCAGGGTGAGGGACTCGTGACGTCATTATTCGGTATAAGCCCCGTACAAACTGCACCGGGTTGTGACGTCACGCGAAATTTCAACTCAATATATCACCGTTATTTTTTGATTAAATACGTAAAAAAAATACGTGTACAATATATTTTTTTATTTTTTTTATTTTTTATCTACACGACGCGCGACGAACTGAAAAAAATTTAGTCAAGTGACCAATTTCAGAGTTCCCGCGGGAATTTCGTGATAAAAAGTATCCTATGTGACCTATGTCACTCAGGACTACCGTAGCATCCTATAAGTGAAATAATTTCAAAATCGTTTCATTAGATCCAGAGATTACTCCCTACAACGTCCCTAACTCACAAACTCTACCTCTTTATCGCATTAGTATAGATTATTATTCACGAAACTGACCGCGCATGTGAAAAATATGCGCCTACAAATCATTGGTATTATGTAGGTAAAGGCGAATTCATTCGCGAAAACCCACATTTTTGTTGGGATTTTCCCTGTGATTTGTCAGGATTTTTCTTTATGTGTATTTTTATTGCTTAGTTATCCATACTAATATTGTAAATGTCTGTCTGTCTGTCTATTACGCTTTCACGCCTTAACGGCTAAATCGATCTTTATGAAATTTTGCATGCACGTTGTCAAGGGTACAGAAAAGGACATAGGGTACTTTTTATCTCAGAATACCCTCGGGAACTCCGAAATTAACGCGGGTGAAACCGCGGGGAACAACTAGTATAGGTATATGAAAGCATGAATATGTCCCTTTCCCTGCGGTTCCTAACGCGTTAATTTCGGAGTTCACGCGGGAATTCCGGGATAAATAGTACCCTGTGTCCTTTTCTATACCCTCGACAACGTGTGTGCAAAATTTCGAGATGATCGGTTGAGCCGTTAAGGCGTGAAAGCATAACAAACAGACAGACAGACAGACAGAGTTACTTTCGCATTTAAAATAGATAATAAATTAGTAGGAATATAATTAGATGAGGTGATGCCCCTTCTATCTATTGTGTGGAGTATATCGGATCGTGATTGTATTGATTTTCTTAAATAGGGATGTTGACTACTATTGAAAATCAAAATTCCAATTAGTCTGTCAGTTAGAAAATAAAAAAAAAACAATCGACACGTATTTTTTGCTTTTTTAAATAAATTAAAATATACAGAGATAAAGCGCATTAAAGTTTAGGATGAGGAGGTCGTGACGTCACTAACCGCTAAATCGCCATACAAACTGTCAGAATAGTAAAGTCACGCGAAATTTCAACTCAATATATCGCCGTTATTTTTTGATTACGTAAAAAAAGAAAAAATACGTGCCCAATATTTTTTAATAATCTACAAGACGGACTAAACAATAAAAATTAGTCAACATGCCCATTGAATTTCATCGACGAAAATTAATGTCCAGATTCAATCGAGCACTTTTTCTTTTGCTCCACATAATTTCCAGAGAGTAATCATCTTGTGCCGGAAGGTTTTAATGTTACCACTGCACTCGTAATACTTAAAACCTATTGTAACAAACAAAGTTCTTAAAGTTACGGTACTTGTACACTCTCCCTGTATCATATTCAAGTGAAACATGCTTGGGAAATATCGTCATAATTCAGTCTTAGTTGCTTTTTTGTATGTGTATTCTAACTTATAAATTACGTCTAATACTTTAGATAAATAGTTTTTTTGTCTTTTTACTTGTAATTAACTGGCGTTTATTTCAGAATTCCCTTGGGAATTCCGAAATAGAGAGGATCCTATGTCACTCAGAAACGCTGTACCTTCCTTTAAATGAAAGAAGTTTTAAAAAAGGGCCTGTATTTTTTGAGTTAATCCATTAAAACCATACAAACATACAAAAAATCTAATCTCTAGAATAGGTGTGTAGATAAAAATAGACAAACAGACAGAATAAAACTATTTTTTAAATAGGTATTGTACTTCAATACCTCGCTGGTCACACTGTAAATTGTAATATTATAACGGAAGTGTACACTCGTCATAACGTCTAGTCATTTTCTGATTGTGCTTTTAATTGTCGCTGTGATTATAATCAGACTTAGCTCGTCCGTTGGCTTATTCTAGTTTTACAATAGTTTCAAAGATAAGGTAAGATTTCATAGCGTGACTTGCATCATGCAATTCTATTGATGGCCTAGCATTTACCGCGGCTCTGCTCGCCTGGTATTAGGAAGTGCTCCGACGTCACTGTCGCAACCTTACTATTTTGTACGTTTATTATGTAATAAAAAACAATGGAATATAAATTATATATATTATGTGTGTATACTATGACGTCTGTATGATGGGCATGTTGCCTATTTGTTTTTTTAGTCCGTCTTGTAAATATTGTGTAAAATATTGGACACGTATTTTTTTTAAGTACCTAATCAAAAAATAATGTAAATAAATAAATAACGGCGATACATTGAGTTGAAATTTCGCGTGACGTCACTATCCGGACAGTTTGTATGGCGGTTTTAGCGGTTAGTGACGTCACGACCCCCTCACCCTAAACTTTAATGCGCTTTATCTCTGTATATTTTAATTTATTTGAAAAAGCAAAAAATACGTGTCTATTGTTTTTTTATTTTCTAATTGACGGAATAATTACAATTTTGATTTTCAAAAGTAGTCAATATCCCCATTATATTTGTGAATTTCCCCGACGACGCGATGATCCTGACTAAAAATGTGCTAGGAGTGCCCGCAGCCCGGACTCATAGCAACATGCTGAGGCTGTGACCGTTTTAGTCATGTGGACACACCACACAAAAACCTCCGTTAAGTCTATAATATGTTCTCATAATGTGTATTAAATTTTTTGTTAAATCGTCTTCTAATCTATACCTGCATATAAAATTCTTTGTCCTGAATGACTGATGGATAAACGCACAGCCTAAACCGCTGATCGTAGAGACCTGAAACTTGGAGGGTGTGTTTTTTGTATGACGTAAGAAAGGATTAGGAAGGAAAGGATAGGCATGCGATAAGAAAGGATTTTTGAAAATTCAACCCCTAAGGGGGTGCAAAGATTGTATGGAACAATTCCGCGGGAACTCCCAAATTATCACGGGTGAAACCGCGCGGGACAGCTAGTTTAGGTAAGTATACAACGTGTTAATGAATTAAGTAAAAATTTGATACACCCCATTCAAGAAAATAAACAATAATATGATTAAAATAAAATTTATGTCGAAAAAATTAATAGTTTAAAAGTTATTTAACCTTAGTTTGGGTCTGTGGTTTGGGCATGACCTATCTACGAAATTTCAAGCGCTACGCCCGCACCTACGCGTCAATGACCAATTCGATTTTTTTGCTGCGAAAAATATAACCTATATTAAAACATGGTGCGATCGATTCGTTAGTCGATTCTGAGCAAACTACTTTCTAGTTTTCAGTTAATTCATTAACACGTTTTATAAACTAATATCATTTTCGTTGTATCTCTAAATAAAATGCCCTTTCTTTCTTCTTTCTTTCTTACTCAATCGATAATGATGAAGTTTTGCATACTCGTCGTCTGGTACGGAGAAGGACATAGAGTAATTTTTATCCTACGGTATTTCTGCGGGAACTCCGACATTAACGCGCACACCAAAGTTACATAAGTATTTATCGAACCGGAAATCCAATCAAGCAAGTAGGTGCGAACGAAAGTGAATAATGTGTATCTAGGTAACAGATGAAGCAAAAGCAAACGAAGAATTTTTGCTATGAAAGTTCCGTACCTATCCATTACTATTATAAACGCGAAACTAACTCTGTTTGTATGTTACCTTTCACGCTATAACAACTCAACGGTTCATCACGAAATACTTACACCTTGTCGCGGACACAAAAAAGGATATAGGGCAGTTTTTATACTGCAATGGTCATGCTCACTAAATTTGTTTTTTTTTTTAGTCCGTCTTGTAGATTAATAAAAAATATTGGACACGTATTTTTTCTTTTTTTACAAAATCAAAAAATTGTGGCAATACTCGAGTTTAGCGAGACAAACGAACAGCAATTGATTCTTATACTTACATAAGTCTTTGCATAAAGTTACAAGAAGTATTTCACATATTAAAGTATATGGACCTCTAAAACTAAGTCTTAACATCGCGCTCCGTTTCTCGCTAAGATCACATCTCTTATTGTTGGTTGTTTCTTTGTGTAACCGAACGTGGCTCGTTACGTAACGTAATAGGTTTCGTTCGAGGTGAGCGCCTAATGAAGGCAAAACAACAAGAATCTATACGTAGATATATATATAACTCAACCGGGCGATTGGGCCCCGAATCTCCTATTTCAATTATTTCAAACTAGCTGTTCCCCCGGTTTCAAATTCCGGGACAAAAAGTATACCCTATTTCCTTCTCTGTACCCCTGACACTGTGTATACAAAATTTCATGATGATCGGTAGAGCCGTTAAGGCATGAAAGCATAACAGACAGACAGACAAAGTTACTTTAACATTTATAATATTAGTAGGGATTGCTCTTTATTTTTCGGAAAAACTGATTGCCGGAAATTACTTGGTTTCTTGTTTACTAGCTGTCCCCCGCGGTTTCATCTGCGGTAAATTCGGAGTTTCCGCGGGAATTCTAGAATAAAATATAGATATAAACCTTCCTCCTGAATCACTCTATCTATTAATGAAAACCGCATGAAAATCCGTTGCGTAGATCTTTGAAGATCTAAGCATATATAACGTGTTAATGAATTAACTGAAAACTAGAGAGTAAGTTTCCTCAGAATCGACTAGCGAATCGATCGCACTATGTTTTAATATACGTAATTTTTTTTCATTTTTACTAGCCCATGTCTAAATTATTTATAGTACAATATTTGTCGCGCACGCCGCCGCGCGCCGCCCGCAGCAAAAAAATTCGAACCGGTAGGAGCGGGCGTAGCGCTTGGAATTTCATACATAGGTCACCTCTAAACTAATGTTAAATAACTTTTACCGCCGCACTCAGAGTCGACTTTAATGATTACTTAGTTAAGTATAGATTTATAAAACAAAACTGCCACAATCAGACAAGTTTAATAAATTAATGTTAATTGGCATTTATCTAATTAAGTTACATCTCGTTAAATGCCAATTAACATTAATTTATTAAACTTGTCTGATTGCGGCAGTTTTGTTTTAAAAATCTATACTTAACTAAGTAATCATTAAAGTCGACTCTGAGTGCGGCGGTAAAAGTATAAAATATATTTTAATCATATTATTGTTTATTTTTTTAAATGGGGTGTGTCAGGTTTTCAGTTAATTCATTAACACGTTGTATAGGGGCAGACATACAGCGGGAAGCGACTTTGTTTTATACTATGTAGTGTCTAGTTACTCTCCGCGATTTTGCGTTCATTAATTTCTATGATCCCGTAGGAATTCTGGGATAAAAAGTGCCCTATGTACTTTTCTGTACCCTTCACAACGAGTATGCAAGATACGGCCGCACTCAGAGTCGACTTTAATGATTACTTAGTTAAGTAAAGATTTTCAAAACAAAACTGCCGCAATCGGAGACGTTCAGTAAATTAATGTTAATTGGCATTTAATCAATTAAATGCCAGTTGACATTAATTTAATGTTAATTGGCATTTAATCAATTAAATGCCAGTTGACATTAATTTACTAAACTTGTCTGATTGCGGCAGTTTTGTTTTGAAAATCTTTACTTAACTAAGTAATCATTAAAGTCGACTCTGAGTGCGGCGGAGACGCACTGACAGGGAGTAATTTGACTCGGTGATTTTACAAATTACCTACCTACCTATATCGGCGTTGATACGTCAACATTTTCTATCACCTGATTAACACATACGAGGACCCATTCACTTAAAAAAAATTGAGAAAAGGAAAAGTAAAATAGACTGATTTAAAATATATACTACCTATACTAATATCACGGAAGACCATTTCCGTGTATTTATACCTACTATAAGTATCACTGCAAAGTCTGTCTGAGTCTGTCTGTTTCTATGTATGCTCCGATCTTCAAAACTATACAATACACACGCAACGGATTTTCATGCGGGTTTCACCAATAGATAGAGTGATTCGTGAGGAAAGTATATCTATATTAATTTTATCCTGGAATGGGCATGTCAACCAAATTTTAGTTTTTAGTCCGTCTTGTAGATTAATAAAAATAGTGGACACGTATTTTTAATTTTTTACGTAATCAAAAATTAACAGAGATACATTAAGTTGAAATGTCGCGTGACGTCACGCCGTGCTACAGTTTATAGCACGTTATAATATGTGTCCAATATGTTTTATTAATCTACAAGACCGTCTAAATGGAATTTTGATTTTCATACCCCGAAATTACCGCGGGCAAAACCGCGGGGAACAGCTATAGTTATTGCATAAATTATACATTCAAATATTTCCTTAGTTCAACATACTACCTATCTAGTAACTTAAAAAATAAACACTAAACCTAAATAGAAAAACGCATCTAACCTAAAATAGCATACCAAAATTTCTAAAAATTCTACGTACACTGCTGGTTTTTCGATCGGATACTTCTTCTAACATGTAACTAAAGACCCAATGTATTCAGAACATTGTGATAAAGTCTAATCTTTGCTTTTCAGACGGCAACACGAAGCATCGATGATATAACGTGACTATTTAAGATTGGACCGCGATACGCTTTTGTTTCGTTGAAGCAAAGTGTCTCACGGAGTTGGATAACGGATTTTATGTTGCAGTTAGAACGGAAGTTCAGGCAATCTCTCATTATCACTACGAAAACTATGGAAGGTTTTTAGTGTAACTTCATTGAGCATACATTTTTTTTGTTTAGGTACTCACGTTTTAACTATACTTGTAAAATGCGCAAATATGAGCTTTTTCTATCTATTTATTATTAAAAATAAGTATGTAGTTAAAATAGAGCTAAAAAAATACTAATATTATAAGTCATTTAGATCCAATATTATTTCCTTAAATCTAAGATAAGATTAGTAGGTAGAGTATTGATTTTACCTAAAAACACTACAAAAAATCATAAAACTTAAAAGTGTTTTAACTAGAAACAATATTATAAAGGTCCTTTTATTACAAATCCTATTTTTGTAGTTACTCTACTTCATTTCCATTTTCAAAAAATTCAATTTATATTTCTATTTATCTGCTCATTCCGAATCTGAATTAAGACGAAGGGACAACAACTTAAAATACATATTTCTTAATTTAAAATCTATCAGCGCACATCCAGACATACTTACTGTTTTTAACCAGAATTCATAGTTTAGCTGTGTCATGAACAAAAGAACTAAAAAAGCCATGGCGTCGGAAAGTGAATCGAATGTCCGACAGACTATACTAGCCCGTCCGCTATAAATAGTTGTGATATTCTATTATGACATCACTAGTATTTTTATATCACTGCAGGTGACATCAAAATGTGCACAGTGAAAACTTATGTGAGTGTTTATCGATATATAGCTGTGGTAATAATAACAACTCATTGTGAAACAATTAATAACGTATCAAATACCAATTAATTTTGCGTATCTGCGTAATACCTACGTATACGGTGCAAAATTTTACGCGCCGCGTTCAATATCGGATTATCTATTGTGGAGGTTTTAATTATATGGATAAATTAATTAATTATTATTGGCATTAGCGGAGTTACAAAATTGCCCTATTTAAAGGTTATGTCCATACATATCTGTATATAATACATTATATATATACGTAAACGAGCTGTCCCCTGCGGTTTCACCCGCGGTAATTTCGGAGTTTCCGCAGGAATTCCAGGATAAAATATAGATATAAACCTTCCTCACGAATCACTCTATCTATTGGTGAAAACCGCATGAAAATCCGTTGCGTAAAGATCCAAGCATACATAGGGACAGCCAGACAGCGGGAAGCGACTTTGTTTTATATTACGTACCTATATAGTGATGCGAAAGTTATTCTGTCCGTCTGTTACCTTTTTTCGTCTAAACCGTTGAATATTCAACATTCTATATTTATTCAATATTCAAGATACCTAAATCATATCCTGAGAAAAATTTTACCTCGTAACAAAAAGTTCCCGTGGGAATACAGAACTTCACGCGGGGGAGTCCGCGAGAAAGAGATAGTATAACAATATATATTTTGCAACACACATAGACTTCATAATAATCTTAATATAAGACCGACCACCTTGGATTGTCCTATTCTAATGAAAATATTCTAAGATCACCCGGACAAAGTCGCGAGCACAGAGAAAAAAATTTATTTAAAGCAGATGGGTTTTGTAGGAGGAACAGTTGCTCTACGGTTATGAGCAAATGCTCATACTTTCTTTGCTAGCACTCCAAATATAATATTATGTATTTGTACAGTATTCCATGCACAGTCATTTTCGAAAACAGCCCAAGTACGTGTAAATATTTAACCAAAATTGGCGTTTAATGCATTTTATTGACTATATTATGTGACTGGTGTTACACTTACTACTTATTACGGTCACCTTTATTATAGTGTACCTACCTAAAACAATTTCCGCTGTCTGTCCCTATTTATGATCTTAAAAACTACGCAACGGATTCTCATGCGCTTTTCACCAACAGATAGAGTGATTCATGGGAAAGGTATATTTCTATATTTTAATTTATTATTTTAAAATTCCAGGGAATTCCAGCGGAAATTTACTACTTAAACTGCGAAATTACCGCGGGTGAAACGGTGTGGGACCGCTAGTTATTCATAATTTATTTAAATATTACTTATTTTTTATAAACCTGAAATAAAAATATATCATCTGGTTTAATAAATATTCGTGTTCCTAAGAAATAAGCTTTGTGTGCGAAAATAAGCCGGCGACACTGATGTCCATCTGTTTTCATACTAAATTTAGTTAATGTCATTTCTAACTTTTCTGTGGTCACGAACGTAGCTATTTTATCCTACTAATATTATAAATGTGAAAGTGTAGATGTTTGGATGATTAGATGTTTAATTGTTTGGATGTTTGGATGTTTAGATGTTTGGATGTTTGTTACTCAATCACGCAAAAACGGCTGAACGGATTTGGATGAAATTCGGCATGCACGTTGTCAGGGGTACAGAGAAGGACATAGGGTACTTTTTATCCCGGAATTCCCGCGGGAACTCCGAAATAACCGCGGGTGAAACTGCGGGGGTCAGCTAGTTATGAAATAAATACCAGTGGCTACATCGATAGGTGTAGGGTGACCATGCTCCAATGCACAAATCGGCTCTGCGGGCGTCGCCACCACCGAATAACGGCTCGTTACTGTCAGATAAACGTCAAATATTGACGTCAATGCTGAAGTTACTGCCGTCGGGGTTCGTGTAAACGTATATTTAATGCCAAGCGCGATTTCTTTCGCCGAACGACTCTCTTTAATGCTGTCAATCATCAGAGGAGAGATTTTAAATGATACTTTACCGGATTAAAATGCGAACTGCGGCAACAACAGTTTTAACTTGAGAATCCACCATCGTTAGTGACAAAAATAAAGTTAAGTTTATCAAATCTAGAAAATTCTAATTTTTTTTTAATTATGCCTAAGTAGGTAGGTATATTGTTTTGAAATAATAATTACTCATGGTTAGCACATAGCATTTTGTGTTTTTGTTTATGGTTGAGTTATTTTTAACTAAGATTCTCCCGAAGATACTCGTATATAATCTTGTTTCACATATTTAGTTAGTAAAGTTTTATGCAGGATAAGTTACTAGTAAGATACAAGTTCGGTATGTTGTGTGAAAGTCCCGCTAAAATCGATCCAGCCATTTCAAAGATTAGCCGGAACAAACAGATGTCTGACAGACACACAGACAGACTATTTTTTTTTAACGTAAGTATCATGTATCTTTCGGGGAGGGCGCCACAGTGCCACTGTTCACATCGAGTCCGTATTTAAAATCAATTATAAAATATATTCCCTACTAATAAAAGGCTCAAAGTGCTTAAAACTGTGTAATTATATCAAGTGGTTCTAATGTTATATGGAGAACTGTGAAAAAAAAACCTTTTAAAACAAGTAAAACATAGTTACGATCAACTGTGTTGTGTTGTGACAAGTGACACGTGAACGGTGAAACAAAACTCCTACCGATTATAACTGCTATACGATTTAATGCATGAGCATAACCTAAAAGACCTCTGCTAACAAAAAGTGCGAAAAAATAAACAATTAAATATTACAAATAAAACATCAAAAAACGAGATAACCTAAAAGTTTTTTTCCTTCACTGCCACCAACAACGGCGTTTACACTTAGGTAGGTACGTAGGTTAGGTACCTACACTACGCAAAAATTCTAGAATCATGGAGGAAATAAAAATCATACTAGTAAACATGCAAAAAGAAATGAAACAGCAAAAAATTGATATGCTTAATATGAAAGAAGACATAAAAACTGCAATTAACAATAATATAAATGACAAGTTCAGGAGCTTGGAAATTAAAAATGAACAACTAGAAACTAAATTAGAAGAGCATTCTTCAGCTATCAACAATTTAGAAAGATACATTAGACGTAAAAACCTAATTATTTTTGGAGTGGAGGAACAAGAAAAATCTTATCATGATCTAGAAAAAACAATACTTAAAATAATAAATAACTACTTTAACTTGCAACATGAAAATAGTATAGAAGCTGTCAGAAGACTTGGTAAAAAAGGCGATAAAATTAGACCTGTTGTTATTACATTTAGCTCGATGGGATTAAAAATAAAAATCCTGCAAAACCAAAAGTGCCTAAATAGCTCACCATATTATATAAAACAGGATTATCCTTTAGAAGTTTTGAACAAACGCAGAGATCTACAATCCCAACTAAAACAAGAAAGAGAATCAGGTAATAATGCCTTTATAAAATATGACAAGCTCATTGTATTACCCAACAAAAATGTAAATATACCACAATACCCTTCAAACAAAAGAATTTTATCTGAATCACCCGAAATAGTGACACTTAACAGCCAAGGAACTATGTCAGAAAACAAAAAGCAACCTGTAAAGAAGACCAAGACAAGTACTATGAAGAACTACATTATACAGAAACCAAAACTTGTCTACGATAAGGAAAGTACTACGCAAGAATAAGTAATCACAGAAGAGCACTATGGAACAAAGCAGTACCTAACAGAAGATCCCTCCCAGTCTCCCAATCCGGCCGGTCCCCGTGGGAGAAAAGACCGCAACCCTCCAGAGAGAAATAATATCTCCAACAAATAAGAGCCAGCCTAGAAAAACATAAACTCTCTGAAGGAGGCCTTTACCCTCACTATTGAGGGGTTCATGCAAGCTAGCTAGAATTTTTAAATTTTAAATTTAATAATTAATTCAATCATCTTAAAGAGATTAAAAATTGATCTTTAATTTATCCATTCTTAATATTATTACTAAAACTATCATAATTGTCTCTGAGTTCAAATGATAAAATAGTTATGGAAATAACTAATCATAATTTATTGTAATGTGAAATGAAATTAGAATAACCTATTTGAATTACCTATGTATATTATATTAAACTCAAAAAAATTATTCAAAAACTAAAAAAAAAAAAAAAACTGTATTTTCTAATGCATGAAATAAAAGGCTTTTTATTTATTTATTTATTTATTTATCATGTATCTTTCACTAGCTGTTCCTCGCGGTTTCACCCGCGGTAATTTCGAAGTTCCCGTGGGAATTCCAGAAGTGACTTTGTTTTATACTATGTAAAAAGCTGCTAATTTGGAATCACAAACAGACACTTCAATTTTATTTATGTATGTATATTGTATGTGTAGATAGGGGAAAAAAATACTCACTTTGCGATATGGGCTTTCGCTGCTGTGTGTGTCGGGCAAGATCAACTTGAATGCCCCCGCCGCGAGCCCTACGCCACACGCACATCCTGTACGTGTGCACACAAGCCGCTCGCATGTAGTAGTAGGGAGTAAAATCGGTTCGCTTGTACGGAGTGTCACGGGTATGCTATTGTACTGTAGTCGAGGCTATTGTATTGTATTGATATGTACATTGTACATGTTCAGTTCAAATAGCTCTTGGTGTGGTCACACAAAAATCATTGGTGTGGTTAAACAATATAAGTTGCATCGGGGTGCTGTAATCGTCGCCGGCACACGCTCATAAAACATGTGTCAAATAACTCGAGCGACGGGCTACGGTCAGATAGGAAGCCATTACGGTAGTACGGTGACCACATTTTTGTGAAAAATGTGGGACAGTTTTTTTTTATGTCCTGTAGGTTGTCTTTATATCCACAAAAAAACACGTACACAGTGGACAGTACGTGTTTATTGGAGATCTTACTTGTGTGATTGTAGATAGTATAAATTCAACTATTTTTGTTCGGACCGTGTTTTTTTGGTCCTAATATGCATTATTGCGGGTAGAATGACTGTTTTTCTGCTTTTGACATTCTGAATCGACTTTACGTTGATTTTATAATACCACAATCAAACAACTACTGGAGTGGAACCATTCTTACGTTGCGCTAAAGGTATTTTAATGACATTGGAACGGTAGTCCAATAGTGGACATCACACAAACTTTCGAAATACATAGGTACAAGTTTATTCTATACCCACGACGTTTCGACGTTTTCGATTACCATAAACCTTATAGTAACCTAATTTCAAACCAAAAACATCTTAAGGAAAGTATAGCATTATGGTAGAGCAAGAATTGTACCTACTGAGGAAATACAAGGGCAATACATTTTGAACTTTTAAATGTCTCACAATACGCACTAACGTTTGGTCACAGTAGCGCCACGGCAATGTATTTTTTGAATTATGACTCGGCCCACAACATGTTGCGGCGATATATTAGACTCATCCACTATTGCCAAGTATCTCCTAGACTCCAGGGGAGGTTGGGTTTCAGTTGAAACATGGTTTAAAAATTGCTTTCGTAACTTTCGAAACCTTCATGAAATAAATTGTATGATACTCGTGTAAATTTTTGTGAAATCCCCGCGTTGCACATCTTTTGGATTAACAAAAACTTAAAAAAATCTTAAATAGTATTGTATATGATAAATTAACTATATGAGTATAGAAATAAAGAAAAGAAACAGTAAGTAGTACAATAATTTCTTTATTTGAAAAGCTTTATTTATTCAAAACTAATGTAGATCCACACTTACCTACTTTTGATTTTGAGATTTTTCTTCAAATGCACCATCAAATCAATTGTACTAGTGTGTAGTGTACTCGAAGAAAATGCATTATACTATCCAGCTTATTGTACCGAGCAAAAAGTTTAAATAAAATATCCAAGGGTTGAATTTCCAAAAATCCATTCTCAGTGCTTGCCTAAATAAAGTGGTAGTTTTGTGCACCTAAGTAAAGATTTTAAAACAAAATTGTCGCACTCAGAGACGTTCATTAAATTAATTTTATCATTTGACTTATTAAGTTAAATTTAGTTAAATGTCAATTCAAATTAATTTAATGAAAGTGCGGTAATTTTGTTTTAAAAACTTTTCTTAAAATTAAGTCATGAATTAAAACGACTCTGAGTGCAGCCGTTAACGTAAGACGAGATTTGTTTATAACTAGCTGTCCCCCGCGGTTTCACCCGCGGTAGCTAATTTCAGAGGTCCCGCAAGAATTCTAGGATAAACTATAATTAGTATAAACCATCCTCTTGAACCAATCTATTTGTGAAAACCGCATGAAAATCCGATCAGTAGTTTTTGCGTTTATCGCGAACAGACGGAAGGACTAGTTTTATAATTAAAGTATGTAGGTATTTAGTTATATAATTTTCTTTTGCCAGCTGTTGGGAGTGCTGTTGGTGGCGACATCGTTAGCACAACAACAACAATACCAACAACAACAACAGTGGTCTCCGTACAACAACAACATGATGCAACTACAGCAATTCACCAACTACCAGCCGGACTTACAGGTACGGAACCTATCAAGACTCTTGCCAGGGTCATTTTTACCCGGGGGTTCAAGGGGTGCGGGTGCACCCGGGCGCAGAGTCATAGAGGGCGCACGCAAGTCGAGCGCTAGTTGATACAGTCATTGCAACCGACCAACAATGGGCATGTGGACTAATTTTTATTTTTTAGTCCATCTTGTAGATTATTAAAAAATATTGGACATGTATTTTTTCTTTTTTTACGTAATCAAAAAATAACGGCGATATATTGAGTTGAAATTTGACGTCGCGTGACGTCACTATTCTGACAGTTTGTATGGCGGTTTTGCGGTTAGTGACGTCACGACCTCCTCATCCTAAACTTTAATGCGCTTTATCTCTGTATATTTTAATTCATTTAAAAAAGCAAAAAATACGTGTCTATTGTTTTTTTATTTTCTAACTGACGGACTAATTAGAATTTTGATTTTCAAAAGTAGTCCACATCCCCATTTCAATTTATTCAACACGCCCGTGACAAAATAGTGAATAGCTATCTAATGGGCGTGTTGACTAAATTTTTTTTTAGTCCGTCCTGTAGATTAATAAAATATATTGGACGTATTTTTTCTTTTTTTACGCAATCAAAAAATTACGGCGATACATTGAACGTACCGCTACTGAGATTTTACAACTAAAGTGGACCCGATTCAAATAACGCATTTCCATAACAAGTGTAGGTAAATTGGTTCGTACACCCGAAGACTGTTTGACCAGCCGGGCTAAGATGCGCAAGACGACAAAATTTTATCGAGCCATTTTATCGATTCTCGTCGACATATTGTATGGCTTTGTCGACGAGAATCGATAAAATGGCTCGATAAAATTTTGTCGTCTTGCGCATCTTAGCCCCCCAGGTTGTCGAACCGTGATAATATTATCTAACAGTTTGCTACAATAAGACTAAAGATACGACAAAAAGAAAAAGAAAAAGAACGTTAGATACATTTGTACCACTTTCTCCAACGACGCAACCGACATTCGCCGACTGATTTTTAGTTTTTATTTCATTAATAGCTTTTCCGCGCGATTTTACTCGTTAATTTCGGAGATATCGCGGAAATTCCAGTGTAAAAGTATCCTCTATCCTTTTCTGTACCCCTGACAGCCTGTAGCATGCAAATGCAGTTTCAACCGCGTTAATTTCGGAGTTCCCGCGCGAATTATTTAACCCCATGTCCTTCTCTGTACCGCAGCTAGCAACGTGCATGCAAAATTTCATGATAATCGGTTGAGGAGCGAAAGTTTAACAAACAAACTTTCGCATTTATTATTTAAATTACACTACACTTTATATAATATGATATATTGTAATAAAAAATCTGTAGGCAAACCAATAAAGAAATAAATAATAAGGATTTGAACCACGCACTGCGCACATCAGCTATTTAAATATGAAGCAGTTAAATTTAAACCAACAGTGCATTTATTTTTTGCATTGCAACATTTCACGACGCGATGCAATTAAAAATACAAATTGTAGGTACACCAATCAACCGGGTCGAAGCATGTTTGTACATAATATTATTATGTTGACGACTTGTTACCAGTAACGTAACTTGTAATATATATTTTTGTATGGTATTTAAGCAAACGCTAGATTATATTTTTAATTTTCTATCTAAAATATTCACATCAAAATATGCGCATGAAATGAAATCTGCCTTTCGCGTATCGCTGACCCGCTGCCGCGGCACGTTGTGCTCGCTCGACTCGCGCGCTGGTGTCGCTGTGTTGGTGTTGCTATGGCGGTTTTGCGATTACGATTTGCACGTTTTGACACCTTCAATATCTAGCAATCAGCCAATATAAACATACTTCAAAAGTTGAAGCTGTCTAAACATGATTAATTAATCATAAAATCACAATTTTTCTGATTGAAACTGAAATATGAGTTGCAACAAAAGTTACATAATTGCCCTGCAGAGTCCAGGTAGATAAAACATCGAATTTCTTTCAAACCTAATCAATAAATTATTCATCCACAGTACCAGGCGAGCGATTACTCGGGCGGTTATAATTTGGGAGGGCACGAAGGATCAAACGATTTTGGGGGGCACGACGGTGGCCACAGTTTCGGAGGCCATGACCTCCAACCGCACTCCTATCCCGTGCACCAGCACGTCGAAGAAGAAATCCCAGAGCCAATTAAACACTACAAAGAAGTAGTAGTGCCTCAGCCGAAGAACGTAGAGTTCAAAATCCATCAACCGGTCATAATACCAGTACCGCACCCGGTGCCGATCCAGATCCCAGTGCCGAAGGCGGTGGTGATACCCATCGTGAAGGAAATATCGATACCTGTGGAGAAATCGGTGCCTTACCCAGTAGAGAAAACCGTCCACGTGCCGAGGATCAAGGAGGTGCCGTTTGAAATCGTGAAGCACACGTTCGTCACGGTGGAGAAGCCTGTGCCTTTCAAAGTGCCCGTCCACGAAACGATTATCCACACGAAAAAAGGGTCGTATAAGCTATAAATTCTCGTTGTTGAATCGTTATATTGAATGCCGTGTAGCCCGTTGAATGTGTGTTGTTGTATGATTGTGTGGATGTAATCCTGCCTAGTACCTGTTGTTTATAATGTTGTTAATATTTTATTGTTATTTAGTTTTTTAAGAAATATTAAAGACTTGTTGTACCTAATTATTTTAAACGTTTTTTTTTTCTTCAAAATTTTACCTATTTCTGAATTTATAAAAAAATATCAGTCACCTACTTCAGAACATAAATTTATTAATTTATTTATTTATTTATTTCAAAACCACATAACCCTTACAGGCTAACCTAATGCCATTATATGTCTACTTTAAGTATTTGGCTTACAAGTTAACACACACAAAGTTATTTTTGTGAATTCATTCAGAGAACAGGTAAGTATGTCTACTGTCTCTGCCACCTCATTGAGCGTGCGCAGGGCGCGCGTGAGCGGCGCTTTGCCGAGTAAATTGGTGCGCGCTGCGGGCACGGTCAGTAGCCGCGGCCGCCGCCTCCGCCCCACGTACCCGTCCGGCACGCACAGGCTCACACTCTGCAATAGTTCCGGGTTCGATACCATGCCACGTAACAGCTTCATAACATACGTCGCAAGCGCAAGGTTCCTTCGCATCTCCAATTTGCTATACCCCACCATGCCCAAAATGAACAGTGTGGGGTACATCATAGGATATAAGGGATACACCCCATAAAGTCGGTGATACAGGTATCTGGTGAATTTGTTCTGTATGCGCTCCAGCATGAGATTGTATTTAGTTTCATGTGGTGCCCATACCACCGCATTACACTCCAACTGACTTCGCACCAGGGCGTTATAAAGTGTTTTGATTGCTGCAATGCTTGTAAATCCATGCGCTCGTCGAAGTATGAAGCCTAAACTTCGATAAGCATTTTTACAGACACTCGTGATGTGATTACGAAATGACAGGCTCGTGTTAATGTGCACTCCTAGATCGCGCACCGTCTCCACGCGGCTAATCGATGCTCCGTCGAACGTGTAGTTATATCGAATGGGTCTCTGAGCACGGCTGAAACTTATGGTTGAACATTTTTCGATGTTGAACTGAAGCTTATACTTCTTACTCCACTCGACAACCCTGTCAATGTCTCTCTGCAGGCGACCACAGTCATGTACATTGTTAACTGCTAATAATAATTTCAGATCATCCGCAAATAACAGGCAAGTGGCATCCCTGACGACATCAGGTAGGTCGTTTATCATTATTACGAACTCCAGGGGACCTAAATTACTTCCTTGACTGACCCCGGACCAGGTTCCGTACAGGTCAGATTCGTACCCACAAAAGTCCACATACTGTTGTCTATCCGTCATGTAACCCGCAAAAAATTTTAGTAATTTAGGAGTACAGCCGATTGTCGCCAATTTCGCTAATAGTATGTCGTTATCAACTAAATCGAACGCTTTTTTGAAGTCAAAATATGCAGCATGGACCTGCACTCCGGCGTCTACTTGCGGTATTACATACGATATACAGTTGAGAAGATTGCTTGTCGTACTACGTCCTGGCCGGAACCCGTGCTGAGCGTCGGATAACTGAGCGGAAATTTGCTCATATATAGACCTCTGAAAGATAGACTCAAAAACCTTTGCAATGGTCGACAGGATGGCCACCGGCCTGCAACCACTTACGTCTGAAATTATGTAAGTATGTGCCAAATTTCATTCAAAGAGTGAGTCACTTCATTCAAAAAGTTGAGATTGAAAAGTGCAAGATATCGTACGCCATAGTTATTCAAAAAAGCTAAAGTTGATACAGCACTCTTATTATTTTCTGAATCCATTAATTATTATCATTTACGTCATAACATTATCAGAAATTAAACATCTGACGCGTAGTCAACAGTCATCCAACCATCCGTATTAGTCCTAGGTGTAACAACTAATCCACTCATCCTATTGTTTTCAAACGAATCCTTTTACGCAACTAATCATAACCATAAACGTCGATCAGTAATGTTCCTATACAACTTCGACCAACTATGTTCCAACTTAGTGTCTGCTTATATTTTGACAAACCAGCACCTGGTCACTTTAATTCAAATCTCGCAGAAATAATTGTATTGAAAAATGAATTTAAGTACATTGTCTGTGACAAAATTGGTGATAAGACTTATCATATTGTCTATGTTATTAGTGATGCTGTTCATTATATCGCTTTTCTTGTTCAGCGCTCGGTACTGGCCCGACGTTTATAACTACATCAACGCAAATATCACCATCAAAAGTGTGCCAGATTTATATGAAATCCGTATCGGAGCTAGTGAAATAGATTATACGACAGAAATTGAATATTCAACAACAGATGTTCCGGACAATGATCTTTCAACAAGTGACGATAGTTTTGTGACTGAGGATTATGAGATTTTCACTACGGGTGATGATGCATTCGAAAAGCAGTTCGTAAAAAGGGAAGTCAAAATAGAAGATGTGAAAGACTATAGAGAACTGCCCCCAAAAAGTGTGATCGTAGACTACTTTTTCGATGATGAAACCAGTACAAAACTAATAAAAGACTTGATAGATGAAAGTAAACTATCGACCAAAAACTCGAGAGATGTCGAAATGATTACCGAAATGAACGACCGAGCGAAGAGTATCGGCAAAACCTCCGAAGAAATAATAGTAAGTGTCTATTAATTTACAAAACCTACGTTTGCGTTCAAGGACCTATGAGATTTTGTATTTGTAAATTTCGTGGCAAAACCGTGAGCAATTTTATTTGATTTATAAATTTCATCACTTTCTTAACCATTTCGTTTTCCATTGCAATAAGCGATTCATTATATTGGGTTAAATTATATCTTATATTGAACTAATGGTACTCAAAAGTTGCAGTAGTACAATCAATTGAACTGTTTTTTGAACTACTGAGAATACACCTGTACCAATTACTCAAGCTCGTTGATAGAGTCTGTGCCTTGCGGCGTTTGATCCGATGCGAACGGTACGAACCACTGAGATATTATTATGTTATTACTACACCAATGTGCTGCGAATGCATGTTTTCAATACCAGCCTTGCTAAAGATAACGTTACCTAAAAAGGCCTCAGATTAATAAAATCAGAACTTAAAATTACAGTAATAGACTGATCCAATTATAGTTTTTTCAAAAGTATATATGACATTGATCACTACATTAGCTTTTCACGTTTCTCAAACTGAAAAGTTTACCTGACAACCAGTTTACAGACTAGCCTTGATTTACATTAATACTTACATTATGTTAGAAAGAGGAAAGATTGAAATTTTTATGTATATATTGTTTGTAATGGATAAACTCAAAAACTGCTCAACCGATTTATAAATTCAGTGTTTTGTTCAGTGTTTCTAAATGGGAAAGGATACTTTTTATCCCGGAATTCCCGGGGAACTTCGAAACTAACGCCAGTAAAATCGTGGGCGATCGACTAGTAGGTGTTATGTGTTTGTGTAAGTGTAGGAGGTAATCCATGAACTACTGAACCAATAAAAAAAATAATTCACCAATAAAAAGCTACAGTATCTTCGAGTAACATAGACGACGACCTGATTGGCGTAGTAGGTCACCACGCCTGCCCGCTAATCAAGAGGTTCCGGGTTCGATTCCTGGGGACACTTTGTGTGATGAACACAGGGTTCCACTTTCCAGTCTGGGTGTGTTTATGTATCTATAGTATAATATATATGTAATAGGGATGTGGACTACTTTTGAAAATCTTGAAAATCAAAATTCTAATTAGTCCGACAGTTAGAAAATAAAAAAACAATAGACACGTATTTTTTGCTTTTTTAAATAAATTAAAATATACAGAGACAAAGCGCTTTAAAGTTTAGGGTGAGGGGGTCGTGACGTCACTAACCGCTAAAACCGCCATACAAACTGTCAGAATAGTGACGTGACGCGGAATTTCAACTCATTATATCGCCGTTATTTTTTGATTACTTAAAAAAAGAAAAAATATGTGTCCATTATTTTTAATAATCTACAAGACGGACAAAAAAATAAAAAATAGTCAACATGCCCATTCTATGTAGTATAATATAAGTACCACGTTTGCTTGGTTTCCACGACACAAGCTTATAGCTTACTGTGGGATCAAGTAGATCTGTGTGTTGTGAAGTGGATTATTATTATTATTAAAATAGGATACTTGTTTTTTGGAACTCTTGGCCCCAATCCTGCGTTGATACCCCAAAATTCCCAGGAGTAAAACCGCGGGCAAACACCTAGTTACTAATAAAAATATTCTCTGTTAGAATAGTGTGGTAAGATATTAAATTTCATACGTTATATTCAATTAGCCGCGTGTCAAAACCAAGATCGTTAGTTATTTTTGTAATTGTTCATTTTATTGTTACTGTTATTATATTATATATGTTAATCTCTGATGTATTCCGCAAGTCAACACCGGCAATAAAGATCGTGAGAAGTTCGTTAAGAATGCCTACGGTTTTAATGTTCGACGCATGTTATCTACAAATTAGTAAGACGTGACGTCGGTGAGTTTTTGGTGGTTGCCAAGATGTTTTCCTGCAAGTTCGAGTTAAAAATATGCCACTGGTATTTTAATGAGTGATGTAGTCTCGTGGCGTAATTAAAGAAAAATAACAATTGATTGTTGTCTTTGAAGAAACAAATTACGTACCTACTTGCTTATATATTTACGTAGTTTTGTTTAGATTAGAAGTGGGTATGTTTTTTAAACTTATTGAAGGATAACTTTGGACTACTTATTTGTTATACAATCAATGGAGTATTCTTCCAGTGCTTCTTAATTAGGTACTGGACGTTTACGTCTACGATTAGTAGAATTTGAAAATTATAATGTATAAACATTCTGTCACCAAATTACTTGTGTTGATTCTTGGTCGTCAAATTTTTCTAAAATGAGATAGATACCTTAAAGGGTTGGCTCTATTTTACATTGAAAATACCAACAACTAGTCACAACCTCAAACTATACTAGTAAAGAGTAAAGTTTGTGAGTTTGTCAGTTTGTAGAGGGTAGGAAGCTACGATACTCCTGAGTGACATAGGGTACTTTTTATCCCGAAATTCCCACGGGAACTCCGAAATTACCGCGAGTGAAACCGCGGGGCACAGCTAGTTTTCTAATATCCTTAAAACTATGTAGATATCTAATTACCGTTAACATTAAATTTCTTAAGTCAATATTTATGTATAAAATTTAGTTACATTCTGCAACACATAATAAAAACATAAAAATATTCACGGCACAGTAAAACAAAGAGTAACTAAAAATTTAACTTCAGTTTCAACACAAGTTGCAAAAGGCTCATCTGCCCGGAGCTTTCATACTCATATTATTATAATAATCATTAATTATTATCTACAGCCATCAATCAACGTTAACTCAAGGTGAGGTCATGCTATTCTACCACTACCACAACAATTCTTCGCATTGCCATTTCGAACTGTAATTCTATAGCCGTACGGACTATCAAGAGGAACGGCAATAAAACTATTGTTTAGTAAATCAAAACACGTCGCGTCGTAGATGCATTCGGTTATCAACTAAACTGTAGAATCAACGTGTTTCGGTTTGTAAATAACAAAGATCGGGAAAAAAGACTAAGAAATCAACTTAAGATGTATTTGAAATTCACCGTGATTCTAGCTGTAATATCCGCGAGTGAAGTGAATTGTGAATGCACCAGCTTTTTTGAATGTCTCACTGGTGTCATCAAATACTTTGTCGGTTCCGATTTCAAACCTGGTGCGAATGTGACGGAAATCGAGAACTATACGATCAGTGTCGTTCGGAATCTATCATCCGACTATATAGAAATAAAAAGTGATGATAACTATCAGAATTTCGACAGTGTCGTCGCGGAACTGACTAAACTACTAAACAAAGATGATAACAACGATACATTAAGAATAATCGACTCGGGAACGGTAAAAGTTGTAAATGACAAGACTAAAATATTTGTGACCACATTCGAACTTGACGACAATCTAGTCAAACTGACAGTTGCGAACAGCACTATTGGAAATAATATTAGAAGCGCTGTGAATTATACCGAAGTTAACAATCTTCCCAATTTATCAATTAACAATACTAAACCGAACAGTACGAACAGAACAGTTATCGAATTAGAAATAAAGAATAACAGGACAATCAAAGATGAATACAAAGATTTAAATGACTTATTTAAACTAGCGACAGAGAAGCCTAATAAAACAATTTTGGACAATGAAGTAAACGACAAAGATTTGAAATCTGACACAGATTATGACGCATTTGACGACAGTAACACAGACTATCCGATAATAGATTACATTGAGTGGTATAAAGACACTACTAATGAAGACATAGCGTATGCTTCAACGGATGCACCATTACTCGTAGACCTGAATGTTTTGAACGAAGAAATTAGTAAAAAAGAGAAAGACATCGATATCAGTCTGAAAATGGCGACTAATACCGTGAGTTATTGCTGTAAAGTATAAACATAAAATAATATTTGTCTCATGTTATAACACGTTTTAGGGTTCAGCTATATAGAATGCCAACCTTACAATCTTTGTAACTAGTCACTCTAATAGTGAGTGATAGAGTTTACATTAGCAGTTAAATGCGAAAGTTTCTCTGTCTTTTTCTCTGTCTTTCACCTATTCAGGCATCAACTAAGGCGTGGACCGTTAACAAACAGACAGACAGATTTACTTTCTAGGTACCTAGTAGTGTTAGTAGCAATTTTCACATTAAATATGTTCAAAAATGCATCAATCTTATACACAACAGAACCATGAGCCAGCGTCATTTTAAAAGCAATTCGTATCAATGACAAAGCGGCGAGCTTTTCACAATCGCACAAAATTCGCACATCCAATGCTCTGACAGATGATAAATTGCGAACGGACATCCATTTGTGATGCTTTTTAATTGTTATATTGGTTGTATTTCGCAAAAAAATTCATGTGATTTTAGATTTGCAAGATTTTCGCAGATTTTTACACTGTTGTCGGAATGATGAATGTGTTTTTGAATTGATGACTACCTTCGAACAATTTCTCTATATTCGGGACTTTAGGAAGTACGAGTATATTTGCTATGAAAGTTTGAACCACTGAATTGAGTAAATGTTGATGGGAAATATATCAAAACTAGTTGTGCCCCGTGGTTTTACCCGCGTTAATTTCAGAGTTCCCGCGGGAATTCCGGGATAAAAAGTACCCTGTCTGATGTATAAGCTATATTATTGTAAAATTTCATTTAAATCCATTCAGTAGTTTTTGCGTGAAAGAGTGACAAACATCCATCCATCCACCCATCCATCCATCCATACATACATACAAACTTTCGCGTTTATAATATTAGTAGGAAGTAGGATAGCTGTCCTCCATGGTTACATTTCCGTTAGTTTCAAGATTCCCTCGGGAACTCATTATCGCAGGATAAAAAAGTCTTATTTCTTATCGTAATAAATTTTATGCATCCTTTATGAGCTCTAAAACGAATCGTCACATTATAAACTTACTAGCTGTGTCCCATGATTTCACCCGCGGTAATTTTGGAGTTCCCGCGGGAATTCCGGAATAAATAGTACCCTATGTCCTTCTCTGTACTCCTGACAACGTGCATGCCAAATTTCATCCAAATCCATTCAGCCGTTTTTGCGTGATTGAGTAACAAACATCCAAACATCTGAACATCCAAACATCCACACTTTCACATTTATAATATTAGTAGGATATTATCATAAACTTCATAACTAATATTTTAATGTGCCCATCAGCTGAGTCCACCCTAACGCTGAGGTGTGTGGGCCATTCCCACGCATATGTACAGACAAGCATGACATACTTCTAATACGTGTGTAGAATTCATAGCCACGTTTTCCCTCTCAATGTATGTACCTGGTGGTTTTGATTTGTACATCCTTACTAATTATAAATTCGCATGTCTGTTTATTTATAACACTTAGTAACGAGGTAGGTACTGAACCCATCATCATGAAATTTTGACACGATGTCAGGGGTACAGAAAAAGGGTACTTTTATCTCGGAATTAGAAATAGAGAAATAGAAATAGAGAAATAGAAATATATTTATTTACACACAGACCATAACACAATAGGTATGAAAAGAGAGAAAAAAAAACGAGTACAATAAAATAATAACATAAATCTTACAATAAGAACAAAAAAAAACAGAAAATAAATAACTTACAAATTAAAATTAATTAAAATTAAAATAATACAAAGAAAAAAAAAGGAAAAAAGGTCATGGCCCGAGTAAAGTGAACCTCACTCAGCATCTGTGACTTGCGGCGCGCGCCACAGCTCTGTTCTTCCGTGGGCCCAGCTGGTTGAGGTCACGGACACCAAGCCAACTCCGAGCACATAACGCGAGTGAAACTGCGGTGAACAGAGTAGATCATAACAGACTTATAGGTTACCCTGGAACCGAACTCCCAACTTTTAGAATAAAACGCGACAATTCTACTAGGACTGCGGAGCTAGGATGCGCAACACGATAAAATTTATCGAGCCATTTTATCGATTCTCGTCGACATCGACATAATGTAAAAAATGTTTAACCGAATCTAGTCTTAACTCAATACCTCACTACTGCACTTTTTTGCTTGGACGCCCGCAAATATTTGTCGTGTCGACAATTTTATCTTTCGTTCGATAAAAACTACTAAAAACGTGTAATAAATCCTATAACGTGAATAATCTGGTGGATAGATAACATTTGTAACCATTGTGGCCAGTGACGTGTGGTAACTCATCAATCACTTAGCCACAAAAGATTCCACCACAATGCTGGTGTTGCTCCATGGTGCATGGAAATTTATCTACTACATTTTCCCCGCGGTTTCGACTGCATTAATTTCAGAGTTACCCGGGAACTCCGGGATAAAAAGCAGCCTATCCTCTCTATAAAGTTATGTCTATGTCTATGTCTTCTGTACCCCTGACAATGTGTATGCAAAATTTCATGATGATCGGTTGAGTAGCTAAGACATGAAAATATAATAAACGAACACTCAAATTTGGTAGGATTAAACTGACAGCGTGCGACTGAGAAGTTTGTTGCGCAGCTTCTTCTCTTCAGACATAGCACTAGGAAGTTGTGGAAGGCGAACGTTTAGGTTGCTGTCATATAATAGGGATGTTGACTACTTTTAAAAATCAAAATTCTAATTAATCCGTCAGTAAAAAATAAAAAAACAATAGACACGTATTTTTTGCTTTTTCAAATAAATTAAAATATACAGAGATAAAGCGCTTTAAAGTTTAGGGTGAGGGGGTCGTGACGTCACTAACCGCTAAAACCGCCATACAAACTGTCAGAATAGTGACGTCACGCGAAATTTCAACTCAATATATCGCCGTTATTTTTTGATTACGTAAAAAAAGAAAAAATACGTGTCCAATATTTTTTAATAATCTACAAGACGGACTAAAAAAAAATTAGTCAACATGCCCATTATTGTTATTTTATTAATGTTGAAAAAAGGTGAAATTATTTTACTTTCACTACATGATGACACACACACGCAATATGCATGCATATGATATAATGGTATGGTGTTGTATCTTTTCATATATAAAAGTAATGCTGTTTAATTTGGGGCTTTGTATTCTGATTCGGTGTCAGCACATTGGAATGGTTTTATTTTTTCTGTCTCATTAGTCTAGAATGTTAGGCCATAATTGGCAGTAAGTGATTTATAAAAGTAAGTACTGTTAATTAGTTTTTAAGAGCTGTGGATTAAAGTAAATAAATAATTTTGATTTATCTGTACTAGAGACAACAAAAAATGTGCCTAATATAGCAAAAAAAAACTGAATTCAAATTTTCAGCGACTCTTAAGTAAATTCATCCTGGATTAAACCATTTTGAATGAAATTGAAGAGATCTCGCGTGACACATGACAGGGAAACGAATCTTCAAGCATACGTTTTTATTTTATTATTGCTACCTGAGTAGGCATACTAAATATTAAATACCCAAGATAATTTATCAGCGACAGCAATCTGGCTAGCAAAAAGAAACGCAAAATTAAAGTCTGCGAAGAATCCGTAGTTCTTCTCGATTAATAAAGCTTTTTTTTTTCAAGTAGCTTTATGTCATAGTTTTAAAACAGCCGGCTTACTCTTGACACAATTGAGTAAGGATCAAATCGAATCGAAATGAAATCAAAAGGGAATCTAATTTTGCTTTTGAAGCTTTGGGATCGTGTCTCTATAGCATTTATCTGTCAAATTTCTAGAGTTCAATATAGGATTAGGTACAGTTAGGTACTTAGTATTATTGATTTGTCAGACGTCATCTTTAGACATTAACACGATTCCAAATACGATTTGATTTCGATCTGAAAAGTATACAGTACTAAAATAACATCGAGGTGACATCAAATCGAAGTCAAATTAAAACCGAAATCAGCCCCAAATCATTTTCAAGAGTACGGCCCCAGTTTTATGTTTATTAAATCGTGATGTGTGATTATAAGATTCTATGTCACTTTTAAAAATGGCATTTAGGTATATAAAACAGTTCAGAATAAGAATCAGAAAAATCAGTTTAGAAGTTTCCTCAATAAACCTGCACCTTTCCGTTTATAAACAAATGTGAGAAGTGCCGAAGCATTGTTAAGAACCGAATATGTCATCAGAAATCACCAGGAAAATCAAAGCAACACTGAAACGTATAGCTATACATATCTCTACATTTTGACCTTTTAACACTTGATTTGACAATTGAGTTTCGTCTAGTCAAATGTTTCGAAACTAGAGGTCTAAATTGCGACACGTTTGAATTAAGGCACTTGCCTTATGTATCGTGATCTATGTCTGTGGACTCAGTCATGTTTTCGGAAGACAAATGTCGTGACCATTATAGTTAGCAGTTGCCTTGAGCTTATTATTCACGGTTCTTATTGAAATGCCCATCAACATCTGAATGAATGTACCTACTTATAGTTTTCCCCCATAATGCGGTCCCATTAAAACTTCATTTGAATTGTAATTGCTTTATAAATTATCACCTACGTTTCAGTGTTGCTATTCTAGCTATTCTTTTCAAAGATTAAACAAAAAAATATACTTTCCCTGTCATAAAAACATTTATGTTAGCCATTTGTAAATTCTAATGATATTTTAATAGAATTCGATATAAACACTTCTCGATGTTAAATTAAATGTTTTTCAGTCAAATTTAAAGCTTCATTTATTTTAACAGACTTTTAAATGGAAAGGGGAAGCCTCTTCTGGTTTAGTTTCCAATTACTGATTTGAATTGTTAATTCATTTCGAGTGGAATATTTATTTTATCAATTCAGTAAGTAATAGAATCAATTCGGTTGCCTGTGCCGTATACACAACAAATAATTATCTAATAACTAGCTGTGCCCTGCGGTTTCACATGCGTGACTTGCAGAATTCCCGCAGGAACTTCAAAGTAGCCTAATGTATTCCTTTTAACATCAGCTAATTAGCAGTGAAAGTCCCGTCAATATCGGTCCAATCGTTTCGGAGATTCATCCGCGTGAGTTTCGGAATTCCCGCAGGAACTCCAAACTTCTTTTATATAAACCTTGTCCTGACAATAACGAATACAAAAAAGGTGCAGTCTTTTGGAAGTTATGCGCTTAGCAACACATTTGGCGATTCATTTTTATTATATAGAAGATTACATCGTTTGTAAGTTACTTCAAGAACTAACTACATAATTATGTGAAAAACAAGGAATATCGCTAATCGCTATCTCATCTTACCATGAGGATAAAATTTACACATCGCAAAGAAAATAGGTAGTCGATTAATTTTATTTTAACCTAATTTAGGTACTAACGACTGACTGACACACCGATATTATTAACTTTGAAATATGAACAAAAACAATACTGACTATAAGATTAAAAATATTTAATCTTTCATTTCTCAAACATGAAAATTTCTCAAAAAATATAATAATAATAATCCACTTCACAACACACAGACCTACTTGATCCCACACAAACGGCCGCACTCAGAGTCGACTTTAATGATTACTTAGTTAAGTATAGATTTTTAAAACAAAACTGCCGCAATCACAGACGTTCAGTAAATTAATGTTAGTTGGCATTTAATGAGATGTAACTTAATTACTTAAATGCCAATTAACATTAATCTATGAAACTTGTCTGATTGCTGCAGTATTGTTTTAAAAATCTATACTTAACTAAGTAATCATTAAAGTCGACTCTGAGTGCGGCGGTAAGCTATATCTAAGCTTGTGTCGTGGCAACCAAGCAAACGTGGCATATCTAATCATGATAGATATCAAATTAAGTTATTATGGACAGTTTGATAGATAAGTATATAAATTCGACTTAATAACCCCTTTCCGTCTAGGGCTGTTTATATGTGTACAAACTTGTATTACCAACTCATCGTAAAAACTTCATATACATACATATAAATAAAATGGAAGTGTCTGTTTGTTAACAAATTAACAGCTTTTCACTAAATGCTTTCATATGAAAGATAGATAGATAACAGTTTATTGTACACCGGAAAAAAAAGTAAAAGTGTGGTACTTACGCCAAAATAACCATTTTTTTTTTAATCTGTCTGTTTGTTCCGGCTAATCTCTGAAACGGCTGGATCAATTTTAACGAGGCTTTAACTGGCAGATAGCTGATATTATAAGAAGTAGGTTACTTAGGCTATTTATATATTTATTTTAGTATAAAATAGTTCCTCGGGAATTCCGAAACTCACGTGTGTGAAACCGCGGGACACAGTTAGTTAAGGCTGGTATAAAAAATATTATGTATTAACTATTACCTATACTTATATTATGCTTATAACTTTGTGGAGTTCTTTGTCAAATTTATGATTAAAGTAGGTCAAATGAGGACAATAACTTATAATAAATGCTACCTTTGTCCGTTACAGGTTGGAAACGGGACAAAAGATGAAGCAAATAGAAAGGAAAAGATAAAAGATGTTAACGATGAACCGGTAAGATGAGAACTCAATTTTAGAGCTGCTTTAATTTTATATCAGCGCCGCTATTCTCTATGACCAAACACATTCCTTGTCCATAACGCGCGTCTTAAAAACACAATTCCGACCGCTCCAGATGACAAAATATTAGAAACTAGCTGTCCCGCGCGGTTACCCCCGTGATAATTTCGGAGTTCCCGCGCGAATTCCCGATTACAATATAGCCTATGTTACTCAGGGATAATGTGGCTTTCTAATGGTGAAAGAATTTTTGAAATCGGTCCAGTAGTTTTTGAGTTAAATCGTGACAAACAAACAAACAAAAAATCTAATCTTTCCTCTTTATAATATTTGTATAGAATATAGATTAATATTCTGTATAGATACCATAACTGATAATACACGTTTTAAATGTATTTTTTAAAGTGAAACTTCTTTGATTGCGATGGAATAACAGTTTTTGCGGCGTCTTATCTTAACGCGGAGTGTTATGCTCACACTGACACACATGCACACACCGGACGCACGCCGCCCTATCACACACACACTATCACTCTCACAAATTCACCCATGCACACGCTCATACTTAGAACTGTAAGTCTCTATCCCGGTTTATTTTTTGTACCTACTAATAATAGTTTTTAAGTTCGGGTCCTGGAGACCTATAATACAGGTTATCCTAGATTAGGCTCCAGATCTCCTACTTTTCTTAATTAAAACACTCTTCATGTACTTAATTTGTGGAGATGAATAAATGATATTATTATTATTATTATTATGGTCATAGTGAATAAGGGTCCTGCTGTTTAAAAAGCGTGTAACGGTTTCACCCGGATTAAATTCGGAGTTCTCACAGGAATTCCGGGATAATAAGAACCCTATGTCCTTTTCGGTACCCCTGACAACGCGTATGCAAAATTTCATGATCATCGGTTCAGTGGTTAAAGCGTGAATACGTAACAAACGAACCGACAAATTTTGTCATTTCTTCGTAGATTTTAGTATCGAGGACATAAAAAAATAGGTATTTTATTGTTCAGATCCGAAACGCATTGACCGATTTTTATGAAACTTTCTATGATTATTTGGTAGAGCTGAGAATAGGTCGTAGGCAATAGCCTTATATAAGATTATATAATATATCTTGGTACCTAGGTGATAAGGGTGACTAGAATTTTTTTTTACAAAATTTCACTTTAGAGTTCCTACGGGAATTCCGAAACTCACGCGGGTGAAGCCGCGGGAACAGCTAGTATAATATAAAAATGAATCCCTATTTCCCTTGGCCACGTCATCACGCGTGAACGGCTGAACCAATCGCACAATTTTTTTTTGTTGTTTTGAGAAGGAAAGAAATTTGGAGTTCCTGCGGGAATTCCGTAAACTCATGCGGGGCACAGCTTTTTTGAATGAAAAGTGTAAGAAAATATCTATTGAAATCATACTTAAACTAACTTCAATTGATACCTTTTCACCTTAAATCTTTATTTCTTTCAATAAACCTAGAATCAGTGAACTCGCCGAAATGGACGAGCTATTTATATTTCTAGCGGCCCTTGTAACTTACATCAATGGTTTTCTTTTTGTTGTCAGGTCGGAGACCGTTGTCATGGCAACGGAACCAGCGAACCGTCATCGAAAGCCATCTTCCCATGGGTCGCCGCCATTTTCATAAAAAACGAAACGGAAAGCGACCAGCTTAATTATTACTGTGACGGCGCTGTGCTCAACAATAGAACTATATTGACAGGTAAAGCTGTGATTTCTTGACTTACAGCATCGACACTGCCTTGGAGCAAAAATTACTACGGATCTATGCAATCCTTGTACCAACTTTGGAATATCTAACCAAGTCCCACTGACCGCGTCCTTACATTGGTAAGGTTAAGGTTGGCACAAAATGCTTTCATAGATTTCAGCGATCAGTATGAAAGTGTCGATTCGTAACACGTAGTGATTATTTGCTCAGTGACTTGAGTTATACAGAGTGTAAGGACAAACGAGGACCTATGAATACTAATTCTTTACCCTGAGGTAAAATAAGGCCTTGTTTGGTAAATTCCCGGATGGAAGTTCCCCATCGACGATCGGTCACCAGTATTTCTGTGACCGGTGTTCGGTTGGGCACCATATTTGGTCAGGAAGCTCTTCTATAGGTCAGTGATATTGTGTCGCTAACACATCTTTTGGGCAACGATTTAGTTTCACTCCCCTTGAACTCTGATTGATTTCTTGCCGTGTAATTCAGTATTCGATGCTCGTCTCAAATATCTAAACAAAAAAAATATTGGCGTCCTTAAAACCAATTATTCACGAAAATTGAGCACGCAATTTGCCCACGTGCTGACGCACCGCACCGTTGTGTTGTGTGTTGTTTCCGAACACACAATACGTGTCGTGTCGTGTTGTGTCGCGACTAGCGACAGAATCGGTTTCATACATTTAGTATTTGTTAGTGTTGTGGCGCGTTCTGTTGTGTTGCTTCTCTAACCATACTAAAAGTATGAAATCGATATACTTCTGTCGCGACACAACACGACCGACACACAGTAAGTATGTTTCCACCTTAAGTGTTATTTAACGCCCCTGTCTGTTGTATTGCCAGTGACGCGCCGCCAAATTAAATGTAAAAATTAAAAATTCGCGTAAATCCTCGTTTTAAGGTTTTCTTTGTTACATATCAATTGTTTTTTTGTGTGAAAACACGTATTTAGAATACATGTACCTAAGTATGAAATATCAAAGAAAATCAAAAGCTTAAATAATTCTCTCGTTTAAAATTACAGCCTGTATATCTATTTAGACGCAAAACGAGGTACAGTCACTTAAATTATAATAATTATAATTTTTAGGCAAACAATTTAAAGTTCTATACGCATAGAACAACAGTGAACGCGAGCAGAGTGAAGCCATTACCAGTCGGGCTAAAAAGCACTTAATAGAGAGCGCAATAGAGCCGAGAGTATAATGACCAAAACGTTTTATACGACGTTCTTCAACACGTTAATTTTATACAAATGCAATTAAAAAATGCAAAATACCATACATTATAAAATTAAAATCGGTGCAATTATGAGTCACTGTTCGAGCAAGTGTGTTGAGAATTGAAATATTAATACAAAATCCTTTTATTTTCCTAAGAAATAATAAAAGTAGTGTACGACCAAAAGATTAAAAGACAAAAGCCTTTTCTCATAGCTTCCGTCTATTGTTACTATTTATGATTTTTTTCAAAAATAAATAAAATGTCATCTACATAGCAAAATCCGTAGCGAAACGGCTGCGTTTCTTGGCACGGCGCTGGAAAAAAAAGGTCGAAGATTTTTCATTTTCCTTTCAGGGTTCCTTCCAGAGAACTTAGTGTAACTTCAAATTAAATAAATGCGAAAGTAACTCTGTCTGTCTGTCCGTCTGTCTGTCTGTTAACCTTTCACGCCTCAAAGGCTCAACCGATAATCATGAAATTTTGTACACATGTTGTCAGAGGTACAGAGGAGGATATAGGGTTTTTTATCCTGGATTTCCCGTGGAAACTCCAAAATTAACGCCGTTGAAATCTCATGAAATTTTGCATACCTACACATTGTCAGTGGTACAGAAAAATACATAGAGTACATTGTATCCCGGAATTCCTGCGGAATCATCTCCGAAATTTCAGCGGGTGAAGCGGGGAACAACTAGTAAGTTATAATTTGTTTTAAGTTTTTATTGAAAAAAAAACGATGAACAGTTTTGGATGAAATTTGGCATACATATAAAACACCGGACCATTTTGGTTTCTAATTGAGTTTCGTAATAAGTTACGAAAAGGGAACTTTTTTCTTTATTTTTTTTTTGTTCCTTTTTGGCAACCGGGTTTCGTAATTAATTAGTTCAAATAGTAATCTCGAAACAACCAATATTAATTTTTTTTTTTTTTTAACAAGGCCCTTATACATTATAACCATAACACATAACGCGCCACAAAATATATTGTCTTTCCCTCGTAATCAAAGAAGTTTCACTCCAAAAATATACATTCACAACGTTTCTTATGGTAATAGGCATGTGGACTAATTTTTATTTTTTAGTCCGTCTTGTAGATTATTAAAAAATATTGGACACGTATTTTTTATTTTTTTAAGTAATCAAAAAATAACGGCGATATATTGAGTTGAAATTTCGCGTGACGTCACTATTCTGACGGTTTGTATGGCGGTTTTAGTGGTTAGTGACGTCACGACCCCCTCATCCTAAACTTTAATGCGCTTTATCTCTGTATATGGTATCAGGTGTACCACTTGCCCGTTTGCGCCCTATGACATAAAAAAAAAAAATAATAATTTATTTGAAAAAGCCAAAAATTCATGTCTATTGTTTTTTTATTTTCCAACTGACGGACTAATTAGAATTTTGATTTTTAAAAGTAGTCCACATCCCCATTTTACATAATAATAATTTCTAATATTTTGGCATCAAACACGTTGGGGATTGCGTTTTTGGGACGCGAGTTATGGGCAAGAAATGTTGTTGGTCATAGTGAATAAGGACGCAGTAGTAGGTAGGTACGGAACGAAACGCGCTACGGCTGCTCGCACTTTACCCATTTTTTGTTTCTCCCCTTTCAACAGAGGCAAGGACCACTTGAGCGAGGCTAATTTGATTACTGAATACCTCCTTCAGGATTTAAGAATTGTTACTCGACTGCATCTGTGTTATAACTTCCGTCGGTGTCGAAATTTTTAAAGGAAAATTGTTCATCCAACTCTTTTCTCTGTAGAGATCTTCCTTCAGGGAGAATACCTAATGCTATTACGTTTATAAAAACTTTGTTGATAGCTTGTAATCTTTGAAACTGCTCATCTAACTCTAAAAATACTTTCACCGAAGTAAATGTATTTCTATTTCTATGTGCAAGCATGAATTTAATGCACTTTCACCCGGGTTAATACTTGATTTCGGAGTTCCCGCAGGAATTCCGGGATAAAAAGTTGCCTATGTACTTTTCTATACCCCTGACAACGTGTATGCTAAATTCCATGATGATCGATCGAGCATTTAGACGTGAAAGCGTAACAAACAAACGACCAAAAAACAAGTAAACTCAGGTACATTCGCGTTTATAGCAATGATTAGGTACATACCTACAGATATAATATACATTATACATAGAATAAAAAAATGCGTGTGTCGAGAAACACTGAAGTTTCTGCACCTCGTAGTTTCCGAGAAGAAAAAAAACATTAATAACTAATAATACCAATATTAATAATAAGTAATTCCAAAAACCATTCACCAATAAGCGCGCAGCCGCGCACCTATGAGGCCGTGACGGAAAATTTCTTTCACGCATCCTAGCCTAGGATCCGTTATTCCGTACCGTGCGATAAAGAACTCCCTTCTAAAAATGTCTATGAATACTTTACTGGATCCGTATGTAAGTACTAGGTAGGTATTAAATTAAAGTATCAGATCAAATAGATGCTAATGTGTTTTTAATGTAATTTACGTCCACAACCACAAAGGTTGGAACCGTGTATTATACAGCTACGAAAAAACAACAAAGCGAAAAAGCTTACAATTTTCGAGCACTTAAATTATTATGTGCATGGCATTTGACACGTTAAAATATACGAGTATATTGTGCTGCATAATTTTTTGTATTTTTTTTTTGTGTTCATAATGAAAATGGAGAGGAAAACATTGCAAACGTGTGGGATTATGTTAATCAGAGGCTGTATTAAGCTCGTTTGACGGCGCCATTACTTTTTTCTTTCTGAAAAACGTTATGGCGGCGACGCGATTGCCGCATGTAGGTGACCATGCCTACCCGGCACCCGCTAATCAAGAGGTTCCGGTTTCGATTCCCGGTGGGGGTGGACTTTGTGTGATAAACACAGGGTTCCATTTTCCAGTCTGGGCGTGTAAATATATATCTATAGTATAATATACAACGTGTTAATGAATTAACTGAAAACTAAAAAGTAGTTTGCTCAGAATCAACTAGCAAATCGATTGCACTATGTTTTATTATAGGTTCCCCCACATAGGCACATAGGCCCATGTCTAAATAATTTATAATACAATATTTGGCACGTACGCCGCCGCCTGCAGCAAGAAAATTCGAACCGGTAGGCGCGGGCGCAGCGCTTGGAATTTCGTAGATAGGTCACCTCCAAACTAATGTTGAATAACTTTTAAAGTAGTAGTAGTTTTTCGACATAAAATATATTTTAATCATATTATTGTTTAGTTTTTTAAATGGGATGTATCAGGTTTTCAGTTAATTTATTAACACGTTGTATATGTAATAATGTCAAAGTCAAATCATTTATTCAAAGGCCCATAATGTGGCTCTTTTTGACGTCAATAAAGTTAGACTTATTATGACAGCACCCATAAAATATCCTCCCTTCACAGCTTCCTAGCGCTATGGCTGAAGAGAAGAAGCTATGTAACAAACCCTCCAGTAGCACGCTGTCAGTTTAAAGTTATAATATACAATTTTGTGAAAACTCAATTTGCAAGTAATTATGTGAGAACAATAAGCTGTAATATGTAGTGTAAGACCACGTTTGCTTGGTTTCAACGACACAAGCTCATAGCTTACTGTGGGATCAAGTAGATCTGTGTTATGAAGTGGATTAATATTAAGTATTATTTTCTTGTTTCTTTTTTTGTCTCTCATTCACGAAGGGTTATTGTAATATAAGTAGTTTTAGCTTGGCAATGACAGGAATTTTCTGGTTAGGCTTTTTGTATGAAGTATGATGGCATATCTAACTTTTTTCAGCTATTAGAGTTTCAGGTACTTACTATCCCGGTAGAGGAGATGACAATCGGGACAAGTGGTTACAGTTTGTGCTTTCCATTGAGTTTTAATTTCAATCGACTAATCTGTGTAGGTACTTGGCAATTTTCTCACTGTTTTTTTCTCTCGTAAACTCGTACGTTCAAACTTCGCAGGTATTCTAAGATCAAAGTGAATTTGACTTTGAACTGTCAAATCGTGCCGAAAAAAACAACAAACAACTCTGAGAATTTTGTTTAATTTCAGCTGCAAGATGCGTGATCTCCAACAGCCAAACAGTGGAGCCGGTGAATATGATCGTCATACTGGGCAAGACGTCTTTGAAGGCGTTGGGAGACAACGAAATGGTATACCGAGTGAGTACATTTTACATCCCCCATAACCAAGTCGACAATCTATACCATGGACATGGATAAGCAATAGTGTGTTAACCCACATTGGAGAAATTTTGAGTATAAATAGTGTTTTAAAATTATAACACCATTTTGTCCCTCCATTTTTTTATGTTCAACATTTTTTTGGTATTTAAACAATGTAATATGGTAAAAAAAATATTAAAAAACTTTCTATTACTCTCAATAAAGTGTTCTGTATCAATAACTTTATTTTGTGGGTTAACATGTTATTGCTTATCTGTGTCCACACTGCACATATAAAATTTTCTGTCCTGAATGACGATTGTAGAAAGAAAATTCAACCCCTAAGGCGATGAAAAGGGGTTGCAAAGTTTGTATGGAACAATTTCGCGGAAAATTCGAAATTATCGCGGGTGAAACCGCGCGGGAAAGCTAGTCCACTTATATAATCGTTATCGCTTAAGACAACTAAGTAACGGATCTTCATGTCACATAATCAAGAAAAACGTCCAATCAATAGACTAGCTTTTCGTAATAGGTATTGATACATATTTAACTAGCTATGCCCCGCAATTTCTCATACAAGTTAGATACTATCTACTTATAACATCTGCTAGCGAAAATATTTGTTGAAATTGGTACAATCGTTTCGGAGGTAAGCCGTAACAAACAAACAGACACGCAGACAGTTCTTTCATCCCAAACCGTTCTTTTAGCATATTATTCTATTAGCTTTCACAAATCTGCACTGAGTTAATCCAATTTTAAAGTCATTATAAACCAACTTATAAAAAAACATTAAAAAGTGTGCTTCCAACTCCATAAAATTTATTACGTCTATGAAAAAATTAATTAATTCTCTTTGCGTCAGATTACTCTTATACAAAGACATTGAAATAATAGTTTTCATAGAAGGCACACTTCAAAAATAGAACATAAAAAAAAACAAACGAGAAACTCACTCGTGTTCATAACGTTATCACATTAAGCTTTAATTAGTCTACTTAAAACTTATTTTTGAATAGCGCACAAAAAATCTTCAACGAATACAAAGCAAGTACCTACTCTCATAGACGCAAAGTATAGAGCCAAATTACACATCAAGCGACTGATATTTAACGGTGCGTACTTGCAGACTAAGTACGTAACAAAACATGTTATGTAACTTAGTCACGATAGTTTTTTTTTTGTTTTTTTTTTTTGTCATTTAAATGTACAACATTCGCTGCCGCAGCTAGTGAAACGTCCTTTCAGCGATGGTTATACAACATTGTTATTTCAATGTGTACAGTCTTGTTTATGTTGCAATGTTGTACAACAATGTTGCCCGATGTGGACGTGTTAGACAACAAAAGTTTTATAACATGTTACATATTAGTCTGTACGCACCGTAATAAAGTTAAAATAAATTGTTTATATGTTTACATGTACTACTAACTGTACAGTATAAGATAGCTAATATATATATAATGGAATGAAAACACATTTCTCAGCCAAAAATAGCATTTATGTACAGGTAAATTTTGAGAACGCGTAGGTGATGATATTCTGTTCATATCGTGTAAGTGGCTTTGTTTGGATGACGTATCGCATTTAATTAAGGCTTGTTATAATTATGACTAGCTGTGCCCCCCGGTTTTATCCGCGTGAGTTTCGGAATTCCGGCGGAAATTATTTATTTCTAAACTAATAGTAGCCTAAGTAACTCCTTATAACATCAGCTATCTGCCAGTGAAAGTCCCGTTAAAATCGGTCCAGCCCGTTTCATAGATTAGCCGGGACAAACAGACAAACTGACAGAGAAAATTTTTAAAAATTAATTTGTTTATGT
This sequence comes from Zygaena filipendulae, assembly GCA_907165275.2. NCBI lineage: Eukaryota > Metazoa > Arthropoda > Insecta > Lepidoptera > Zygaenidae > Zygaena > Zygaena filipendulae. The sequence continues at coordinate 7,271,328 of OU015675.1, forward strand.
GAGAACCGTATATACTTTCATACGCATTTCGTGAAAAGCTGTTAATTTGGAATTACAAACAAACACTTTAGTTTTATTTATATTGTGTATTTGTGTGTACTGTATACAGTAAATCTATACTTACCACTGATCTTTCTATGCTTCTGTACTATAGTAATACTATAGCTGTTCTACGCGGTTTCACCCGCGGTAATTTTAGAGTTCCCGCGGGAATTCCGGGATAAAAAGTAGCCCATGTCCTTCCTTGTACCCCTGACAACGTGTATGCAAAATTTCGTGGTGATCAGTTGAGCCGTTTCGCCATGAAAGCGTAATATACAAACAAACTCACTTTCGCATTTATAATAATATTATACCTAGAATTACTAAAGTGTACTAAAATGTTCTATGTGCTATGTTGTTCTTCCTGAATAAATATTGTCTATGTATACATTGTCTATATGTCTATGAATATCATGAAACCGCAAAGATTGAACCGGTGACCGAGCGATCACTAGCCGTATATCTAAAAGCGTTGAAAAGCTAGATCAAAATAAAAAAAAAATAAAAAAGTATTTATTATTTTATAAGAGGACGTTACAAACGGTTGTTGGGACCTACTTTCAAGCATTTTATATACTTGTGCCAGTAGGTCCCACTCTTCCATAGCCATCCAAAACATTTATATAACTAAAGTCTTATAATTAATTAACTCATACAGATATATATTTATACTAGCTGTCCCCCGCAATTTCATCCGCGGTAATTTCGGAGTTCCCGCGGGAATTCCGGGACAAAAACTATCCTATCTTTCAAGTTGGACCAAATTATAAATGTTTACAAAATTTTATCATAATCCGTTCAGTAGTTTCGGAGTCCATCGCGGACAAACAACGTGACACGTGATTCATATACAGGCTGTTGTTTTGGTCAACAACGCCCGTCACAGAGGTGGTTGTACTAACGATACTGATGTCAAAAAAAATATAAAAAAAAATAATTATTTTTTCAAGGAAAATCCGAAAAAATTATTTATTTTGTTTATACAAGCGGGCGAGCCTACGCTACCGGTCGTTGACCGCGCGGCGCGGCGCGCATCATATGGCATGCAATAGTACCTACGTACATAGTACCTACATACACCCCGCCTCGGTGGGAACGCGGGCGAATGCGGCGGGGCGGCCGGGCGGCGGGGGCCGGGGGGCGCGGCGATGTGCCACCCCCGCCCCCCGCCCGCCGGCGCTAGCGCCTGCGGCCAGCGCCAGGCGCCAGCCAGTCTGCCTTCCACAGCCGCGGCTATTGCGCGTGCGTTGTTTCTGTGCTAAAATGGCTCGGTCGTTCGCAGGATTAACCAATAGTGAAATTTATTGAGTATTTAGTAATAGCGAAGATGAAGCGAATAGTGTAGCCGAGTGGAGTGCGACGTTTTCAACTCGTCCAAGTTTAACTCGTTACACCATAAGGACTGTTGTTTTTAGTCTCAGGGAATGGGTAACATTCGCTACACCTCGTCACACAACAGGTACCTAGAGGTCAATCTGGGCTCCCTGTTAATGTTCAAGATGCAGTCCTTGAATACCTACTTTCGTGCGCAGCCGCGCGCGAATACCTACCTACCTGGGATGCTGGGCGAAGCTTTGGCATTGACCATTTAACATCGGAGTTTGGTGATCGTTGGATAGGAAGAGGTGGACCCATACCGTGGCCACCACGTTCACCCGATCTAACTCAATTGGACTTTTATTTGTGGGGTGACGTAAAGTGGTACGCATGACGAATACGCCGACACATTAAAACAAGAGATACTGAACGCTTTAGAAGTGATTACGAACAATTAAACTGTTTTATCGCGATTAAAAGACAATTTGCGATGTCGTGCTTCTGTGTGCATCGCGCAACGCGGTAGACACTGAACAGATAAACCGTTAACGTAAAATCAGTGTAAATAAAAAAAACTTTTAGAAGACTTCGCGTTATGTGTAATCAATAATTTGTAAATCACGTTTAATGATTGTAAATAAGTTCGTTCACCTTTTTAAGGACGCCAAAGGTACTTAATAACAGCGCCATAGAACTTTAATGGATATTATTAATGGATAAAAATGTCATTTCTAATTTAATAATTTCTAAATTATTCAGTTCCTTTGCCGGTCCTAAGCCCAGTAAAGTATGGAGGGAAAGAGAGTCTAAAATGTTTTGTTTACTTACCGTGATCTAAGGTTCGCACCCAATAGTAGGTAGGTAGTAGGTAGGTAGGTACCGACGACGACGAGACGCGCGATGTAGCTGCTCGTAGCGCGTAGAATCTATGATGTCGTAGCTCTAGTCTACGCGCTAAGGCTTTACCAATTACCATTTAATGTAAACATTTTTAGATATCTTGCGCAGAGATTTTCTTTTAAATAATGTTCCGAATTATAAAAAATATTTTTTTTTTATATTTTTTTTAGAACCCATATTAGTTATATTACTACCTCCGTTACGCGCGTTGCTGACCAAAACAACAGCCTGTATATTAGATAAATATAATTTGTATGTATATAGATCGCTATTTCCTTTTATTTACACTGTGCCTAAAGAATTTTTACGTAATAAAAAATACTATGTCTCTCAGATTTGGACGATGGAATGGCTTCTAGGACCGACTAGCTCGTTATTGAACAAATCAAAATAACTATGTTGTCAAATGAATGAATCAAATAAAAACAATTACAGCAATATTTAAAAATAGAGACGTAATAATGAGCCTGTATTGTATAACATAACGAGCGGCATACGGGCCTTGTTACAGGTTATTTTTACGCTCAGTCGACGCTAATCCTAAGCGGATATTAGCGGACACGCAATTAGTAGACAAACGTCTCCTAAAGCTTTGTGCTCGCAACAGAAAATGGGATTGGAATGACAAAATGTGGTTTAATGATGGCCATTGTGACAAAGCGAACGCGGTATGCCGCACGTCCCAACGTTTTTTTTTAAACATGTCTTTTTAGAATCACTTTTTAATTTTATTCCCCTACTGGCTGTTTTCCACGGCTTTCACCACGTTCATTTTGGCATCTTCGCCTGAATTCCGGGATAGAAAGTGCCCATATCCTTTTCTGCACCCCTGGCAACGTGTATGCAAAATTTCATGATAATCGGTACTATCCTACTAATCCTACTTACTTCCTATTTAATATTATAAATGTGAAAGTGTGGATGTTTGGATGTTTGTTCAATCAATCAATCAGTCAATCACGCAAAAACAGCTGAACGGATTTGGATGAAATTTGGCATGCATGTTGTCAGGGGTACAGAGAAGGACATAGAGTACTTTTATCCCGCAATTCCCACTGAAACTCCGAAGTTACCGCGGGTGAGACCGCGGGGCACAGCTAGTATCAGATAATTTTTAGTTTTCATACGATTTTCCATATTTTTTTAAATATCTGAGTCGGTTTTTTTTCAGATAAAACAAATAAAGGTCCATGAGAATTTCACAAACGAAAATGGGACGGTGGATAATGATTTGGCTTTACTAATCACTGAAGACACAATAGACGTTACGAAGGACGTAAGGGCAGCTTGTTTAGGCGACGAAAGAAGCGGCAGCGAAGCGAAAGAATCCGTTGTGAGTAGCCTTTGTACATCTGTTATATAATATGTTGAGTGTATTACTTTGTTTAATTAAGGTCGCTTGAAGATTTCATTCTTGCCCAAAAAACCCAACTTTTATTTGTAAAGTCTTTTGTAGTTCAAACGGTTCGTTACATACATGAAAAAAAGTAGTGCATGAAATTAATCTCCCCCCCCCCCCTCCCCTTTGGTTTAATAAAAACTTTGAAAAAGTGTTTTTTTTTTTTAAGAACCCGACTAGGTATAGATTTCTATAAAGTTAACGTTAGTTACTTAAATACCGTTTTACCTCCTTTACGGATTTCAAAAACTCTATCATAATGCTTGCCTTAAATTAAAAAATAAGCCCAAACTTTAAGTTTAATGTGTTTATTTAATAAAACAGTCAGCCAGTGGTTTATTTAATAAAACAGTCAGTCAGCCAGTAAAGACATTTAATTTTATATTCTATAGATAACATAATATACCTAACACATATTATAAGTGACTTATTTGCGAAAATAAGTTTAAAAGTAAGCAAATGTGCAACTAAATAGAGAATTTTCAAATCCAAAAATTTTAAATTACTTATTTGATATTTTTTCCGTTATTCCCGGATTTATTATAGAGATTGCTCAAATTTAATCACCGGTTTTATCAATACACCGGTTATTGCATGAGCCGGCTATCCGGTGCCGGATATACTTCTCGACATAAAATTTAAATTTAGAATTTAATGCGAGACTATTTTTGACAATTTCGATGAGCAAATTTTTTTCCAACCAGTGAAAATACAGTCGCTTGATCTAATTTATCAACAAATTTATTCACAGACAACTGCTTGGAAGCTCTCTGGCGATCTTGCTGTTATAAATTTTGATAATAAGAAGAATTGCTCAGAAGAGACACAGCTGAATACGTTCTGTGTCACCTATGGAAATGGTAAGTTAATTCTCCAGTCGAAATAGAACGATATATCTTCGTATCCATGAGCGAGGAGGTGGCCAATATCTCTTAGTGGAACGCGCATGTGCGGCAACCACTTCTGAACTTTGGTTTCCTGGTAGTTTTGCAACACGGCACAGCTGCCCCTTGACTTGCTCAAACAAGAAGTCTTACGTCCCAGGTGGACCACTCACCTGAGTGGTGCTACCATCTAGAACCTTTGGTTTCCTGGTAGTCACAAAACACAGCACGACTGCTTCATAGCATGCTCAAGGAAAGTTGTCTCAGATAGACCACACGTACTGCAACCACCTCTCAACTATGGCTGCCTGGTAGTCGCACGTCGTACTCTTGCTACTTGTTATTCTGGAAAAAACAGTTTTATTCTTTTTTTCTTTCAGAACATGCACTTAGTATCAAGTAAAATTAAATGTTTTTAACCGACTTCCAAAGCGACTTCCCACAAAGCTATTTAGGAAACCAAATAAATCAGCTCGCAGCGTGTTTCTGTTGTGTTTGTGCTTTAAAACCGCTACTGCAAAGATTATTGTCCCGTACAGCATCATAAAAACAACGAAATCTCTATTTTTTTTAACAATTTTATTGTTTATCGACACGAAAAGCCATGATGGAACTCCTGCAATTGTTGCTATTAAATTCACTTCTCTTCTGACAGATGTGCCATTGTGTCCGAGCTACGGCGGGATATATGCAACGAGACACCCTGATAACGTATGGTATCTTGAAGGAGTGTTCTACGGAGACCCGACAGTCAGAGACATCTGTATCAATAAAACCGTCAACTATACAGACTTAAGTCACTATCGCGATTGGATAAAAAATTATGTTCAATAGATTAATTAAATTAGAATAAGTTAATTTAATTTCGAATAAACAACTTAAGTTATGGAATGTTATAATGCCATGTCTTATTGAGATTTTTTTATTTCAGTTGATGTCAGTCTTACAATTTTACGCAAGATAGGTACGCAAAAACAATAATTAGTCTTATTTGAATGAAGTTTTAATATTTTGTATACCTACTTTTCATCCCGATATAAGAAAGAGTTTCTAAGGGGGATTCCCGAAATTCAAGTGGCTAAAACCAAGGGTGATCTACATAGTTTTTATTTAAACATCAGTTTTATGAAACTTGTATAAGCATTTTAGTATCCTAGTTTTTATACAGAAAGGCAGACAGTTATTTGCGGTAATATTTACTTAGCCATTCTTCACAAATGGAATTTCTTTTGTCTCATCTAAAAAAGGTCGTATTTTTTCGTAAGTACCTATATAAATAGTTATGGATAGGTAAATAAAATGGGAGTGTCCTTTTGTGAGAGAAGAATTTATTAATTTTGATATATTTTTTTTTCCATCATAGCTAAATCACACCTTATCCAAATCTAATGTCAAAACAATTTCGTTTGTCTATTTGAAATTATTTAACTCAAAAACTACAAGTTCTGTAAATTGAAATTCATCTACTTCCGACAAGTACAGAGAGCATAATGACAGTTAGTATATCGGAAAAACACCCCATAATATAATAGATTCCCACCGGCATATCCTTAGATATTCCTATCTTAATAGGGCGAACAAAGCCGCGAGTACAGCTAGTGATACCTTTTAGGTATCATACTTTAGGACTAAGGGAATGTTCACCATAAGTTCATACATAGTTTGCGGTCCACGAGTTTGAGAAAAAGGTATTTTCTACGATGTAATAGGCTAGTTGACTAAATTTCAGTTTTTGGTTCATCGTGTAGATTAATAAAATATAATATTGGAGACGTGCTTTTTTCTTTTTGTACATAACCAACCAATAACGGCGTCGATACGTTGAGTCAAAATATCGCGCGACGTCACGCTTTGGTCTACTTTATACATGGTTATGACGTTGACGTCACAAGTGGTCATTTTTAAACTTTAATGCGCTTTATCTAAGTATTTCTTCATTTAATTTGAAAAAGTAAAATATACTTATACTTGTCCATTATTGTTTTATTATAATTATAACTGATGGACTTACTAAAATTTTGATTTTAATGCCCCGACAGCATGCCTATCTAGGTATTTGATGCGCAAGCTCATACGCCGCTAATAGGGATGTGGACTACTTTTGAAAATCAAAATTCTAATTAGTCCGTCAGTCAGAAAATAAAAAACAATAGACACGTATTTTTTGCTTTTTTAAACAAATTAAAATATACAGAGATAAAGCGCATTAAAGTGTAGGGTGTGGGGGTCGTGACGTCACTAACCGCTAAAACCGCCATACAAACTGTCAGTATAGTGACGTCACGCGAAATTTCAACTCAATATACGCCGTTATTTTTTGATTACGTAAAAAAAGAAAAAAATACGTGTCCAATATTTTTTAATAATCTACAAGACGGACTAAAATATAAAAATTAGTCAACATGCCCATTCTGAGACTGAGTCACTGAGAGCTCATGTGAACACGACTTTAGGACAAATAAAAAATATATATAGCAGCAGATAAACAGCGAAGGCTCGCCTTTTAGAATACAAATCGTCGTAATCACAAACCGATGCTTCGTCTATTTGCTGACAGTGGTCGCCAGGAAAGGCTTGTCTTTATGTGGACTGGCGACTTTTTGTTTGTTATGATTTAACTCAAAAACTACTGGACCGATTTCAAAAATTCTTTCACCATTAGAAAGCTACATTATCCCTAAGTAACATAAACTATATTGTAATCCGGAATTCCCGCGGAAACTCCGAATTACCGCGGTTGAAACCGCGGGGTACAGCTATTATATGATAAGCTTGAAATAAGTCATCCATCTAAAGGTTTGGGATGGAGCTCATATATTACGGGGCAATCTCCTTTTGCATACTACACCTACAGAGGAGGACATAGGGTACTTTTTGCTCCGGAATTACCGCGGGATCTCCGAAACAGCTAATACATAATATATATCAGTTGAAAGACATCTAAAGTCTACTGCTGGAATCAGGCCTCCCCCAAGGATCGCCTCAACGACCGCTCCTGCGCTCCCCGCATCCGATGCACAATGGCGTCCCGCAAGCTTCACCAAGTCGTCGGCCTGGAGCCTGTGGTTTCTTAAATATCCTTGATCAGATTTTTTTTATATTTTTTTTTGTTAGAAAGAATGAAAGAAAAGGAGTTTATTGGTCCCAACATAAAAGGTACAAAATAAAGGACGAAAAAGATGGAAACTTAACAAATATTATGAAGGAGATAGAAGGGTGTGCTGTGTGTGCCAACGGGTCACTGTCTCAGCATAAATGCTTCATTATGTCTGTGGGGCAGAACATAATGAAGCGCTGGTCTTCCGACAGTCGCGTCACAAAATAGCTTCACAATTTTACACATTTACAGTTTACAGTTACTGTTATAAGCAATTATTTAGGGCTTGAAAAAGGCCGTCGTTTAAAATCACACAGTCTATATTAATTTATTAACAAGCAAAACACGGTTAGAATAAAATGAAATGTTGGTACCTACCTACGACATAAAAAACGCAATCGCAATACAGCAACAGAATAATAAACACGTAGGCAACAAAACAATCGGACGCCTATTACGAGTCAGTTTTTAAATAATATTGATCATCATTTTCCTTGACGCATCTTCCAAGGTAGTGTCGTGTGACGAGTCGTGTGGTACAGGCGCGCGTGCCTTTGCTAGATAATTAAAAAAAAAAAAAAAAAAACAGATAATAATGTTGGCAATATGTGGTGGAGGGTCCTGACATTCTGTGTCCTTATCACGCTGGTGCTATGGGGCTTGTTCGTGGCATTGAGTCGCATCCATGGCAGGCCAGTCTCGCATCTATTCCTACATCGATGGTGCACCGAAGACGATTGTAACGTCCATGTTGTTCATGACAATTTCGGCAACAACTACCTGACAGAACGCCTTGTAAGTGACAACGATTTGGAACACAACGGCTCGATGGTGAGCGATGATGATGTTAAAGAGATCATCGATGTTATGAGAGAGAAAATAGATATTCTCAGCTCGATTGTCGGGAGAAATGGTAACGAATCGGACTCGAATGAGGATGTTGTCGGGACTACAGAAGTTTTAGTGAACGTTCACGATCCCAGATCTAGAGCGGACTTGGTGGTGGTCAAAGACCACGTGATTGGTAAAGAACTTGCGAGTGAATTTGAGGCGGTGCCAGCTTAAAACAATATGGATTCTATTGATGACCGTGTGAATAGAAAATGACTCACAAGTGACTGTTTACGACGTGGTCGATCCAAATGATGTGTTATAAACTGAATAACAAGTGTGGCTATCTCTTCCTCGTCGAATAAAGAGGGAGCGAGATAAAAGTAGTTTTAATTGCGGGTTGTTCCTAAGAACCGGCACTGTTAAGTATGATAATAAGTAATTAGATGTTTTGTGTTAGTAATAAAGAGTTACTCGAATAATGTTATTAAATAAATTATTTTCTTAATACAATAATATTGGACTTTTTAATTTTTTACTAATTCTTATTTGTATTTAGATATTTCGTTAGTTTCAAGTTATAATTCACTAGCTGTTAATGTAAGTTTGTTTGTTTGTAACGCTTTCACGCCCTAACTACTCAACCGATCATCATGACATGAAGGAAACGAACATAGCCTAGTTTTTCTCCGGAAATTCCCGTGGAACCTCCGAGATTAAAGCGGGTAACGCCGGGCAACAGCTAGTTAGCAGATACCTGTGAGCGAACAAAATTGCATAATAAGACACAAGATTTCTTCACTTACATTCAAGATTATAATGCGCAGTGAAATATGATAAAACACGTCTCAAACTTAAGTACCTACTACAAATATAATGATATCTCTATAATCTATATCTTTCTTTGAGTATCTATACAATATATAAAATGCTTTGTCCTGAATGACTTGTGAATGACTGATTGATCAACGCACAGCCTAAACCGCTGATCATAGAGGCCTAGAATTTGGAGGGTGTGTTCTTGGTATGACGTAGGCAAAGACATTATGACGTAGATATCCGATAAGAAAGGATTTTCCGAAAATCTACCCCTAAGGGGGTGTAAAAGAGGGCTAAAATTCGTATGTAACAATTTAGCGGGACCTCCAAAATTATCGCGGCTAAAACTCTTTACTTGTACCTACTTACATCTACTTTATGTATCTATCCTGATATTAAAATTATATTATAATAGCTAATTTGAGATGGTTTGTTACGCGTTTACCGCGGTTTCACCCGCGTTAATTTCAAAGTTCACGCGAGAATTCCGGGATTAAAATTTTCCGTACCCCTAACAATGTGTATGCAAAATTTCATGAGGATCGGTTGAGTATTTAAGGCGTGAAAAGGTAACAGACACGCAGACAGAGTTTTAAAATTAATCCTTACTAATATTAGAAATGCGAAAGTTAGTTTCTTTGTTTATTTGTTACGCCTTCACGGCTAAACGGCTCAACCGATCACCACATAATTTTGCATACACGTTGTCAGGGGTACAGAGAAGGTCATAGGCTACTTTTTATCCCGGAATTCCCACGGGAACTTTGAAATTAACAAGGAAGAAACAAGATTAAATTTTGCATACTCTACACGTTGGCAAGGGTAGCTACAGAAAAAAATTTAGGGTAGCAGGTACTTTTATCTCGGAATATATACTTCCCGCTTTCTACTACTAATACCCGTGGGATCTCCGTAACTAACGCGGGTGAAACCGCGGGGCACAGTTAGTCAATAAATACTTAGATAAACAGTATTAAAGACAAGAAGTAGGTAGAGGCTCGTGACGTCTAACATGCGTCTAACGTATAAACTGTAGCAAGGCGATGAAATGATGATGAAAATTCGACATAATACGTCCAATATTTCTTATTCATCTGCAATTGAAGGACTAATAATTAAAATGTAATACCTACACTGGCCTCTAATCTTGTGAGACATAGATTTTATCTTTTAATCACTCGAAGCCATAATTTAGTTGGTTTTCAAATGTGGTTTTGTCCACGGCAGCAACACAAAAGTGTCGGGCGCTGGAGCATTTCCAGTAAATCTACGGAGGATATTGAAGATTTATATCTGCGGGACCCTTAAGGTACCCATTAGTCCTGAATGGCAGATTTACTTTGCAATTGGGGCTGCTCGCAAACAAAACGAGGCAACTGACATTGGCGGTGAGCACTTCTGCACTTAATCTAGATCTACACATATAAGTAAAATTGAAGTGTCTGTTTGTTTCAAATCTACAACTTTTCATCATCAAAAACTATTTTTCAAATTTTTCTCTGTCTGTCTGTCTGTTTGTGCCGGGTAATCTCTGAAACCGCTAGACCGATTTGAACGGGACTTTCACTGGCAGATAGCTGATGTTATAAGGAGTAACTTAGACTGCTTTTTATCCTGGAATTCCTGCTGAAACTCTGAAATTACCGTGGGTGAAACCGCGGGGACCAGCTAGTTAGGTATTTATATGCGTGTGTAATGGAAATCATCAAATCCCCACGGTTTTATCTGCTTGAATTTCAGGAGTCACTGGGGAACACCGTGATAAAATTCGTGTCTTTGCTGATATTTACTTCATAAATAACCTACCTGCCAAAATCTCAACTCTATAGTACTCTCTAGTCCAACTTCCTATCCCTATTTCAACGTCACAGGGGGTCAAAATTAGGAAAAAAAATAGGTATTACCGTAAAAGTACATTAAAAACATAATTAGTACTAGTTTAGGTTACTACCGGTTGACCCATGTAATTTTGAAAGAATGACCATGAAATTCCACTGATTCATTAGCTATGCCTGCTGCTAGAAACTACTGAACGGTCAGACGACCGCTTGCTACAACTGCATCAACCCACAAGCATTGAACTAACAAGAAGTTTCAGTAAGTTTGTCTATCATGCATTTGAAAGTCACAAAACGAATGTTGCAGTCATATTAATGTGATTTCTAATGTACCTCATACATTGCTAGATACTTTACAAGGTTACATAAGTACATTTGTAAGTTACATAGGTACATATACTTCTCATTTACAATGTTTAGTAATATTATCAGAAATTCTGCTTGCTTAGTTTGAAAGAGTTTGTAAAAGAATACCAAAATAATTCATGGCCGATGTAACGTTTATTCTTCTTCTTTTTCTCTTCAATTATGGCAATCTATCTCGATTTATCGCATTTAATTCTGCCAATGTACGTATTTTTAGCAATTAAAGTAATTATGGCGAAACGCCAATGACAGTGTAAGATTGTTCCCCAACATTAAACACGATTCTCTCACGAAAACAAACTTCTTTCTTGGAAAACAAAATGGCTGCTGAACGGTGATGAAAATATCGAATAAATAACGCGACAGGCGTCCACTCGCTACGACCTCCACCTGTCAACAACCGTAACGTTTTTGACGAGATTTCAAACTTACAATGTCATATACTTCATTCTGGACACTAAGCATCATTCCTCCGTCCATCCTAAGCCTGATCTTGATAAGAGACTATTACAGCGGTATAATATTCTAAATAGATAGAAATTCATAGAGATAGAAAAGACATTATTATTAATTTATACTGACCATTTATGTCATGTTCGTTATAATAAAGGTATAATATTTATTTATGTATTTTCAATTAATTGAAATGTAGATACTATTAGGTATATTTGATTAACAGTGAAGTTTTTTATTCGAGCTCTTATATTATACAGCACTGTTGATCACTAGGTGTATGAAACTAAGTCGCTTCCCGCTGTCTGTCTGTCTCCATATATGCTTAGATCTTTAAAACTGCGCAACGGATTTTGATGTGGTTTTTTTAATAGATAAAGTGATTCAAGAGGAAGGTTTGTGCGTATTAGCTAGGGAGCTGGTGGCAATTTAGGCATATGATTTCATCGTCGTTGATACCAAGACGTAATGTAGTCTGGACTTATATTAACTAGAAAAAACAGGTGGCGAGTTCAGGTAGCTCTGATTTTTTTTAATAAATAATTTTGAAATTGCAATTAAAAAAAACATATTAAATTATATTATCAAAATTATATCTTATTAAAAACGTTTCATAGATAGTGAAATTAAAGCTGGCAGAAGTCAGGATGGTGGGAGCTTTCATAAAAATAACTGTAAGAAAAATAAGTTGAGATGCTATATAAAGAAATTAAGCTAGTATTAACGGGAATTAATTAATTACTAGCTGTGCCCCGCGGTTTCACCCGCGGAAATTTCGGAGTTCCCGTGGGAGTTCCGGGATAAAAGTACCCTATGGCCTGTAAGTGGTACAGAGAAGGACATAGACCCTATGTCATGCCAAATTTCATCCTAATCCGTTCAGACATTTTGCGTGATTGAGTAAACGTATGCGAGGATAAGAGCTCGAAAGCGCATTTTCATCCGACTTGCTTCAAATTTATCGTCACTGCTCAGCTCCTATCGTTTAGGCGCAAATGGTCCAATTCGCAAATGGTCCAGAGGGTTTAAAATGTCCAATTCGCAAACCGTCCAATTAGCAAATGGTCCAATTCGCAAATGGTCCAATTCTCAAATGGTCCAATTCGCAAATGGTCCAATTCGCAAATGGTCCAATTCGCAGTTGGTCCAACTTTGCTTTGGTTAAATAAGTTTAGTTATTTTTATTATCAGGAAATTTTTTCATCAATTTTATTATTTGGTTAATTATTAATTTTAATTAAAACTGCGTATAAAAATATTATTAAGTAAATAATAAAGTTATATACTTATGTTTATATTTAATACAATATTTAATTATAATACTAGAGGTAATTTGGAGAAATTACCAACTAAGTCACTTAAAAGCGAGAAATAAACAAAATTTTAACAAAAAAAAATTAAAACCGACTTCCAAAAACACAAAACTAAAAACCCGCTGGTGTCTGCCTACTTGGGTTGTTCTGCTCACGAAGAGCTGGTGGCAAGAGTCGACTTAGCCCATCTACCCCCTCCATATTTGGCTTGTCACCGAATTCAAACCGATCTGTTGTAGCACAAACCAATAATAATATCACGTGTGTTTTTGTGTTTTGGATTAAGTAAAGCGGTATTTTGTCATTATTAGCTTTTTATTTTTAGCTTTTTATTTTTGTGTTTTTGGAAGTCGGTTTTAATAAAAAATTTTAAATTTTGTTCATTCCAAAATTTTCGCGGAAGCTCTGAAATTAATGCGTGTGAAACTACATTAAATTTGAAATAGTACACTTTTTCAGGGGTACAGAACTACTTTTATCCCATAATTCCCACGAAATCTCCGAAATTAACGCCGCTGAAACCACGGGGAACAGCTAGTCTGAAATAAAATCTTTTTATTTATCTTTATTTAATTTTTTTTTTCTTTTTTTTTTATTTATTTGGGTCACCAAACAATTGATAAGTAATCTTCTTAATAATAAAAATAACGAAACTTATCTGACCAATTACAAATTGACCAATTACAAATTGACCAAGTCCAATTTCGAACTGGACCAATTGCGAATTGGACCATTTGCGAATTGGACCATTTGAGAATTGGACCATTTGAGAATTGGACCATTTGCGAATTGGACCATTTGCGAATTGGACCATTTGCGAATTGGACCATTTGCGAATTGGACGATTTGCGAATTGGAGGATTGGACCATTTGCGAATTGGACGAAATGCGCCTGAACGGCTCCTATGTGTCTTAGCGTTACGTTATATAGCCTATAACCTGCCCAGTAGTATCGACTACAATCATACCAAGTTTGATTAAAATCCCTTCAGTAGTTTTTGACCCATGCGTGCACATACAGACAGACAGACAGACAAAAAATTTACTGATTGCATTTTTGGCATCAGTATCGATCACCATTAATCCTCCAATATTAATTTGTATATATATTTAATGTACAGAATTGACCTCGCTACAGTTTTATTATAAGTATAGATTAGTATTAGCGGAAATTAAGCTAGTAGTTCATACCTACTTGTTAAACGCTATTTAATAAAAGTCAGTAAAACATTTTGGTGTTCTGTATGAAATTTCGTTTCATTGAACTCGAACCGAATATAGGCTGCTCCCGATTTGGCCGATCCTCATTCATATGCGGAATTGCGCGCTTCCGTTCACTGTTGTGGTATACTTAATAATTATATTATAATAGGAGTTGGACGGTGGACTGGACTGGAAAATAATCCTTTAATATTATAAATACGAATGTGCGTTTGTTTTTTTGTTACGCTTTCACGTCTTATGGGCCCTTATTCACTAGGACCATAACGCGTCGCATTAATATAAGGCGCCACTTGAATTGCTTTTCCCTTATGTTCGATGAAGTTTCACTTTAAATAAATACATTTACAACGTTTCTTTTGTCGTAAAGAATATAAATTTCTTATATTTTTGCATCTGGGGCGTTTGGGAATGCGTTTTTTGGACGCGCGTTATGAGCAAGACATGTTGTTGGTCATAGTGAATAAGGGCCCTGATCATCATGAATGAGCGGGCACCCCAATATTCTAGGTTAGGTAAGGTTTGGTAGGTGGCCAAGTCGTTTCCAATCCGAGGTCCATTCAAGGTAGGTAAATTGAAGAAAAAAGCAATGGGCATGTTGAATATTTTTTTTTTTAGCCCGTCTTGTAGATTATTAAAAAATATTGGACACGTTTTTTTTTTCTTTTTTTACGTAATCAAAAAATAACGGCGATACATTGAGTTGACATTTCGCGTGACGTCACTATTCTGACAGTTTGTATGGCTTTACCTCACCTCACCTCACCCTAAAGTTTAATGCGCTTTATCTCTGTATATTTTAATTTATTTGAAAAAGCAATAAATACGTGTCTATTGTTTTTTTATTTTCTAACTGACGGACTAATTAGAATTTTGGTTTTCAAAAGTAGTCCACATCTCAACTCCACAGGTGTTAGAACCACACTACATCTCAGATCACATCAACTATCAATTGTGTCCGTGTTCCATCTTCCAACAGAACCACTATACATATTATAAAAAGTTCTCCGCCACGTCTGTCCGTCTGTCTGTTCGCGACAAACTCAACAACTATTGAACGGCTTTTCATGCGGTTTTCACCACCAGATAAAATGAATTTCACCAACAGATAATTAAAGAGAATCAAGAGGAAAGTTTATACGTGTACGTACGTATGTCCTGAAATTCCCGCTGGAACGCCAAAACTACCGCAGGTAAAACCACGGGGGACAGCTAGTTTTGAATAAAACGCTCTATGTTACCTACCTTACGATATTTAAATTTTTGAAATCCGAATTCGTTTTCGGAAGCTTTTTTGAAGATTTTTAGGTTAAGACCAAAGAGTATTAACTACTAAAGTGTCAAATAGAATCGCGGCCATTGTCTATTTACTTGTTTGTATTCAAAATGGCGTCCGCGCGCCACCATCAATAACAGCTTCAAGGGAATCAATTAACGAACCGTCGCTAATTGTCGATATTTTAGTGAGTGCGCATCCAGCGGTCGCGCGTTCGAATCCATTAAAGTCAGATTTGCTTTTATTTATTGTTCGTGCTAGATTAACGTTGGTTTTGTTGTGTTTGTGTTTAATTGAAATAAACTCGCATTATACTCACAAACTTTGCGTGCATTGCGAAAATTGTTTGCCTGTAGGTAGGTACTAATTAATACGAGTAGGTATAATATTCAATCTGAAAGTCAATATCAGCTATCGTTTAGAATGCAAACACAACCAGAAAATAATTAGGTAGGTATAATAATAAATTGACTTCAGTTATTAATATTTGAGAACTTCGTCTGACTTTAGTTTGCTGACTATTTTGCTCCAAAAATATTTTCAGGCGTATGTTTAGATATTTATTTACTAGCTGCGCCCCCCGGTTTCACCAGCATGAAACGTTTTTATTAACTACTAGCTATGCTCCGCGGTTTCACCCGCTGTAATTTCGGAGTTCCCGCGGGAATTCCGGGATAAAAAGTACCCTATGTCCTTCTCTGTACCCCTGAAAACGTGCATGCCAAATTTCATCCAAATCTGTTCAGCCGTTTTTGCGTGATTGAGTAACAAACATCCAAACATCCACACTTTCACATTTATAATATTAATAGGATAACAACTCTTCTTCCCGATATCCGATTTACATGAAACAATACTTATATATATAGCTCCAGGTAATACTAGTAACAGACGATCCAATTTGGTTGGATCCAACCAAATTACCGCCGTCGTGCCAGCCGTTCCGACATTGCTACAGACGTACCGACGGTTGGGCATCCAACCGTCATTTGCCTATGTACTGAAGAAGTGTACGGACGTCATGCCGCCTGCTCTTAAAACTTCCAAACAAAAATTGTATAAGCTTGATTTCTCATTTCTTTATTAAAGTAATCTTTATTTGTTAAATCCCACAAACAGGGCAAGTCTTTATGTAGTTCTAATAACTTCACAGTTATGTCGCGTTCAGAGTTCCATCGTCGTCGCGTCGTACTTATTTATAATACTTTATTAATACTTTAAGGCTTAATTTACCTGTAAAAACCGCATGACAATCCGTTCAGTAGATTCGGATATTATCGTGAACAGACAGACAGACAAACAAACAGCAAAGATCTCTTTTTTTGTGGTCCCTGTCAATTTTTGTTAAAAATATTCAGTGTACAGAATCGCGGATTCTACTCTTTTATAGTAAGTATACACTATACAGATTTACAACTTTTCTACAATTTTTCTAAAAATCTAAAAATTCTTTCACTGCTAAAAGTTTCATTATTCGTGAGTGTCATTGGATACATTTTTCCCGAGAAAGCCCCCCAAATCCTCGCGGGAGATCCATGTCGATGGGCGAAATTAATGGAATTTATATATTTACTAGCTGTTCCCCGCGATTTCATCCGCGGTAATTTCGGAGTTCCCGCGGAGGTTGCGGGAAAAAGTACTCTATGTCCTTCAGTTTCCGAGGGAATTCTAGGATAAAAACTATCCTATTTTTTAAGTTGGACCATATTATGAATGGTTGCAAAATTTTATCAAAATCGGTTCAGTAGTTTCGGAGTCCATCGCGGACAAACAACGTGACACGTGATTTATATATATTAGATTTATTAAAGCCTTGAAACCGCGAGAACAGCTATAATATTCCTTCCACAACAGCTAGTAACAATCGTAATAATAAATTACTGTAATCAACGCGCGAAACCAAACTGAAAGGATAATAATGGATCATTATTAACATAAAATATTAAATGCTTTTATCAGCTTCCGTCACGCTTATTTGTTTTCATTACTAGCTGTTCCCCGCGGTTTCACCCGCGTTAATTCCAATGTTCCCGCAGGAATTCCAGGATAAAAAGAATAGGGTACGCACGTCTCTGTAGATGCTTACCCCTGACAACTTGTATTCCAAACTTCGTTGTGACGTAAAGCATTTCATTGTAGATCGAAAGGAACAAACTCACTGTCGCTTAAATAAAATAGAGCCTATAGTTATTCCCCGCGGTTTTACCCGCTGCAATTAAGGAGTTCTGACGGGAATTCCGGGATAAAAGTACCCTATGTCCTTCTGTGTACCCCTGACGTGCAGTAGCTACGCATTTCGGGGTCTCCGCGAGAATTCCGGGACAAAAACTACCCTATGTTCTAATTTGTAACCCTGACAACGCAAAAATTCGTGATGATCGGTTGAGCAGTCAAGACGTGAAAGCATAACAAACAAATAAACTCACTTTCGCCTGTAAGGGTATTAGGATTAAACTATCACAAAGATAGATAAGTAAGAATAGTATAGTTTCCTTTTGTGACGTAATGACTCAAGAATTAAGAGTTTAGAAATTCAAAATTAAGGCGATTGAAGATGTGGACGCAAGGATCCGTAATTCCTGACCCCACGACTACAAATATACTCTGTGTTAAACACACACAATAGGCTAGTTTCCTAAATTTTCTTTTTTAGTCCGTTTTGTAGATTATTAAAAAATATTGGACACGTATTTTTTTTTTATGTAACCAAAAAATAACGGAGATATATCAAGTCGAAATTTCACATGACGTCACGCCTCGCTACAGTTTGTTCGCACGTTATAGCGAGCTGTGACATCACGAGTCCCCCACCCTAAACTTTAATGCGCTTTATCTATGCATATTTCCATTATTTTAAAAAAGCAAAAAATACGTGTCTTTTATTTTTTTATTATCTAACTGACGGACTAAATAGAATTTTGATTTTTTTACCCAGGAAACTAGCCTATTATTATGATAGGTTTGAAAAAATATGTTTTTTTTTATTTAATCGAAATTGGACATAGATAAGCAATAGTTAACCCACAACAATAGTAGTGTTAACCCACATTGGAGAAATTTTGTGTAAATCGTGTTTTAAAATTATAGCGCCATTTTGTGTAAACATTTTTTTATGTGCAACATTTTGTTACATATTTAAACAATGTAATAAGGTAAACATATAATTAAAAAACGTCCTCTAACTCTCAATAAATTGTTCTGTATCAATAACTTAATTTTGTGGGTTAACATGTTATTGCTTATCTGCGTCCAATTAATTCGTTGTTATGGTCAAAGTCAAATCATTTATTCAAATTTGGCCCTTACTGTGGCTCTTTTGACGTCAATAAAATTGCAGTTTTTATGACGGCACCCATAAAATACCCACCCTTCACAGCTTCCTAGTGCCATGACTGAAGAGAAGAAGCTGCGCCACAAACTCTCCAGTAGCACGCTGTCAGTTTAAAGTTATAATATTATATACTAGGTGGTAAATCAATTTGCAATTAATTATGTGAGAACAATGAGCCGTAATCAGCAATAAACAAGGATTATCTCATTAGCTCATTTTTTTTCATTTTTTTTTTCATCTGTAATAGTAGACAAGATAGAGCAATACCAACTGGACCAACTGAATGTGCATGGAGCCATGTCATCATGTGTGAAACTGCATAAAAATAGGTATATAATACCCCCCCTCTAATTACCAACTCACAAAACGCTAAATAAACTATACCTAAGTAGGTATAAACCAAATTATATAAAGTCGCAAACTGAATCAACTCAAACTGCCTGCCGAAGCGTTAAATTGTAAAATCAAGTTTTTAACGCCGCGCCGCGCTCTGGTGGAAAACTGCAGAAATGCAGAAATGCAAAGGCATTGCCTTTTAATTACGTCAATATTTACATTTCTTTTTTTACAATGAGCCTTTTTTTATTACCTACTGTAATTTAAAATAGGTACCTACTGTGATCTATACCTACACATAAATAAAATTGAAGTGTCTTTTTGTAATTCAAAATAAACAGCTTTTCACTAAATGCATATGAAAATCTACACGGTACTTAAACATAAAAATAAAAAAAATTCTCTGTCTGTCTGTTTGTTTGTTCCGGCTTATCTCTGGAACGGCTGGACCGATTTTAAGTAAATTTTCACTGACAGATAGCTGATGTTACAAGAACTTAGGCTACTTATATTTTAGAAAAAAATAGTTGTCGCGGGAATTCCGAAACTCACGCGGGTGAAACCGCGGGCACCAGCTAGTTTTAACATATTTCTATAGGTACTAATATTATAAAGAGGAAAGGTTTGTCAGTTAGTGAATTGTGTTTGTAGGTTTGTGAGTTTGTGACGTTGTAGGAGGTAATCTCTGGATCTACTGAATAGATTTTGAAAATTCTTTCACTTATAAGAAGCTACGGTAGTCCTGAGTGATATCTAGTAAGTTATCTAGTTATCTAGTAATTTCCACGGGAACTCCGAAATCCGAAAGTACCCTATGTCCTTCTCTATACCATTGACAACGTGTAAAATTTTATGTTAAGTCGTTAGTAAGTAGGTACTATAAGGTCACGGGTAAAGTCAGACCACCTATAAAGAATGCGGTAACAAACAAGCGATATTTACGCCATAAACATAGGGTGTTCGCGTGAAATTGAGGGTTGAGGGAGGGACGGCCTAATTGCCCGAGTGACAGGCATTTTAATGAAACATTACAAGAAAGGGTTTGCTCCGAATATAAATCGGTCTATCACGCGTTATTTGGGTTTAAATGGATGTGTTGTGGCGCGGGAATTTGATGGGTTTTGTGGTCTGAAAGTTTTACTGATCGACACTGTGATTCGATTGAATTTATTTTGTGTATTTACATAATATAGTTGTGCCGAGCGATCGCACCCGTGATAGTTTCAGTTCCCGCGGGAATTCCGGGATTAAAAATACCCTGGGTTCCTTTTTGTAGGAAAGTTCGGCTTTTGTTCTTTTTTCCTTTTTGTCAACGTGAACGCAAAATTTCTTGACTTGACTGTAGATAAATAAACAAACCGATATTTCCATTTATATTAATGGTTAGAATTCAGTTTTAAAAGCATCATAGTGCAACATAAACCTTCTGATTTTTTTTGCGTACACGTTGTTAGAGGCACAGTAAGTAATTACCTACGTAGGGTACTTTTGTCCCGGAATTCCCGCGGGAACTCCGAAATTAGCGCGAGTAAAAGCGTGAGGGATTGACTATCACAGATTTTTTTTAAGAATATTATTATCGGAGTTGAAGATAACTTCGATAGCCTCTTGACTCTTTTGAAAATGTTCTTGTATCTTTGACACAATCCATTGCTTTTTTCGTACAACTGAGTAGGTAGGTAATATGATTTGTCAGTTATAAGATTTTGTCTGAGGATTTTGTCAAACCCTATTTAGCTGTCCGCCGTGGTCTCACCCGCGGTGATTTCGGAGTTCCCGAGGGAATTCCAGGATAATCTATACGTATACACCGTCCTCTTGAATCGTCATCTATGAAACACTCACATATCTATCGGTGAAAATAGCACGAAAATCCAACCAGCGGAGCTAAGATGCGCAACACGATAAAATTTTATCGAGCCATTTTATCGATTCTCGTCGACATAAATATCGTTTTGTCTTCTAGTGGTAACATGGCAGCAAAAATGTTTAAGCGAATTTAGTCTTAACTCAATACCCCACTACTGCATTTTTTGCTTGGACGCCCACAAATATTTTTCGTGTCGAAAATTTTATCTTTCGTTCGATAAACATATCTATCGTGTTGCGCATCTTAGCTCCGCAGAAGTTTTTAAGTTTATCGCGAACAGACAGACAGACGCGGCAGATGACTTTGCTTTATAATATCTAACGATAAAGATCGATTCTCAGTCGATTCCTTGGTAAATAAATAGTAAGTTGTAGCCGCTCTACTCGCGGGACAATTAATTTTCCACGGAGTAATTAATTTCGGTTCGTTTGTTTGTTACGCAAATATTTCTCACTCAAAGATTTGATAGCTTTCTCTAATTAACGATTGCATGCTATCAATTCGTACGTATGTTTTATTCGGTTTTATTGGATACTAGCTTTGCCCGGGGTTTTACCCGCGTGAGTTTCGGTTAAAGGAATATTTTTTTCCCGTTTTTACAATATTGTTTATTGCTGCTCCACTCCCATTGGTCGTAGCGTGATGTTATATTATAGCCTATAGCCTTTCTCGATAAATGGGCTATCCAAAACCACAAGAAAAAAAAGAGATTAGCGCGCACAATCATACAAAGGCTTTTTTAGTCTTAGGGAAATCAAAATTAATAAAATCGTTAAACAATGGAAGATTTGTTTTAATTACCTATAGCGATTTCCACTTTTTTGCACCTCCTGTTGTTTCAACTGCAACTACTTTGTTTAAATACCTATAGGGCAGCCGAATAGTGTGATCATCCAAAGTGATCGAGTCCCTATTTACACGTGATTTCGGCTCTTTTTCAGGTTTTAGAGTAGGTACCCTTTTTAAGATCAGTTAATAGCAAGATCAAAAGTTGCAGGATTTTTCAGCTACCTACTCACTTTCATTCTAACCGCCGCACTCAGAGTCGACTTTAATGATTACTTAGTTAAGTATAGATTTTTAAAACAAAACTGCCGCAATCAGACAAGTTTAATAAATTAATGTTAATTGGCATTTAACTAATTAAGTTACATCTCATTAAATGCCAATTAACATTAAT
This sequence comes from Zygaena filipendulae, assembly GCA_907165275.2. Classification (NCBI taxonomy): domain Eukaryota; kingdom Metazoa; phylum Arthropoda; class Insecta; order Lepidoptera; family Zygaenidae; genus Zygaena; species Zygaena filipendulae. The sequence goes on from OU015675.1 coordinate 7,293,801, forward strand.
TTACTGAACATCTCTGATTGCGGCAATTTTGTTTTAAAAATCCATACTTAACTAAGTAATCATTAAAGTCGACTCTGAGTGCGGCCGTAAGTGTGCGACATACGGCTGCACTCAAGAGTCGATTTAATTATTACTTACTAGCTGTGCCCCGCGGTTTCACCCGCGGTAATTTCGGGTTTCCCGCGGGAATTCCTGGATAGAAAGTACTCTATGTCCTTCTCTGTACCCTTGATAACGTGCATGAAAAATTTCATCCAAATCTGTTCAGCCGTTTTTGCGTGATTGCGTAACAAACATCCAAATATCCAAACATCCACACTTTCAAATTTATAATATTAGAAGAATTAACAGGATTTTTAAGAAAAGATTTTTAAAATAAAATTGTCGCAATTAGTCTTTCATTAACGTAATTCAACTTAATTAGTCAAACACTAAATAACATTAATTTAATGAACGTCTCTGATTGCTGCAATTTTGTTTTAAAAACTTTCCTTAAAATTAAGAAACATTATAACGACTCTGACACACAACAATAGATTTTTTTTCGTTTATTTATCCTATATAGGAAAGGCTAAGAGTACAGGGCCCATACTGCCAATTCTGATGTGCACAACAATAGATAACTAACACCTCTACATAGATAAAGAGTACCGCATCCCTATATCGGTGGTGCGGACGTTCGCCCCGTTTCCGCATAGATTAATTGAGGACGTCCTCCCTTAACAACACTCGATTTCCCAACCGATACTACTCACGTTTCCGGCGGATATTGCGCGCGAAAACCGGTCGCGCCGAGCAGTGTTGCCAACTCGCCACCGATCAAACCGCCGACGTGGATGTACACCCGCTTCCCCTTCGAAACTGATAAATCGCGCTGGAATACTAATTAATAGACAATCTCAATTACGCTTTCGATAGATTGACGTTGTTGTTGTTTTTTTTTTTTCTTCCAGTAAATAGCTGCTATTTGACTACTTTTTTTTCTAAATTCTATTTAGTCCGTCAGTTGGAGAGTAAAAAAATAATGGACACGTATTTTTTGCTTTTTCAAATTAAGGAAAATATACCTGGATAAAGCGCATCAAAGTTTGGGAGTGGGGCTCGTAACGTCATACGCAGCTAAAAACTGCGCCTGCTTGTGACGTCACGCGATATTTCGACTCAACGTATCTTCGTTATTTTTGCTTACGTGAAAAAAGAAAAAAAAAACTTGTCCAATATTTTTTCTGAATCTACACGACGCGACGGGCTAAAAATAAAAAAATTCAAACCAGAGAGGTTAACAAATAGTAACTCCATTATTGACAAAATCCAGTTTTTGGTACCTGTATTCCCCACCATGAATTTTATTCTGTTTCTGGTGACAATTAAGAATATTTGATTTGATTTGATTTGATTTAAAATATCTCATAATTAACTAACGAAAAACAAAGTTTACTCGCTCCACTTTTTTAAACGTTTTTGCCCGTCCTGTAAAGTTTGGATTTTGATGTCCTATGCCTCTGAGGTATATAGGTACTATGTTATACAGAACTATCAAAATCGTAGGAAGATTAAAAGATAAAATAAGTAGGACTTCTCCAATCAAAACAAAAACAGATTTTGGCGATAGCGTAACAAATAAACCAACAAACAAACCCACTTTCGGATTTATAATAGTACGGATATAATAATTATGTAAGTAAGATCGATTTAGAAATACAATTTTAGCAGCACGCGCTTTCGTACTGGCATTGTACCTACAATAGAACATAACGAGAAAATAAATGAACTAGATAAATAAAATTCCGTCCACCAATCCAATAGAAGCACCGAATAGTTGGATAGTGGCCGAGTAGGCGCGACAATGGAATGCAATATGCGAAGCTTCGGCATTCCTTGAACGGCTTAGGAGGAAGTTAAGTCTACTATAATACCAGCTGTTCCCCGCGGTTTCACTCGCATAAATTTCGGGATTCCTTCGAGAACTCAAAATTATCATTTGTTACTAATTGATAATGTAGCTTGCGTGAAAAAAAAATTTGAATAGGCTTAGTAGTTTCAGCGATTACCCCTTCTACATCCAAACTTTTAAACGTATAAATTTCGGTATTCCTTTTTGAAATCCGGGATGTAAATCCTTTTCAGCTGGCATCTACTCTCCGTAAACCCACCCACTCAGTTCATATTACCCACATGCCAATTTTTTGATTCAGAGGTCTTTTGAATACATAATCGGAACAGCCTACATAATCTACTCTATTATGTTTCTGCGGTGCCGGTGGTAGTGGTTTAGCGAAGCAATGCACCCTGCCGGCTCGAAGCCTTCAATTTAGCATTTAGATTGAAGTTGCATTCGTGTTAAAACCATTCGAAAAACTGAAAGGACTTCCCTCGAACTGCATACCTTTGTTCGGGAGCGTGGTGTAGAAAATTCTTGAAAAAACACAAAAAAAAACAGCCAGTGAATAGGTACGCTGTATTTATAAAGCCTCTATAGGCTTAGTATAGCTAGTAGTAGTAATATCTAGTACAGCTATACTGCCTCTATAGGCTTAGTTATGAGGGTTATAATGATAAAGCAAATGCGCAAACTACAGCACTGTTTGAAATATTTAAAGCTACTAGTTATGCCCCGTGGTTTCAGCCGCGTTAATTTCAGAGTTCCCGCGGGAATTGCAGGATAAAAAGTATCCTATGTGTTAATCTGATGTAAAAGCTATATTATTGTAAAGTTTCATTTAAATCCATCCATGGTTTTTGCTTGAAAAAGTAACAAACATCCATCCATCCATCCATCTATCCATCCATACATACTTACAAACTTTCGCGTTTATAATATTAGTAGGATTAACATCATAACCATAAGTACATTATTTTTTGAGGCAACTGCATGTCTTATTTCTTAATTCTTTATTGAAATTAACGATTCAAACGTCAACAATACATCCCAAAATCCAACATCCCTAAATTAAGCTGTTCGTGAAGGAAACCACCGTGAAAAAACCATAGCATGGAGGTAGAGCACTTTCTGGTGCCCGGCTGACTATAGCTACCATCTTCAAGTTAAACTGTCACCGAGCAAGTTAATCTGTCGCCGAGCGTGTTCCGGCGGCTTCAATTGAAAGTCGTATCTCACTCCTGGCTAGGTATGGTTAAAATCTTCTATCAAACAGTCAATTGACATCAAACGTGTAGTCTGTTAAAAAAATTAATTATAAGGCGCCACTGATCTCTTCAGAGAAAAGATTCAAAAAGTTCACAAAAACATAATAATATCTATAATGTTTATAGGAAAAAACTTTCCCAGTTCCACTTCCAGTGCACTTAAACATAAAAAACCCATTTTTAAGAGACATTAAGTACTGTACTGTTTAACGCTTCCAACTTTCAGCCACTACTAAAGTTTCTAGAACGTTCATAAGAAGGTGAACTATACATGAGATTTTCGGGTAATCGCAACCACCTTATAATAATATAGCCTTTTTGATCACATTTTGGGCACATTTTTTGTACTAAGACGGTTTTGGTTTTAAGTTTTCAACCCTAGGTATATAATGGAGTCTTAAACACAAGCTCACAAGATTATAATTATGTAGAAACAGAACAGCTAGAGATAAAAACCGATTTTTAAATATCGAAATTTAAATTCAGGCTTTTTTTTTTTCAGCAGCAATTTTATTTTACCGATTGCTCAAACATTTGTCCATAATCTCGCCTGATGGGAAGCGAAGATAAAATGAACTAAGGTGTTACAGCTCTATACCAATGAAACACTTATTCACGTTCACGGTTCAAGTTATTCGTTAACTTACCACGAACATTTTTTACTATTTCGTCTCAGCGGGGCAATTATGTAACTTTTTTTTATGTCATGTCAAATGGGCAAGTGGTACATCTGATGGTAAGTGATTACCGCCGCCCATGGACATCTGCAACACCAGAAGGCTTGCAGGTGCGTTGCCGACCTGGAATGGGGATGGGAACTGGCTTTCAAGTGGGGCTGCCGGAACACACCGTTATGTGCTTGGCGACAGATTTGCAACTTGAAGGTGGTAGCTAGCCAGCCAGGCACAAGAGAGCGCCCTACCACCATGCTATGATTTCCTCACGATGTTTTCCTTCACCGACAGCTCAAACTCATTGTTAGGGTTTGAACCTACGCCTTGCGGCGTTTGATCCGAACGCACTAACCACTGAGCTATCATCGCTGTACTATAACATCGCTGTTGTTGCTATCATATTCATATTTCAGTTTCAATCATAAAAATTGCGATTTTATGATTAATTAATCATGTTTAGGCAGCTTCAACTTTTGTAGTAGGTAAGTATGTTTATTTTGGTTGAGTGCTAGATATTGTAGGTTTCAAAACGTGCATATTGTAATCGCAAAACCACCATGTTTTTGATTGCAACCGAAAAATGATAGAAACAAAAGTTACTCTAGCCCCTCTGAACATAACTTTCCAACTTTTTATGGCACTGAAACTTTTGAAATTTTTTATAAAAAATACCTATCTACTACCTAATGATATTTTTATTGTATACAAGTGTTAATATGGCGTTATTGAGACCTCTTGCATTTTTCCTTACTCGTACCTACAGGCTACAATAGACATTATTTTTGTGTCTTGATAAAATAGGTGGTAAAATAAATATAGTAGATATAAATAGTAAGGCCGGGCCGGGTAAAAACAGGCGTAAATCTCTCGTCCCGTCCGCTGCACTCCGCTCCGTCCAGCGACAGGAAACCATAGTAGCGCTTCATAGCCTGTTAAAAACTCCCCCACTACGGAGTACGGTGACTTTTATCCGCAAACTAAAAACTGCAAACAAATACTTACTTTATTATATAGGTACAGTTGGCAGCAGTAGAATCGATTGCAATATTTTTTAACTACATTTGTAGCGAAAAATGTGTGAAATTATTGTCATAGTAGGTACAGTAATTTATGCCATGCCTTTGAAAACCATGTTCCATTTTGGAAGAATAATTAATCACTAACCGCCGCACTCAGAGTCGATTTATAATAATAATAATAATAATCATTTATTCAAAGGCATAAAAAAACCCAATAAACAAAAATAAAGCATTAATACAATATATAATAATAGACACAATTCGAATAAAACATAAACCGGAAGCTACTTCCGATTCGAGTCGCAGTGGATTGAACGCCAGAACCTGAAAATAGGACTGGAGACCCCTCACACACAGCCCTAAGGATAGTATTTTTTGAGGCATGGAGACGCCGCCAGAATGATGCTACACACGCTCTTATAAGAGCGAAGAAATCAGGCACTCTAGCGTCAGCGAACATACCCGACGCGCTGCACCATCGGGGCAGCCCCATGAGGATGCGAAAAGCATTTTATTTATTTATTTATTATTTATTTATTTATTATTTATTTAACAAGGCACTAATGATAGTTTCGCCTTTTGCATGCTCACGCAGTTGACCCATTCTTCTCTACTCGGCCTCGAAAAAATTGAGAGAAAGATTGTAGACATTTACAAATTGACAAAACTAAAGATACTGGCAATGGACACTATTTCCTACAATCCCTACAATCTATGGTCGCAATAAAAAAAACAGCGACCAGAGACAATACATTCGTGCAGTCAAGTGGTGCCAAACGGAAAATCGTGTTTAAATCACGCGGCAGAACGGGAAGTGGCTGGCTAATAAATATGGCCGCCGCTCAACCGCGAGCGTCCCTCTGCAAATATGTAGGCACCAATATTTACAGTTACCTACTTGTCTATTTGAGTTAATTTAGGTACTCAGTGTGGGAAACATGCCAATAATTTTAATATTATGATGCAATAAAATAAAATTCGTAGATTAGAGAAGACAATGATCTTCTTCCAGTGGCGTTCAGTGGCAAGAAGACGAAGTGGCGAAGAGTATTCGACATCAAGATATCGTTGTATCCTGGTATCCGTAGGGATTTCACGAAATCTCTGCTAACCTCATTTCACTGCGACGACTCTATTAATACTTATAACTTACCTGTGCCCCACGGTTTTACCCGCGTGAGTTCCCGCAGGAACAATTTTTTTTTTTTTTATAAAAGTACCTAGCCTAAGTTACTCCTTATAACATCAGCTATTTGCCAGTAAAAGTCCCGTTAAAATTGGTCGAACCATTTCAGAGTTTAGCCGAAACAAACAGACAGACAGACAGACAAAAATTTAAAACTTTTGTTTTTCTCTTGAAAGTACTGTAACATATACTTTCATAATTTCATTTACTTAACAGTGAAAAGCTGTTAATTTGGAATTACAAACAGACACTTCAATTTTATTTATATGTATAGACTAGCTGTCCCCCGCGATTTCATCCGCGGTAATTTCGGAGTTCCCGCGGAGGTTGCGGGAAAAAAGTACTCTATGTCCTTCAGTTCCCGCGGGAATTCCGGGATAAAAACTATCCTATCTTTTCAGTTGGACCATATTATGAAGGGTTACAAAATTTTATCAAAATCCGTTCAGTAGTTTCGGAGTCCATCGCGGACAAACAACGTGACACGTGATTTATATATATTAGATAATAAATAATAATCCTTGACTGCGACATAAAAATATCATCAACCTCAGGATGAAACGAGTGCTGTGATTTGTCAGGACAAATAAATGAATCCTTCCTATACTCGTCTCATATTATAAATGCAAATGTATGTTTCTAATGCTTTCACGACATGAAATTTTGCATACACGCACAGAAAGTACCTACGGGATGTAAGGATGTAAGGAAGGATATAATATTTAAGGACACGGGTTACCTACTTTTAACCTGGAAATTCCGCAGGAACTCCGAAATTAAAGCGGAGAACATAACTTTCGCCGCTTTGGCAGTCTGCAATCTCGTTAGTGATTTACAGGTGTATTCTTTCCAAACAACCCATGTCGGTTCGAGGAGGGTAGGTATACCAAGAATTTTCACGGTTTTTTTTTATTATATAATAACAGTTTTATTAGGTAATATATTTAAAATGTTCCGAGCCGAGTTCTTGTTTTCTTCGGTGAGCAATAACAATAAATAATGGAGGTTGTAGCGATGCTCATCCTCGAAGTTATGGGATGGGCAATAAAATTCTTATTTTAGTATCGGGCAACACTGTTCCTCTTATGTCCTGCCTGCCACAATTAAATACGTTTTTTAAAAATAAATTATAACTCGATCTAATTGAAATTCGGGCTATTAAAAAATTCAAACTGAATAGAACTTTATCTTTATAATCTGTAGATAAAGCAGTAGATCTACATCAAGGATGTTGCGAATATTTGCATCCGCATCCGCAAATGCGGAGCTTCCGCATAGATTTAAACATCTGCATCCGCATCTGCATTAATCAATGCGGATGTTCATGCAACAATTCAATCTTGAACTTGCTCCTCTCCGAGGATCACCGGGCGTATTGCAAATTCCCTCGGAATTTTCGTAATATGCTTACCTATACCAGTATTATCTGTGCCTATACATAATATTAACCATTCGGAAAAAAAAACTGTAAAAGTTAGTGACAACTGTATCAAAATCTGTGTGTAGTTTCGGCATCACAAAAATTTTTAGGCGAGTTTCTGTGATGCCAAATAAAGATATGTCTATGTCTATGTCTATGTCTATGTCTATGTCTACGTCTACGTCTACGTCTACGTCTACGTCTACGTCTACGTATACCTCTACGTCTACGACTACGTCTACATCTACGTCTACGTCTACGTCTACGTCTACGTCTACGTCTACGTCTACGTCTACGTCTACGTCTACGTCTACGTCTACGTCTACGTCTACGTCTACGTCTACGTCTACGTCTACGTCCACGTCCACGTCTACGTCCACGTCCACGTCCACGTCTACGTCTACGTCTACGTCCACGTCTACGTCTACGTCTACGTCTACGTCTACGTCTACGTCTACGTCTATGTCTATGTCTAGTTTAGAAGAACTGTGTGGACACGTGTAAAACGTAGTGATTACCTTCTCTCTGGACACGTGGCGGACACACAGACCTCAACTACTCGGTGAAAAAACATTTGATGTATTGTAAGATATTTCATTTATAAATAAATTAATGGAGAGTAGCTGTACCTAATGTAAAATAGTTGTCTTCTATATTTTCAGTAATACTTCCGCAACATTCAAACTTTACAACAAAAGGATGTATTCTTTGGGAATAACGACCATTTCTAGCATCATATTTTATCATCGAATATACGAAAATCAAAATAATAGAAACACAAACAAAAGACGTTGGAATAAAACAAAGTTCTACAATAAATATATTGAGGCATTTATCATAGGAGTGTCTTTAAGAGAAAAGTTTAAAGTTTAAAGATGGAAGGATTCTATTCCACAGAGAGAGCAGCAATATCTCGGTAATATCGAATATTACATGGACGTAGAATGCTAAAACTATTCGGGACTTTTAACTTCGACGACGTATCTAGACAGATATCCGTATTTGGACCAAGGCGACTGGTTCGAAGTCGACGTTCGAAAAAATACAAATTCAGTAATCCAGCTGGGATAGGAACTTTTGGAATTTGAGACAGATTTTTCTCACACATTTTCGTAAAATGCTTTAGGAAAAACAGTGGAGTCAAAGGCAATAACCAGCCATCGCTTTAGGCCACGTTCCGCCGGCTTGTGAAATCAAATTAGAATTTTATACACGTTGAAAAAGTTTTATTGCAATTTCTATTAATATTCTGGAATAACTAGCAGCTAATGTTTTATTTTATTCTATAGCTGATGAATAATAATTACTCTTTTTCCGGGATACATAGTATCCAATGCCACCCACATATAGAGATAACTTTCTACGAAAGCTTACACCTTTGGAACAAACAACAAAACTTCCTCTCCAGAATATTAGTAGGATACCTTTCTATAAAGAAGGAAGTATATTTATCTACATTTACTTTAACCACTTCTTCGCATTTGTGAGAAAGTGGGAAGTATCAAGTAGGCTGAAAAATCCACAAAGGTAGTTTTTAATTTACAGCACATACTACGTACGAGTACTACCAAATAAACAAAAGCTTTTCACAAAATATAATACTTAACAAAAATATAAATTGCTAAGCGAACGTACTTAATTTCGCGCCATTTCACTCACATTCAATTGTTTTTGGTCTTCAATTTCGAACGGATTTTTAGTGAAACCATCGCTCTATGTTATCTCTCGACACTATCATCACAATTTAATACTCAACCATGGAGATGGTAGGAATCTTTAAATTTAGAATAGATGTCACTGGTCTGAACAGTCCATAAATCTCCCGCCGGCTCCTCGCTTCAAGTGCACTCAAACTGCGGCCACAAGCGAGGGACAATATCGAGTCGACTTCCTTGCTAGTCACCTGATTACTCGCTTCACTGGTCGTGTAGTGCTGTCAGCGATTTTTTGCCGATTCTATCGATAAAATTCAATGCAGGATCTCTTTTTTCCAATTATTTTAGCAATAGCAATATTATAGTAGATAGTGATTTGCCATGGTTATTGGTTACCCAGTGAGCGGCGGAAATCTAGTGCCACAGGTAAACCCATCTAGATGTGTCTTTGCCTTGACCAAATTGACAATCTATAATTGTTATCGCAATAGAAAACTAGAACTTACCGTCATGTCACGTGGTCACTAAAAATTGGTGGATCTTTCCAACGAAAAAATACAACCCAACCGAGAACATCTTCCTCCACAGGTTTAATGGCGGAGAAGAGCATCGTAGGCAAACTTGCAAATTAAAATACAAAATTCACTTTAATAAAATTTATATTGTGTTTTTAGGCACGTTGACCGTCAAATTGACAGGCATCGGAAGTGACGACAGTGGTTGTTGACCGGTGGAAGTCGTGGCGAGTGGATGCCAGTCGCGATAATTATTCGATATTTTCACCACTGTTCAGCAGCCATTTTGTTTTCCAAGAAAGAAGCTGGTTTTCGAGAGGAAATCGTGTTTTTTCTTGGGGAACAATCAAATACTGTTTTGCGTTTCGCCACAATTACTTTATTGCTAAAAGTACGTACATTGGCAGAATTAAATGCGATAATTCGCGATAGATTGCCATAATTAAAGAGAAGAAGAACAAGAAGTGACGACAGATGTAAGATGTTTTTTTAATATTTTCATTGCAAAATACAGAGCGAATGAGAATTTTAAAAAACATTAATTAGAATAAGTGTACAGTATTTATCGATGACTAAATAAAACACAACCCTATTGTGATGGCTTTGAGTGTAATTTTGGTTTCAACTGTTCACCCAACAGACGGTTTATACCTACACTTTACGGATCTCCTACCTTATTCAACAAGAAAATGGACCACATTAAATCCAGATTATTTATAGGTACACCAGCTTTTGTGACTAGAAACTGGTTTCTAAAGTTTTAGATTTTTCCGCGGGACTTTCTTATTTTGAAGTTTAAAAGAAAATGAGTAGTGAGTATCTATCCTATAATAATGATAATAATGCTTAGACATTATCACACCACGCCTCCTGGTCCTAAACTAAACAGACAATGATGTTATGTATATTGATTCCATAGAAATATTTCACACTAGTTGTGCCCCGTGGTTTCACCCGCGTTAATTTCAGAGTTCCCGCGGGAATTCCGGGATAAAAAGTACCCTATGTGTGTTAATCTGATGTATAAGCTATATTATTGTAAAGTTTAATTTAAATCCATCCAGTAGTTTTTGCGTGAAAGAGTACTTAACAAACATCCATCCATACATACAAACTTGAACCAAAAGTTACTATGGATTTATGCGCGAACTTCTTTACCAACTTTGGAATACTTAACCAAATTTCTATGACCGCGTCATACATTGCATTGGTATGGTTGGCACAAAATGCTTTCATAGATCGGTTCAGCGATTAGTATGGAAGTGCCTACTCTTAAAACGTAGTGATTATTTTCTCAGTGGCCCACCCCACTGGGAATCGAACCCGGAACCTCTTGATTAGCGAGTAGGCATGGTGACCTACTGCGCCAATCGGATAGTGCGCTCATGTACGTTCAATCACATTACCACACTTTTAGTTCTATGTCTTTGCGTGCGTTGAATGCGTCTATCTCTATGTCCATAACTTACTTCTATGGCTGATTCTAATTTCAAGTTTTTACCTTAGAACCTCTTTCAGGCTAACTCTCGTGATAGTGAATAAAAATATTCACTATGACCAACAACATACCTCGTCCATAATAATAAGCATCTCAAAAACACAATCCCAGACGCTCCTCGTGCCAAAAAATATTACAATTTACTCTGTATGCATTATTAAGATACCTTGTAATTGGATTTCTTTGAAGTACGAGGGATGAACAACTTATGTGGCTCGTTATCTTAACGTGACATGTTGAGTGTTGACATAGTCATCCTACTAATATTATAAATTTGAAAGTGTGGATGTTTGGATGTTTGTTACTCAATCACGCAAAAACGGCTGAACGGAATTGGATGAAATTTGGCATGCACGTTGTCAGGAGTACATAGAAGGAGATAGGGTACTTTTTATCCCGTAATTCCCGCGGGAACTCCGAAATTACCGCGGGTGAAACCGCAGGGTACAGTTAGTAGTGAATAAGGGCTATGTATTGTTAATATTGTTATTGGCGCAATAGGGATGGGGAGAAATCTTCACAATATTCCGCTGCGTCAGTTCATTTCGTACACAAACCGTGTTATGACTATGTAACTCTATGTAACTCTATGTAACTAATATCTTTAGACGGCCGACCCTTGCCCTGGCCAAAAACTGCTGAGTCAACGATGAAAAATGGACCCCCGTTGCCGTGGCAACGTTCTGGGGCGGGCAATCTATGAGGAGTTATTATATCGGACGTGAGGGCGCGGCAAATGATACGATTTTCGTGATATTATTTGATGATTGCGATTAGGGAATGGCGTGCGGTGTCACCGATTTATCTTCGAGAAGTTTGTCACAATAGAATTGCGTTTCAACCTAGGTAGACAGTAGACAAACAACTGCGGGGTTGGCCGAGTTGACATTCTACAATCGTTAACGCATAGAAAACTTATGTAACGATCCGTCATGTATGTCACTTGTCAGCCAATCAAAACTCTAGTTTTGCGTGACCACGTGAAACATAAGTTTTCTATGCGTTGGCGATTGTAATGGGCATGTTGACTAATTTTTATGTTTTAGTCCGTCTTGTAGATTATTAAAAAATATTAGACACGTATTTTTTCTTTTTTTACGTAATCAAAAAATAACGGCGATATATTGAGTTGAAATTTCGCGTGACGTCACTATTTTGACAGTTTGTATGGCGGTTTTAGTGGTTAGTGACGTCACGACCCCCTCACCCTAAACTTTAATACGCTTTATGTCTGTATATTTTAATTTATTTGAAAAAGCTAAAAATACGTGTCTATTGTTTTTTTTATTTTCTGACGGACTAATTAGAATTTTGATTTTCAAAAGTAGTCTACATCCCCATTTGTCAACTTGGCTAACCCTTCTGTATAGAAATCAACACAGGAGTGACTTTTTTGTGCAACTGTTTTCTTTAAAATATTTTTGCTATTTGTCACTGTCTCATTTTGCTATGTTCACTCATAACAGCTGATTTTCAGCCTAAATCTTGTTCTTTATTTTAAACTAGCTGGAAGTAAGTAGTTAATCTTGTTTTGCCTCTATATAAATAAACGTTTCATCTTTTTTTCTCGTCTAAAACAAAAACACACATTGGGGACTTCTTGTTAGAAGCTTAGAAAAAGTTAAACATTACAAACGGAAGTTACAAGTTACAACGCACTTCTTTAGCTCTATAAATAAATAAATAGATAAAAATAAAAATTGACTATTTTCAGACAACTTGGTTAGTAGGTATTTAAAGTTGAAAGTTTAAATTCACAAGTATTTAAACTTATATTAAAATAATGATAATAATTAATAACACTTCACTACACACAGATCCACTCGACCCCACACCAAGCCACAAGCCTGTTTAGCGGAAACCAAGCAAACGTGGTATACATATACTATTTATAATGACATAATATGCTACATACAATAATTATTATTACTATAATCATATATTACAGACACGCCCAGACTGGAAAGTGAAACCCTGTGTTCGTCACATAAAGTCCACCCCCGCCGGGGATCGAACCCGGAACCCCTTGATTAGCGGGCAGGCATGGAGACTTGCTGCGCCAATCGGGTCGTCGTCGATTTTATTTGCTATTTGGATGAACGAGACAGAATATCAGTGAGAAAGTGCAACAAGGAGCATTTCTAATACAATGTAAAAGTATCAAGAGATAATTTCGACGACCCGATTGGCGCAGAGGTCACCATGCCTACCCGCTAATCAAGGGGTTCCGGGTTCGATTCCCGGTGGGGGTGGACTTTGTATGATGAACACAGGGTTCCATTTTCCAGTCTCGGTGTGTTTATATATCTATAGTAAAATATATAAGTAATCCTATGTTGTATAATATACCACGTTTGCTTGGTTTCCACGACACAAGCTAATAGTAGCTTACTGTGGGATCAAGTAGATATGTGTGTTGTGATGTGAATTATTATTATTATTAATCCAGATAATAAACTAAGTATCTGTGCACCAAATTTCATTTAAATCCATCAAATCGTTATTCCGTGATTAGTGGGTAACAAACATTAAATATACAAACAGCTGTTCCCCGCGGTTTCACTCGCGTCGCGTTTCGGATATCCCGCGGGTAATCAAAGAAAAAAGTACTAGGTAGCCTATATTTTTTCTGTACCTACCAAACCTTAACAGCGTTCCACCCCATTAATTTCAGAGTTCCCGTGGGTATTCCAGGATAAAAAGTACCCTATACGTAAGTACCCTTCTCTGTACCCTGAAAACGCAGGAAATTTTTAGTAGTTACCACAGAGGAATATTTACAGGGTCAGATTTTTATAAGGTCGGACTAAAGTACCTAATTTAGTCCTCGGAGGGAGGGGGGACAAATGCACCCACTGCCCCACCGCCCCCCCCCCCCCCCCTCGTATATCCGCGCCTGCGTTAATTTCAGAGTTCCGGCGGGAATTCATCGATAAAAACAACAACAATTCTTACGAACAATAGGCAGGTGTCGTAGTCACAAAAAGTTAATAATTGGAAGTCTTATTTGCAATGTGAATTGAGAGAAAACAAATTGTGCCTGAAATTTCAAATATCAAAAAAAATTCAAAAACCTCAAAAGGTTATACAAACAACTCGATCGTTCTGTGGCTTGGTTGCAACTCTTCTTCTTCTTCTTTAATAATGGCGTCTATAATTATAATTTGCCAATGACAATGTTTCTTAATAATAACAATCTCTTCATCTACTTCTTCAATTATGGCGAATCGCCAATGACAATGTTAGATTGTTCCCTAAGTTAAAACATGGCTCTTTTGAAAGTCAGTTTCCTCAAACGAGTGAAATTTTATCCGAACAACTGCGCCCAAATCCACGGAATGCACACCTACATGGCAAATAAAAAAACTAACTGACGTCTGACAGTTGACCCTGTCCAATGTCTGTCAATTACTGTCAACTATCAAGCTATCAAGTGAGCAAGTGTCATTTTTTTATTATTAAAATGTCATGAACGTTAATGTCTCGATCGGGAAAGTTTTTCCGAAAATTTAGCTTATTTCGCTAAATGCTTACGAATTTCACTATGGAAACCGAGGAAATGTACAAAACAATATGTAGACTATGTTTAAAGCAAAGAAACGACGAAAATATGGCGTCCCTTACCGACAATACAAGCGACGATGGTTTAAGTTGTTACGGAAAGTCTGTGTTGAATTTCGCTAACATTTCTATTAGGAAAGACGATTTATTACCTACAATGATGTGTAAAAACTGTGTGGTGTTGTTAAAGCACGCTATTCGATTTAAATTAACTTGTGAATCGAGTAATTACCAGTTACATTTATTGAAGAAACATTCATTGAACTCTGAGAAACACGAGCTGAAACTCAAAGAAAAAGTGATAGAATACGCTATTTTTAACCAATATAGTGAATTCAAACCTATTAGACAAAATAGTTCGAGCAATCAATCAAAACCTAATACTAGTGATGTTAAAGCGAACAAAAAATGTGGAAAAATTGAAAATATAAATAAACAATCAAATCTACCTGTGACTTACATACACATAAAAACTGAACAAAATCCAACTGAAAATAGCCCAAATTTGGATTTCGAAGGTGAGGACATTGACTCACAAGAAAACACTACCATCTCTTCTGAATCTGCTTCCTTAGAAGATATTATACTAAGAAACCTTGACATACTTAGTGTAAATTGTAAGTTAAGTGAGCCAGAAAAGTTGAAAAGCAATGATCAATCTAAAAAGTTAAAATTGAAGAGACAAAAAAATGCAAACGATGAAAGAAATACGGAAATAGGAATAAAAACACCTGAAGTATCTTACCATAAAAAAACTAAAAACAAAGGGCCATTTGCATGTAAACTGTGCGAGAAAGTCCTCTCTAATCGGGTTACCTACAGAAATCACATGGAACGACACAATAACAATTTCAGGTTCATATGCGAGCACTGTGCCCGAGGATTCCCCACTAAAGCCGAACTGACTATACATCTAGTCGCGAAACACGGCACCGGCCACTTATACGAATGCCATCACTGCGGATTCAAAGCGCCACGGAAACTCGAATTCATTGAGCACATCAGACTTCACACTGGCGAACGACCGTTTACTTGCGACAAATGTGGCTTAACATTCCGGAGACATGGCATATGGAGGAAACATTTGATCTATCATGGAGAGAAAACGGTCCATTGTGATCAATGCCCAAAAAAGTTTTATAGGAAAAGTGAGATGTTGGCGCACGCAAATAATGTACATGAAAGGTTATATGTTTATTTATGTACAATGTGTGGAGCGACCTACGCTAAAACTTCATCGGTGAGACGTCACTTGACAGAGAAGCACGGCATACCACGCGAGTCTCAAGGGAAGATAGTGAGGGTTCTTAAAGGCAAAGATCTGGAATTTCCCGAACAGTAATTTGAGTATTTATTGAAAAAAATGAGTGTTCATCATTGATTTTATCCTAAACATTTTTGTATTTATTTTAAGACAGTATTTTGAATTGAGAAATTTAAGACATGAAGTAGTTCTAAAATAATATTGTTATAGACCAGAGTGCAGAGTATTCATATATTTGTATTTAAATTGTTTAACAATCATAAGAGTGAGCTATCATATGGATCCAAAAAAAAATACAATTTTCTAAACAAGGTAATTTTATTATGTCTTACACTCAAATCTCAAGTAGATAGGTCACTATTTCTTTTTTTTATGTCATCGGGGGCAAACAGGCAAGTGGTACACCTGATGGTGAGTGATTACCACCACCCATAGACATCTGCAACACCAGAAGGCTTGCAGGTGCGTTGCCGACCTGGAATGGGGATGCACGGATGGGACTAGTCTGGAATGTAAAATAAAGAAGACAAACAAAAACTTTTTTGCTGAAAAGGGAACTCTTGGAGTTAATGTTTACAATTGACTACCTACTTGACAAAAAATTTTTTTTAGTCGTCGTGTAGCTAGTTTTATGCATATTTTTGCTGTTTTATTTTCTTGAATCCCCCCACCCATTAAAACTTGGCTATGCCCGTGTTTTGTTCTCAATTATTTAATTTATTTATGGTACCTACTTGTGACCTGTATGCCTTCTGGTGTTGCAGATGTCCATGGGCGGCGGTAATCACTTACACAGGTTACCTGCCCGTTCGCCCCCTGACATATTTGTGTATTCTCCAGGGTATGAAAATCAAAATTCTAATTAGTCCGTCTTGTAGATTAGAAAAAAAAATTGGACACGTATTTTTTGCTTTTTCAAATTAATGAAAATAATCATAGATGAAACACATTAAAGTTTAGGGTGGGAGACTCGCGACGTCAATATTCAGTATAAGCCCCATACAAACTGCACTGGGTTGTGACGTCACGCGATATTTCAACTCAATGTATCGCCGTTATTTTTTGATTACGTAAAAAAAGAAAAAATACGTGTCCAATATTTTTTTTTTATCTACAAGACGGACCAAAAAAAAGAAATTAGTCAAATAGCCTATTGATTTTTTGTTATAAGTAAGGTAAGGTACCTACCGCAGTACCTATAATATATTCTATCACCTGCATTCACATTGCATTTGACATTTGATACAAACTGACCCTCCAATGTTTACTAATTAGGTAGGTACCGACTAGCTGTTCGCTGCGGTATCGCCCGCGTTAATTCCGGGATAAAAAGTACCTACCTACCCTCTCAGACGAAATAAAAAGTTTTATTTCGTCTGAGCCTACCCTATTTCCTTTTCTGTGCAATGCAAAATTTCATGATGATCGGTTGAGTACCTAGTTATGGCGTGAAAGCGTAACAAACTAACTCACATTCGCATTTATCTTCGCAATAGTAAGGATGATTATGTATGTTGACCTTAATCCCTCATAATTCGTCAATCGTCATGCCACGTCCGTGTCCCTTGCCCAAATGTGTTAAAAGGACATCCAGATTACGTGATGTGTTTCGTCAATGGCGTGATACAAGCGCTTATTACACTTTACAATTTGTCAGACAACAATCTAGGAAATCGGAAAGTGTAATCGAAGTTAGAACAGTTGGTTCCGATTTAGGATGAGTGAGTGAGAGAGAGAGCGAGTGATCACACTACATTAAAATGTACCCTAGAGTTGTTAGTACCCTAGAGTAGTATAGTATTATATTATCTGTGGTTTAGTGTAGTGTGATTACTCTCTCTCTCTCTCTCTCTCTCTCTCTCACACACTCAATGATCCTAAATTATATCCGATTTAGATTCCTAAATTGGAAGTCAAGTTGGAAGTAGTGTAATAAGCCCATTAGCAGATTTTATCCTTCGGTCTTTAGAGTTAATAAAAAAATTATGATATTAAAGTTCGTTCTACACACCTATCAAAAACCTACTAAAGAGTTCGCGATTTGGTAG
This sequence comes from Zygaena filipendulae, assembly GCA_907165275.2. Lineage (NCBI taxonomy): Eukaryota > Metazoa > Arthropoda > Insecta > Lepidoptera > Zygaenidae > Zygaena > Zygaena filipendulae. Next base: position 7,311,788 of record OU015675.1, read on the forward strand.
TTCGACCCCTCAGAACAATATTATTCTTCTGAGTTCGACCCTTACTAGGACTAGGATAGGGTAGGACTTGAGAAAAAAAAAACAAACAAAAAGCTCTTTTGTATCATTCAAAAAAATTTCTAAATTTTTAAATCTTCATTAAGTACGCATTTAAGTTACCTACATAAAAGTACCTATGATATTTTTTAACATTTTACATATTATCGAAGTACGCGTCAATTCAAGATTTCATATAAATACTATATTTTGGTCTTTGGTGTAGAGTCATCCGGGCTTGAGACGCCATCTGCATCCGCAGTAGAATCAAAAATCTCGTCCGGAATATACTCCAATTTGAGAATAAACTCCTCGACCGCATCAGATTTTGGAGCTAAATCGCCTACCGTCACCTCAGTGTCGTCTTTTAAATCTACAAGCACGAATTCATCGTCGATTTTCGTTTTTTGCTCCCTCGTATCGATTGAATGCGGTTCTCTGTTTACAATTTCAACTTTTTCCGCATGACTTGTGTCTGTCGCTTCCGGCGTTATATCCCTATTCAATAAATCTTTCACTTCAGTGCCTAGGGTTGCACTCGGAACTGTTTTTACAGTATTCAAAGGGACAGATTCATCCATTACGAATCTTTCTTTTACTGTATCGTTGCTTCCTGGTATTGTTTTCGTGACATCAGTGATAATGTCTTCATTTGTTATCACTTGGCTTCCAACATTTATGATAGTAGCTTCTTTGTAATTGTTTGATTGATCATCATTTTCTTGTAATTCTTTCGCTTCGTGTATCGGATAACTTTCTTCTATTTCAAACTTTATAGTTACTGTTTTGGTTACATTATGCTCTGGTGATACTACTGGTACGGTTGAATCGATGCCGTGTGTCGGCGATGTGTTATTTACAGTCAGAGCTTCGCCCGTTGATGGTTGATTAGAATAGAAGTTAATTACGACGTTCATCAAAGGAGACGACACTGGTGCACTGGCGATCTGTTTTATGATAAAAGTAATTAACAATAACGTTTTCATATTGGTAAATAATTATTACCTTCTTAGAAAAAAGAAACTTCAGACTTTAAAAAGTTTCTTTTGGTTCTTCAAAATTCAACTACAAATTACTTGTAATATGCATATTTTATTGCATAGAAGTATTTTAATATTGTATGTGAACTAAATGAAGTCACTGTAGGATATTTTTAATGATATTATATTGTCATTGTTGTTCTGATATTTTGGTAAAACTAATATTTTAACCTCGGTACGTCCATCTTTCTTCATGGATGGACAATTAAAAAAGTCAAGTGCAGAAATCGAGCCAATTTATTTACTTCATATTATTTTAGTTTCGACATCGCGTTTCGGAATTTAATCAACAAGACAATGTTTGGTCAGAAAACTATTGCAAATATTTAATTTTCTTTGTCTATAACGTTCTCATTGCGTTGTGTAAATATTGTTCTTACAGTTTTGTTTGAATAAAACTTATCAAGGGACATTGGATATCAAATTAATCTTTGCCCTTCAATTTATTTAGTTTATCTCTTTTCAGTCCCACACCTATACGTAGGTACTTACTAAATATTAATATTATAGAAATTCACTGAAAATCCTGAACCAAAAATTATTAGATATCAACCAAATATTCTATACGTATACCTACACATTTAATAAAACAGTGGTTAGCGCGTGTCTGTACATTTCACAATTTTTGTCTGTAGGTAGGTATGTCTTTCACGCTAATCTCCGAAACTTTGACACGTTTTCATGCAGTTCGTTTCTTCAAAATTGTATGTCAGGGATAAGTTAGACCTTCACGTTAGGGATCGACCATTAATCACATGAGGCTCGGAAAAAAAAAGGGGGGGGGGATTAATGAAACATCACAAGGAGTGGGGGGGGATCGTACCGTTGCCTGTACCTACCTACCCCATACCACGTACCTAACAGCTTGGTATTTTGGCTATGGAGGGGGGGGTACCTAGTCAAAAACTGCACCACATATCACCAATGGGGTGGGAGGTTAAAAAGTTGCTAAAAACCGCATGTGACTAACGGACTACCCCTTATTCCAATCGCGGGCACCAGCTAGAGCTAACATTCTTCTATTTACTTATTTAACTTTTAACAGGCCTCATCAGCTCATTAAAGTAGACTTGTAAAGTAAAGCAGTTTTCCTTTTTTTATATTTTCAGTGTCTAATAAAACAAAAAAAAAACCTTTAAGTTTACTTGATAAAAGATGACGAATAAAGCAGTTAAAAGGTGTTCGGTGTTCCTATACAACATAACTATACAGTACTATCGCTTTTTCGCGTCTCTTAAGAATACTCGAGATGTATTGAAATTGATGGAGCTACAGAAACTCAATTTTGTATTGTATTGAGTGAAGGCCAGGATGCCACAGTGTATAATTTCCAACAGCGCATCGCTGACCGCTGCCGCGGATGTGGGCGCTGTTCAAGTCTAATCGGATCGAAGTGCTCGCAAATCAGAATTCGGCACGTCATGTGCTACATTTAGCGTGCCATATAAGTTTTTTAAAAAGATATTAATTTGATTTGTTGCCCGTTATGGTCCAACTATACCATCCACCATCGCCAATTTTTTTTTCTGTGATCGTAACGACTGGTTAGAACCACTACCAATAGGGATGTGGACTACTTTTGAAAATCAAAATTCTAATTAGTCTGTCAGTTAGAAAATAAAAAAAACAATAGACACGTATTTTTTGCTTTTTTAAATAAATTAAAATATACATAGATAAAGCGCATTAAAGTTTAGGATGAGGAGGTCGTGACGTCACTAACCACAAAACCGCCATACAAACTGTCAGAATAGTGACGTCACGCAAAATTTTAAGTCAATATATCGCCGTTATTTTTTGATTACGTAAAAAAAGAAAAAATACGTGTCCAATATTTTTTAATAATCTACAAGACGGACTAAAAAACAAAAATTTATCAACATGCACATTGTTTCTTGTCCGTGATTCTACTACAATTTAACAATTTACACCATACTAAACCTCCGCCACTGTCCCCGTGGCTTCACCCGCGTTAATTTCGGAGTTTCCGCGGGAATTCCGAGGTAAAAGTACCCTATGTAATCGTTGGCGGCTCGGATTGTTTGTCATATATGTGGTATGCAGAGTAGGATTAACTTTTTAAGATAGGGTTTGTGTATGTGTGTGGAGAAGGTGTAATTTTCATGATTGGGGAAAAGTGTTGCCACTGGCAAAATTTTTCCCCGATGTCGTTTTTTCTTAGTGTGTTGCCAATCCTCAATTTTATAATCCTGAGGCCAGATGAAAATCAGTGCTACCGCTGTTTGCCAAGCAATATGCTGAGCTGGCATAAGTGGTTTTTAAGTTAGGTGAGGTAGTTAGGGAAGGGAGGCGGAACTCAATACTTGTTTTTGTAGTTTTTGTTGTATTATAGTATTGTTTTAGTTTTCATGCTAATTAAGACTTCTTTCTTTCTTTCTTTTCTTTCTATGTCTTTTTCTGTACCCCTGATCAGCAAGATTTGATGATAATTAATAAACCCACGTTCGCATTTATAATAAGGTTAACTAAGGATGTATACCTCGTAGACGAAGAATTTGCCGTAGACGTCGACCTTCTGTTGGCTATAACCCCTGTGCCAAAGTCATTGTGTTCAGCGAGTAATTTATTTGCGCGGAGACGCGCTACAAGCCACTGTTTAATTACATCGTTTCTCCATTCCGGAGTCGCAAGTCTCGGCTCCCGATTGAGATGGCGGCATCGATAACTTACCACTTTATTAAATTGAATCTTTGTGTTGGATTCTTCTTTGCTGAGAAAGTTGAAGTTCTTTTTCTTAAAAAGCAATACTTAGATAGGTATCTATTGATTCGAGAAACAGTACGAGTTGAACGCAACGTGCCTTCGTAAATGCGAAGTTTATGAGTTTTTTGTTGGTTTAAACTTTGAAACATCATAACTTATTCATAACTCACGCCGCCATTATTATTTATTGAAGTGAAACTTCTTTATCGACGTATGGGAGAAATTTTATAGTTGTACTAGCTGCCCCGCGCGGGTTCACCCGCGATAATTTCGAAGTTCCCGCGGAATTGTTCCATACAAACTTTGCAACCCCTTTTCATCCCCCTAGGGGTTGAATTTTCCAAAATCCTTTCTCATCGGATGCCTACGTCATACAAAGAACATACCCTCCAAGTTTCAGGTCTCTACGATCAGCGGTTTAGGCTGTCATTCAGGACAAAGTGTACCTATACAATGTGTACCTGTAGATAACGTTTTTCTGTTACGCGCCATCTTTATTTCTAAGTCACATTTTTCCGTTACGCGCCATATTTTTTCTAATACATTCAACACGTGGGTTTGTATCCATGTCTAATGATAATAAAAGCCTTTTGCTTAAACTTTATCTAATTTAGCTTTACTTAACCAATTTCCGTAAAGTTGTAGATCATTTTTCGAAGAATGATGGCATAAAGAAGTTTCACTTCTTACGTGTGTACATTAATACACACACATTTTTCTTTATTATTATCAATTGGCACGACAGCACGTCCGTTGCACGGTGGTGTAGTGGTTAGTGAACCCTGGCTGCGCCAGGTGTCGCGGATTCGATCCCCGCATCGAGGTGAAAATGAGGCTGGGTGTTAAAATTATTTCATTGATATATGTAGCTATGTGTTTACAAAAAAGTATATAAGTACTAGCTATTCCCCGCGGTTTCACCCGCGTAAACGGTCACCGATAATATACAAAAATTTAAAGTAGGTATAATTTAAAAAGAGACCTGTCTACGAAATTCCAAGCGCTACGCCCGCGCCTACCGGTTCGATTTTTTTTGCTGCGGGCGGCGTACGCGCCTAATATTGTATTTATTATAAATAGTTTAGACATGGGCTAGTAAAAATGAAAAAATATAACCTATATATTAAAACATAGTGCGATCGATTCGCTAGTCGATTCTGAGCAAACTACTCTAGCTTTCAGTTCATTCATTAACACGTTGTAGATTCTAGGATAAAAAGTACCTCCTTTTCTGTACCAGTGACAAATTGTATGCAAAATTTCATGATGATCAGTTGATTAGTTAACACATGAAAACGTAAAAAACAAACAAACGCTTCTTCAGTTCACCTTTTTAAATTCGTTTGATAAAATTACAATTTTATAAATTAGAGAAAGGTATAAGGATTTTATATATTTCGGGATGAAGGTGACGGGATGATAACGTCATGATGACAACGTGTACCTATGCAAAGTTTCACGATGATCGGCTGAGCCATTGGGGCGTGAAAGCGTAACAGACAGACAGACAGACAGACAGACAGAGTTACCTTCGCATTTGTATTATTAGTAGGAATTTATTTCTGATTATATGTATATGTATTTAGTCTTCTTAGGCATACCCCGCAACATACTCTAGGTACTTTTACTTTTTAAATTATCTTTGAAACTAAGAAATGTAGATTGTGGACGGTCTTATTGGTAGTGTGAAGCCATCTCCCTTCTACGGTCGCCACTGAAAATCAGCGTCGTGGAACTTAGTGCCACGGCATAATGCTGAGTGATAGCCATTTTGGTACCAACTATTCTAGTTTAAGACTCACGCTTGTACTTATTTTATCTTTATGGTATCAAATAAACTTTTTTCTATTCTATTCTATATACTTCGTTTCTTTATAGGTGAGTATGGTTCGTTGGCTTTTCCGTCGTCCGAAATCAAGATCCGTCGTGAGAAGCTGTAAGTTGTGTTGCAAATGGCAATATTGAATCAATATGAACATAGGACACTCGACTGAGTGGTTACCGCAAGTTGTGACGACGGCAAAGTTAGTAGAGTGGTTGGTAACGTATAGTATAGGTTGCGCCCTTCTTATGAGTTTTGCAATCTGCCCTATGAAGTTGTAGACTGATTATAAGTATACATCAAATTGGAACTATTTGAAAATGACGTCGTAAGACGTACCTATCATGAAAAAACCTATATGTATACGGTACCTATTTACATAAAAAAAAACAATTTTGAATTTTTTCTCTGTCTGGCTATCTGTCTGTCTGTTTGTTCCGCCTAATCTGTAGAACGGCTGGACCGATTTTAACTGGACTTTCACTGGCAGATAGCTGATGTTATAAGGATTAGGTTACTTTTACTTTAAGTATAAAAAAATTGTTCCTGCGGCAATTCCGAAACTCGCGCGGGTGAAACCGCGGGGCACACATAGTAAGGACTACCTTACTATTTTAAATACGAAAGTGAGTTTGTTACGCATTCACGCCTTAAAGGCTCAACCGGTAATAATGAAATTTTACACGTTGGCAGTGGTACAGAGGAGGGGTAATTTTACAGCGGGAACTATGTCACTAGATGTCCATACTAATATTATAAATGTGTAAGTTACTCTCTCCCTAATATGTCTGTCAGCCGGCTGTCTGTCTGTAACAGTAGATATAGTATTATAATTATCTGTGCTGTAACCTTTTCAAGCCTTATTAACTATTCAACTCGTTCACGACATTTTTCATTCATGTTGTCAGGGGCAAAAGGGCATAGGGATCCCAAAATTCCTTCGGGAACTCCGAAATTAGTGCAGGGAAAAGCTGTTAAATTATCAGCTGTGGTAAAAAATAACGTAGGTAACGAAACTAAATCAACTCATAGTAGATGCGCTGAGTAAACACGCAATTTCATTAAGGACTATTGGATGGAGTTCTATGTGTGTAACTAAATGGAACTAAGGACACGAGTCGCGGGGTCAGGTGTTCTGATCTCAAGTGTTTGAGTTATAGGAACAAACAAACAAACCAACAGTCGAAAAGCGAAATCGTCTATTCGGGGATTTAGGTATGGTAAAGTAGGGAAAGGCTTAGTTATCGTGGCTTTCACAAATTTTTCGCTATTCAGAGTTAAATCTAACACAAGTGTCCATGACAAAGGATAAACCCAAAAGTTGACAGGTTTACGTGAATCCAAACCTTCTTCAAAGATTAAAAATAAGTGCTCAAGTGTGGTGGTCATAGACAAACTTCGCCTGAAAACAAATTTTATGACTTACTGGCTGTACCTCGCGGATTTACTCGTGTTAATTTTGGAGTTCCCGCATGAATTCTGGCATAAAGTGCCCTGTTTGGTTTTCTGTACTCCTGAAAATGTACCTATACTTATGCAAAATTTCATGATGAAAGGTCGAGTAGCTAAGTCGTGAAAGAGTAACAAAAAACTCACATTCGCATTTATAATATGTGCTAGCTGCTGTTCCCTGCGGTTACCCACGTTAATTTTGGAGTTCCCGCAGGAATTCCAGAATAAAAGTACCCTATGTCCTTTTCTGTATAGGTAGGTACCCTTAACAATTTATATGCACTTCATGACTAATCGGTTGAGTAGTTATACGGCGTGAAAGAGTAACCAAATTCGCATTTACATACCTAGAGTGGATATAATTATTATGTTATATTACACAGTACGGTGCTGGTCGCCAGTTCTGTTAGCTTAAACTTGGCTTGACACGCTACCGCGTGTCTAGATAGTAAGGATTAGGAAATTTTGTTACACGTGGTTGAGTACCTATATTCTGTTTTCCAATGAGTTGCTATACGTAGGTATGTAGATATGCCTATATCGCAGATAACATATCCGAATGGTGGATATATAGATCCACCATTATTCTTGTTTAGTTTCATGCTGAACGCTTTCGGATTTTCGGGATTGTGTCTCAGTATTCGAGTCGACAGTCGCGCCCTACGTAATGTGGGGGAAGGGAATCCCTTCCTCATCTACATTTATACGTACTTGGTCTGCTCTTGACATATTACAAATGAACGCCGCCACCTGATCCCGCATACTTAAGCAGCTATACTGACAGTGATGTGGCTCCATCCAAATCTATCGATGAAGTAAAAAAAAAAAAATTTTCAAATTCAAATACACTTTGTTGCCCCAAAAGAAGCACTAAAAGTTGGACAAATAAAATAACAAGAAAGGACAGAGCAAAAGGCGCCCTTATTGCTAAAGGCAATCTGTTCAAGGAAACCTAATGGAGGCAGATACATTTTCTTACTTCCTTTAAAAACATACTTACCTAATAAAAAATCCCAAGCGCTATGCACAAGCACAAAATTGAAGTATCTGTTTGTAATGTCATAGTAAAAATTTCTAAGGTAGTTATAACAGAAAATCGATCCTGAAAACATTTGTGTTGTCTTTCTGCCTCGGTATTTGTACTCCAATCACCGAGAGGTTGGACTGATTTTCACGGGACTTTCACTGGCAGCTAAGGAGTAAATTAGGCTACTTTTATTAGAATTTCTGCGCAAATTTCCATATTCATGCGTGTGTAACCGCTCAGCACAGCTAGTATAATCACGATGTAGGTTGGTAGATAAAATTAATTATACATTAATGACCCGCTCGGTATACAGTTTTCCCGAGAGAAAGTAGATACGGGCGAGAAACTCCTTGGTCGCTCTTTACAAAGTTTTCTTATTCTAATTGCAATATAAACACAAGTCCATAAACGTGAATTAATAAGCTACTGGCAACTGATAAAACATAGACATGTTACACATAGAGCAATAGAGCAAATGAATGTGTACCTACCTAGGTACGTGGAATGGCGTGAAATTACATTTGTGCCGAAACTGACTGAGACGTCAGTGATATCGTTTCGCCACACTTTAGATTCCACGGCTCTGTGTGCGTTTAATGCCGTTCTATGCCTATATTATTTCTATACTAATATTTTAGAGAGGAAAGATTTGATATTTTTTTTTTAATAATCCACATCACAACACACAGATCTACTTGATTTTTTAACCGACTTCCAAAAAGGAGGAGGTTCTATGTTCGATTGTATGTATGTTTTTTTTTTTTTTTTTTTTTTTTTATGTATGTTCACCGATTACTCGAAGACGGGTGGACCGATTTGAAAAATTCTTTTTTTGTTTGAAAGGGTTTACTCCCAAGTAGGTCCCATTGCCACCAAGTCGGGATCTGATGATGGGATCTTGGAGAAATCGAGGGAACTCTTCAAAAATTATAGGCACACCTATAGCGATTTGGGTATTTTTTATAGTAAATCGTTCATTTGCTTTTGGAAAGCCAAATTTGAAGAAGTGGAACTGATGATGAAGACCACAGATGGTCATCGGAACTACTCAACAATAATACGTATTTCACGGGTTCCGATTGGAGCGATTTCAAAAATTGATTTTTTGTTTGAAAGGGGATACTCCCAAATTGATTCCGTTGTCACCAAATTGAGATCTCATGATGGGATCTTGGAGTAATCGAAGGAACTCTTCAAAAATTATAGGTACACCTATAGCGATTTTTGTATTTTTTATAGTAAATCGTTTATTTGCTTTCGGAAAGCAAAATTTGAAGAAGTGGAACTGATGATGAAGACCACAGATGGTCATCGGAACTACTCAATAATGGGTATTTCACGGGTTCCGAATCGTTAACTTTAATATGGTTTCTAAACAATTTATGTTCGTCACAATGTATATGGTGAAGTGGAACTGATGGTGATGTACCAGTAGAACTCCTCAAAAATTTACGTCCCTGCATTGGGAAAAGCAATAATTTGTAAAAGGTGATGAGCAGTTGAGATAAGGCTATTGTAACTTAGATAAATTACAAACCGACTCACTAAAAATCAAGAAATAAACAAAATTTTAACAAAAAAATTAAAACCGACTTCCAAAAACACAAACAAAAAAAGCTAAAAATAAAAAGCTAAAAATAACAAAATACCGATTTAATGCACAAAAACACGTAATATTATTATTGGTTTGTGCTACCACTGATTGGTATGAAGTCGGTGACAAGCCAAATATGGAGGGGGTAGATGGGCTAAGTCGACTCCCGCCACCAGCTCTTCGTCAGCAGAACAACCCAAGTGGGCAGACACCAGCGGGCTTGTCACCGAATTCAAACCGATCAGTGGTAGCACAAACCAATAATAATATTACGTGTTTTTGTCTTTTGCATTAAATCGGTATTTTGTTATTTTTAGCTTTTTATTTTTAGCTTTTTTTGTTTGTGTTTTTGGAAGTCGGTTTTATGTTAGTTTGTTACGATTTAACTCAAAAACTACTGGACCAATTTCAAAAATTCTTTCACCATTAGAAAGCTACGATTATCCCTGAGTTGTTACTCTGGAATTCCGATGTTGAATTGAGTTGTTGACTCCGCGGAAACTCCGAAATTATCGCGGGCGAAACCGCGCGGGACAGCTATATAGAAGAAGAAAACAAACAGAAAATTGTCCCTCGAAAAATCGATATGGGTACCTAGAACACGAGTACATCACTTACATTGCCACCATTTCAAATGTGACCCACGCCCGTATCGTTCCATACCTTTTGTTTCTTGAGATAAAAAAAAATGGCAGCGAATTATCTTCGTGCCAATGAGATAATGCGAGAAAAATATGTGTTCAAACCGGCTTTTTTAACTTTTTGCCTTAGATTTTTATCCATAAAGGGTGTGACATCGTCAAGAGGACGCATATTATAAGAAATACTTTAAGTGAGAGCGTCTCTGTAGGTACTTAGTAAGGTACATAAATAATAGTGACTCGACTGACTGACTAACTGAAAAACAACGCACAGCCTAAATTGGGTCTAGCTCTAGACCCTTCAAATTTTGCACGAGACTGTGCACACCTTGCACATGAGCACAGAAATACTTACGAAAATACTTACATACCTGCTCGTAATACCTCCGCTACAAGCCTACCCGCAAGGGGGTGAAAAGGTGGAACCGGGGGATGTAGGTATATACTCACGATCCCAACTTATAGTTTAGTGAAGTAATTAGGCTAATCTCCCCAGATTAGCTTTAAGGTATTGTAAAATAAAGGTTTGAGATAATCTCACTGCGTTTCAAGTCGCTTTACAAAAGGGGCCGAAATTCACTAAACAAAATGATAGGATACAATTATCACGTACTATACGCAGTTATGGCAACGAAAAGAAGAAGCGGTTGTATAAAAAATATAGCGAACGCTCCATCTAATTCTTGTTTATTAGTCTGAGACTGATAAATGGGACTTTTTGATAAAACACCATCCCTCCGCCGTGAATAAATACCTACTCCGCTTTGCGGAACGAGCTCTCCTTATTTTCTCTGCATATATTAGCTACTTTTGCTTTACACTCGTGCGTTCTACTGCGCGACAGTGTCGTACAAACCTAACAAAACTTGTACTACAGTTAGCTATTCGCTTAATTGCTATCTAGCCATTGAAAAATGTAACAGTTTTATTTAATTCGATAGTTAGTTATTTGTTCAGTTATTTGACGATTGAACAATCGGCCCTAAGCCAGGTAGCTGTAGGCTTCTCTCTGGCAGGTACTACATCTCCATACATACCTTAAACAACTCTAGCATCTGACCCAAAAAGACTTGCTTATAGCTTTGGTAGTTTTTTTTTTGTTTTTTCGTTAATTACTAGACAGTAACAAATCCATTGGCACTTAAATCGCGCTATTTTAAACGACGAGCTGCGCCCTGCGGTGCCTAGTTTACTCCTGATAACATCAGCTATGTTATTATCAGTGTAAGTCTCGTCAAAATAGGTCCAACCGTTTCGGAGAATCACGCGTGAGTTTCGATATTCCCGCAGGAACTCAAAAACTTCTTTCATATTCTTCTTCACAACAAAAAAAAATTATCGAAATTGGTCCAGCCGTTCACGCGTGATGCCGTGAATATAGGGTTTCATTTTTATATTTAGATGTGTAGGTATACCACAGATACAAGTATAGTAATATATTATCTGTGCCACAGTCTATATAATAATATAATATACTAGTCTCTATATACATAATATTGAGAACTTTCAAGTTCGTTCAAAGGTTAACCAACATTATCTTCTCAATAAGATTAATTTGATTATTTTTATTTTAATAAATTCAATACGAAATTTTTAAAATTATAATTTTAATACGTGACGTTTCGAAGGCTTTTGATTTGATAATGTCGCCCTGTGATAACGACATCGACAAAACAAAACAAAACCTTAAAACGCAAACAAGCAACTTAGTATCGCGCGCGCTGATTTTATTGTTTTAAAGGTGACGATTCAACTATAATTCAGCAGATAATGTTGGTTAAACATCGAACAAACAAACTTGATATTTGTAAAAGAATAATAATGCTTTTATACCACTAATACATAAAGGTTTATAAAAGAATAATAAAAAATAAACACTAAAGCTCCCTACTATTTACAATACAATTATGTTTACAAATGGATAATTTTGTAAAATTACAACACTCAAAAATTCACGAGCTGCCTATTTTGACGTCACAATTTCCGTATAAGATTGCATTTTTGAAACTTGAACAAATGGTTAGACTAACACTTTTGAGAGTAACTCCCTTATTTGATATTTCTTAGTTATGCACCTTAGGGCTTTGGCTTACCTACCTCTACGGCTTTAGAGATATTAGCAAGACGTGTCTTCCAATAATATACAAAGTTGCAGCCAACGGTGATCCGAAGGATCTTCATTGTAAGTTGCTATAAATCGGATGCTTAAAATGAATTGACTGATTTAATTATACTTATGTCTAGGTATACAGCATAGAAAGGAAAGAGTTATTGCTCTAATCTAATAAACCGCGGATAAAGTAAGCGTGCTAATAAATAAAAAGCGGAGTTTCTGTTTGCAACATGGCAATGAAATCTGTTAGGGTGGGAACACACGGGCGGCTATTGCTGGCGTGCACGGCGTAGCTGAGCAAGAAAGATAGAAAGAAAAACATTTACGAGCTTCTCCTACTCAAAGTATAAGATATTGATACTTGATGTGTCAAAAGAATAGAAAGTTTATACCTATTTGAACTTTAAATATTTATTTTAAAGTAAAACCATTATTTTAAGACGCATATTTTACGCTATCCATCTTGGCAATACAAATGATAAAGACTTATTATACCTATATATTATACCTTAATTTAACTATCCTAAGTACTGAGAGTTTTTCGATTGTGGATGTTTGACCATTAATTACCAATTACCTACCCAAAGAAAAAAGATGGCCGGCTATTGGGTAACTTGACTAATTTGTGTAGCATGAGTTACTAAATTGCGAAATTCCGGACAAGTTCAAACGCCACGGTAACTGTAAAAAAGTTGCTAAAACAGTCTTGAATTGTCATACTAAAAAACTATTCCAGACCTCATTGACGAATTGTAGGGGCGGAAAATTTAGGGCCAAAATGTATCCAAAAACTATTTCTTTTGCATTATTTAGGTACTAAAGTTAGAGTTGTAAAAAATAATCTAGGAACTGACACATCGATCCTCTAGTTCGCAATCATTACACAACGTTAATCGTTAAGGACGGTAAATCAATGTAATTAATATTATTGTGAACTAGGGTATCGAATTGAAGAGGTCAGTAGGGGTGTTAAAAATTAAATAGCAGACTGGAGTGGTGGCAAATGTATAATCCGCCACTACCAAAGCCACAGCACTAAGCGTAGTGAGAAGCAGTTTTTTGGGGCATGGTGACTAAATTTTAATTTCTAGTCCGTCTTGTTGATTAATAAAAAAGTATTTTTCCTTTTTTTACATAGTGAAATAATAACGGCAATACATTGAGTTGAAATTCCGTGTGACGCGTGACGTCACACCTAGGTACACTTTATACTTAGTTATGACGTCGCGAGTCGCGACCTCTCACTCCCAAAGTTTATTGCGTTTTATCTAAGTATTTTTTCAATATTTTAAAAAAGCAAACGCAATGAAATTTTGATTTTTATATCGTGCCCATTACTGCCCGTAAACTGTTGTTACCCTCGCCCGTATGAAGCGAAGCCCCCGTTCATGTCGCTCCAGCCGAGCATTAATTTAAACAGCAATTAAAACTTCTGGCTACCATCTGACGGTTTTTAACGCCGAGATATATTTTACCGCGGCGCTTTTGAAGTGGTACACGGGTTTTACACGGAAAAGGTTGCGTACAAAGCAGTCACTGACATTTTTTTTATCATATTTACTTTGCAGTTTTAGGGATCCGTGCTTAATTATGAAATCCTATTAGGTATAACAGTGCCTATGCCGTCTGCTTTTATCTTTGGTAGCGTCCTAAAAAAAGATGCACGACCTTATCGTTAGGTACTATTATAAATGAGAAAGTGAGTTTGTTTGTTACGCTTTCACACCATAACGACTTGACCCAACACCATGTATTTTTGCATACACGTTGTCAGGGGTACCTTCCTACAGTAAAGGACATGGGTAACTTTCACCCGGAATTTTCACACCCGTCCTTATGGACCTCAATTACTTTTATTTCTAGGCCTCCCCTTAGATTAATACTCGAGTATAAACCATAAATCCTTTGAAATCTTAACTCCCCGACGGCGTCATATCTCGCTGTAACGCAGTCCCCAAGGTCTGCCTACGCTACGGATGATGCGTTTATGTTGACGAGTGTTAGCGAGCGATTTGACGCTAGTACTGTTCGCGGTTTTGCCTGTACTTACTACAACTCTTACACCGTTTGAATCTTCGAAAACTCTTCTCAGCGCTTGCTCCCATAATGAGAAGTCTAAGCTCTGCGAAATTACTAGAGATGAAACGGATAGTGGTTTGGCCGGATACTGGATACCGCATTTTCGGCAAGCTACAAGGCTACAGCGCCGGATATCCGGCTACTGCATATTCGGGCCTTATCCGGTATCCAGCCGGATAGTGAAAACAAGGCCGGATAGGCCGAATACCGGATAGTTACCGGATATCCGTTACATCTCTAGAAATAACGTTCGTGCAGAGGTAGCTAGCTAGAATAGCTATTTCCACTTCTCTTCAAATTGCGCTCACGATCAATGTTGTTCTGTCTACACGCCACACTACCCTTAGGTACATAATCATTATAAAACGTCATTAACCGGTAGGTATAAGTCCCCATATTATTATGTCTGTGGCCCCCATACAAACTGCACCGGATAGTGACGTCACGCGAAATTTCAACACAATATATCGCCGTTATTTTTCGATTACGTAAAAAAAGAAAAAATACTTACGTAAGTATCCAAATTTTTTTGTTAATCTACACAACGAAGTAAAAAAAAATTTAGTCAACTAGCTCATTACATAGGATACTTTTTAGAGTTCCCCTGCAGGTAAGTAGTCCCGAAATCCAACTAGGGTGAAACCGTGGGCGAACATCCTAGGGCCTCTGAGTTAGGCCTTATCCCGCTACCGCCTCTCTGTGTGACACTAGGTTCCAAAGCAAGATGATTTAAACCCCTAAGCCAGCTATTTCGTCCAATTTACAGGAAACCAAGTAACAGCAATAAAATACCGAACAAGATACTTTGCTCCAGCGCGGCGCTCAGTAGGTAGGTAGGTACCTACATATTTTCGTGTCGCAAAAGAACGGTTGATTGAAAATCTCAATCATTCAACATTTAATTTGTGCGGTAGAAGCTTGAATACAACCTACTCTATTGGCAGTACCTACAGTTGTAACGGGGTGTAGAGGGAGGGAGGCGTGGGACTAATTTAAACACTCGATAGCCTAGGCACAAATTAACTAGACTTATAGCCTAGGCTAACTTACAGGTCACCAAAATATAGTAGGTGGGTATAGTAATTATTATCTGGGACCAAAAGAAATATAATTCCAAATTGTTCGCTTTTCACTAAATGCATATAACAAAGTGCATACGGTGTCTACTTACATAAAAAAATATTTTTTTTTCAGTCTGTCTGTTTGTTTGTTCCGGTTAATCTCTGAAACGGCTGGACCGATTTTAACCGGACTTTAACAGATAGCTGATGTTATAAGGAGTAAACTTAGGCTACTTTTATTTTAGAAAAAATAGTTCCTGCGGGAATTCCGAAACTCACGCAGGTGAAACCGCAGGGCACAGCTAGTTGTAGTTAAATAAAAAATGCCCGATTTTTAACTTAAAGGTGGTGGTAGCTAGTCAGCCGGACACTAGAAAGCCCCCAACCATTATGGTATGGTTTCCTCACGAAGTTTTCCTTCACCGACAGCTCAAGGTCACTATTGGGATTTGTGATATGATCGCACCAACCACTGAGCAATCATCGCCTACTCTAGGTGACCCATGGCTGTATGCAAACAAGCCGTCTCAGCTACGATGGCAGATTGTGAAAAGAAAAAAAAAACTTCAAAATTGCCGCTTCTCGACACCGCAGCATTTGTCATAGTGATTTATGAATCCAATGCTATGTCAAGTGGACTAAAAAATTGAGGCTAGCTGCGGAGCTTTGAGATTTATGAATGGTTCGTTGGTAAGCAGGCGCTTAGTTCTACTCATTAAAATAATAAATTCCTAATGGCTCCTGCTTTTCTGATAAGTAATTAACATATGGGTACTCACTAAATTGATTACCTATCTAATAACTTGAATCGAAGGATTTTAGGAGGTGAGAAGTAGATACAAAGACAAAACATCTACAATCAACCCGGGGCTTGGATTTAAACCCGATAAAAGCCAGCCCAGCTTTTAAGTTGGACCATATTATAAGTGGTTACAAATTTTTATCAAAATCCGTTCAGTAGTTTCGGAGTCTATCGCGGACAAACAACGTGACACGTGATTTATGTATATGTCGGAAATAGAAAGAGGAACAGTAGTAGCAGATAACAGCAGATAGTTATCTGCTATTGTAATGATAGCTGACTAACTGACGATGATAACATAACACAATGTAACTGAAGGCAGGGAAAGGTATGACCGAGACTATTAGCTGAGCGACACATCTAGAACGAACTAGAAACTATTACAATTAATCGCAACAACATAGTTAGAAGTTGTACACCATACCAGATATCCGTAGGGAACACGGAGCAGTGCCTGGGACTTGCGACCCAGGTGTAGGTTTAATGGGGCCCCTTTACAATGCATGAACGCTCACCTCCACTGCCCGTGCTCCCGACTTAAGCAAACCTCTGGAAACAATTAGATGACCAGCACACGTAATCACTATATAGCCACGTAATCACTTGATACGACACTGATACGACACTATGACTGCACTGAACCGAACACAAAATAACAATGAACCGTCGCTTACGCATACCCGCATTTTATATCAAGTTCTAACAAAGACGAGTCGGGCAATGGAGTGGAGCGGGGGAACGAACTTTCTACAACCGCTATTCGACGGCGGGAAACAACAGTTATTTTTAATGAAACTACCCTCTCGCCGACATATATTAGATTAGATAAGAAGATTATAGGTATTTTAGGTAGGAGGGCAGGAGAGGGCTTTCAGCACAGATAATTTAATACTATACTGCTTTCAGAAATGCTACTGCTCCACCTGCGCTAATTAAGGCATTACGTAGATGTGGTCAACATTTTAACGGGTTAACTTACTAACGGCATTACTAATGACGTTAAACGTTAAGCGCAAGCTCGGGTGTCGGTTTTTTGGACACATCAAAGGGTTTTAGGCTTTAGCACGTTATTTAGCGCACTAAGCGCTGTTGGCTACATTAACGCCTTCTCATTCTGCGTGGCGCACGAGCGGAGCAAGACCGTATTTATTTTGTTTTGGCGGGAATAATAACAATACGACAGTGGAATGGTCTAAAATTACAGCTGCTTCTACCTCCATTGCAAAAAGACAGCTGTTTGAAGCTTCGACCTCCATTTTGTGTTAACTCGTTATTTCACTAGAAATTAACGCACGTTACAAACTAAATGTAGCCAACACGTATTTTAATGCCTTAATTAACGCGTAGTTGGACATTTATATCAACGTTAACTTTAACGCAGGTGGGTGGAGCAGTAGCATAACGTGCGAAATATCCATTGGGTAGTTTTAATAAAAGTTATGACACCTAGCGGGTAACCTAGCGAACTACGAACTTACAAAGCGCGCATGTTAAATGCTGAAAGCCTGGCACTAAGTATCAACGCCATCTACCAGACATCATATTGAATAAGTTGGTTTGAAAAACATATTTTGAACTAAACACATTGGTTCTAAACCACATAAATAAACACATATTAATTAAATTAATAGAAAAATAGACATTGAACTCAACAAAGGATAATTTATGAAAAGTCCATGGCAAAGATATATAATCACTACGTGGTCCATGGAAGGGATAGGTTCCACTCCATGCTTAACTCCATTCATCCATGGTAAAATCATGGTAAAAAAATCTAATAAGAAATTGCCAGCTTCCACTAATATTTTACGTATAATTTCAGTTTATTTGATTACCTTTGTAATTATATTTATGATATTTTTTTTATTTACATGAAATATTATTAAGTGTTACTAATGAAATTATTAATTTATTATTATTGATGAGTTTTAGTTTATGTGAAAGATATTTTTCTGAGTATTTACATTTACACGTCATGATTACGCACTTTCTACGAGCCGGTTTCCTAAACCCATTTAGATGATGCTAACGTGGTGGTTATATACTCTTTGATGATGCTAGCAACATTCTTTTTTAACTACACAATATGTCCGATGGTGATTTTTAATCATCGCAATTTGTATTTAAATAATTTTAAAAGAAATGTTAACATTTTTCTCTAAACTTTCTTTGAATAACACACAAAAATCACCTATTGAACTGGCCAAGCCAGCTTATATGGACAAGAGTGCATCCCTACAGGAACTTGGGTATAACGACGAAAACGATTTGAGAGAAACAATTTATGGTTTGTTTTTCATTAAATTTGGTGTTCCATAAAAATATACTGACTTTAAAACTGTTTACTAATATGCGTATTGGGGTGTTTTAGACTTTTTGAGGACCATACGTGACCCTGAGAAGCCTAGCACATTGGAGGATCTCAAAGTTGTTTACGAAGAAGGAATATTTGTCAAGGAGCCCACTGCAGACAAAGTCCCTGTTATCCGAGTGGAGTACAACCCTACAGTGCCGCATTGTTCTCTCGCCACCCTAATCGGACTCTGTATAAGGATAAAAATCCAGCGGTCTTTACATCATCTCGTTAAATTGGATATATTCATCAAAGAAGGCGCTCACACATCGGAAGATGAAAGTAAGTAGAACATATTTATAATTAAAACCTAATTTTTTTTTATAATATATTCTAACATGCAGTAACCCAGACAGAATCAGTGTTACAGTAGGTATAAATCATCAGTACAAAAAATTGGCTTTTTCATAAAGCGACCTTTGCCCTCAGGTGAAATGTTGAGTCTACAAAAAAATTGTTACTTAATTTACATTCTAACCGCAATTGCAGTAAAACTACAGGCTTCAGAGTCATGTTATAATATAGAAAACAAAACTGTGATAGTGTTAAGTTGTACCTTTGACCCTATTTACATTCGCTCAATAACTAGTTATTGTTCTGGATATGTATCATTAAATTTTATATAATCCACCTTTTATTATGTACTAGCCGACTCTACATGTTGTCCTGTAAATCCCAAGCAAAATTTTGATTTGAAATTTCTACTTTTCTGTTATGCAAATTTCCCTGAAAACCTGATTCTGGACAGTTCTGGACATGAAAAGCATATTATGGTCGGATCTTTTGACAACCCGATTGGCGCAATGGTCACCATGCCTGCCCGCTAATCAAGTTCCGGGTTCGATTCCCGGTGGGGGTGGACTTTGTGTGATGAACACAGGGTTCCATTTTCCAGTCTGGGTGTGTATATAGTATGATATATATGTAATAATATGTGTAGTATATACTACATTTGCTTGGTTTCCACAACACAAACTTATAGCTTAGTGTGGGATCGAGTAGATCTGTGTGTTGTGAAGTGGATTATTATTATTATTCATTTATTGTTCTTAAATTAAGGTTTTATACAGTAGATATAAATTTACAAAATAATAAATATTATTATTATTATCTAAAATATTTAGTGTAAAAAAGTTGTTTTGGTCGGATATTGAGATCCAAGCATATGCTTCTTATGTCCAAAGTTACAAACGTAAAAATTACATTAGCTGAATCAGTCTAGCCCTTCTCATGGCATTTAATTTATATTTATATTATGATCACAATTTTCCAATTGTAAACATGACAATATGTTTACAAATACAAAAAAAAATCATAACCATGTTTATATACCATTTTGTAGATTATTTTTCTGTGCAACCAATGTGCTCACACTGGAGGCAATATCATCAAATTCGTGGATATAAATGAATAATTGGATGCAGTTTTTTTGTCTCCTGAAAACTAAGCAAATTTGACTTGTGTGGTATTTTTGTACAAGTTATGTACTTAATGTAAGAAAGGGAATTATTATTATTATTATTATTATTTTTTTTATATGTCAAGACTGCAAAAATATTATAATACCTAATAACAAAATTATTCAGAATAGTTGATGTCAAATAAAAAACAAAAAAAAAAATAAAGTGGCTAAAATAAAAGAACGATTGGTTATGTCAGATAAAGAGAAAAGAAAAGAATGCAATATAATGATTTCATGGTTAAAAAAAAAATCAAATAAAAATTAAACTTAAAAAATTAAAAATAAACCGGTCAGTAGTCAAAATAAAAATAATCTCATGCAGTCAGAACCCCCTCTCTACTTCAGAAACTCGTTTACCGAATAATAACAGTCATATATTTTTTATTACTATAAACTTCTTGTCCTACTGGACAATAAGACATAACATGCACGTAGTTATATTACAGGTAACCATTAACCGTTTCACCTCCACATTTTTGTAGCCTGAATAAGTAAAGGCTACAAAAACATGGCCACCAACTCCAGACCGCACACTTGAGGCATGATTTCTCCCAGTGTTGGAAATGCTCAATATTTTATCCTAATAAATCTGAGGAGCACTTTTTTTGTAGATTGTGATATTACAAGGATGGCGGTAAAAGGGTTAAGGATAATTTTTATTTCAGTTAATAAAAAGTTCAAGAGGAAATCTTAAATGGAAACCTAATAAACAACTATATTGATGATTTACAATGAATCAACATAATGACCTTATAAATTGTTTTGCTTTGATAAAAAAATATCCAACTAGTGAAACTCGACATTTTTATCTCTTAATTCTAAGTTACATTATGGTTTGTTAAAATTGATGTGACAAGGTCACTGATACGAAAAAGCGGGAGGATAACTTGGTACTTGCAATTCACTTGTTTGTGTGTGTTACTTTTATGAACAGCTTGTCTAACTCTGCCGATATTATTGTAATGCAAATACCCAGTGAAATTTTGAAGACCAAAGATAAAATAGTTTGATGTTCACAATCTAAGAGGTCATCCATAAAGTACGTCACATTAATTTCGTGATTTTTTGACCCCTCCCCCTTCCTTTTCACAGTTAGTCACATTCCACAAATTTTTTAATTAAAACAACACTTCCGACAAAACAATTCAAACTTTACAGATAGAGATAGAAATATTATAAAGTTATAGTTAAAGTTATTATTCAAATTTAGCATTTGAACATCATTTTTCTAAAGTTTCTCTCTTTTCATAGTGCTTGTGCTTCTTATTCAAATTGTAATGTGTCGGATGAAAGAATAGACAAGTCACACTTACCGCCGCACTCAGAGTCGACTTTAATGATTACTTAGTTAAGTATAGATTTTTAAAACAAAATTGCCGCAATCAGAGACGATCAGTAAATTAATGTTAATTGGCATTTAATGAGATGTAACTTAATTAGTGAAATGCCAACTAACATTAGTTTATTAAACTTGTCTGATTGCGGCAGTTTTGTTTTAAAAATCTATACTTAACTAAGTAATCATTAAAGTCGACTCTGAGTGCGGCGGTTAAGTTTTATGTGGATGACATTTTTACAGGCTGGGAAGAGCTGCCGTAAATAATATAGAACATCCTGTATGTCTGTCTGCTTAGTATTAAACAAATTTTTATAACTACTGTTTTCACTACCTTTCACTTAAAGTGTCTTAAAGGATGTATTTCTCAGAGAAACCCAAAATTCGAGTGTGTAAAACTGCATGGAACAGCTTGTTGTATAATAAATTAATAATATACCTGTGCCCCGCGGTGTCACCCGCGTGAGTTTCCAAATTCCCGCAGAAACGTTTTTTTTTATTTTTTGAATAAAAGTAGCCTAAGTTACTTCTTACAACATCAGCTATCTGCCAGTGAAAGTCCCGTTTTTTTATGTAGGTACTGTATATACTTTCATATTATGCATTTAGTGTAAAGCTGTTAATTTGTCCTTACAAACAGACACTTCAATTTTATTCATATGACTAATATGAGAATATAAGTAGTAGATAATTTTAATTTTTTTTTGCAGTCAACAAACAAATCAACGACAAAGAGAGGATTGCAGCTGCAATGGAGAACCCGAATTTAAGGAATCTTGTCGAAAACTGTATCGCTGAGGAAGAGTAAATTAAAAAAAAAATAGAGATATCCAATTTAAATTATTATTAGTCATACATATATAACAATTAACCAATTAAAATTTTTATTGAATTTAACCAATCAACGAAGCCAAAAAAAACTTCAAAATGGCCCCGGACGCGGGTTTCACTAGCGTATCTGATATAAACGAGTTCACCAAGTTCACGAAGTTCCTGGCGTACAAAGGCGTTCAAGTGATAGTCGAGTCGAGGAAAGGTGTCAAGATACTGGCCAACAGCAAGCCGCAGACGTCGGACACCGACTGGTTCAACCTCAACATACCCGACTCGTCTGACGTCAATCAGGCCACAAAAAACGTGCTGCCCTCCGACCGAGTCTTGGAAACGCTGAAGTCCCAGCTGCACGTGGAAATATCCGTCCAGACCGAGGACGGTGATGAATTGGTACTGGAACTGTGGACTCTATCACTCGACGATGTGAACTACGACGCCACTCTCAAAGCCATGACGACGATCTACTTCAGAATGGGCATCCTTTTGAAGTCCCTCATAACCATAACCCGTATCGCGCCCGCATACAAACTGTCGAGGATACAGGACTCGGAGTCTTTCACTGTGTTCTATAGAGTGTACACGGGCGAGCCTCAAGCGAGGATACTCGGCGAATCAGTGAAGAAGACCCAAGCGGGCCTGCTCAAGACCCCAGTGGGAGGGCTGTGTTTCACAGTGCTGTACCGTACAGACTTCTGCATATCACCCAACAAGACGGACAAGACGAAAACTTTAATGCTCAAGAGCGATCACTTCGAACTGAGCCCGAAACACATCATCTACGAATCGAGGAAGAAGAAAGTGGAAGAGGAAAAGAGATTGAAGCCGGAGACCAAGCCGGTGGATGTGACGAAACTTCTGACTTTGCCCGCGTTCGTAGACGAATCTCAGTTGCACAAGGTCATCGCAGACTTCTTCGCCAAGGTGCCGGTGCCCAAGTGCAGGGCTAAATCGCGCCCCCAGACGCCGCCGCGGCCGAAAATCGAATCGAAGAGCACCCAAGATGTGAACGCGAGTTTGGTGTCGAAGAACCCCATTTCGTTTGAAATGCCGCCGAAAAAATTCGCCGGCCCGAGAAACGAAAACGAACCGCCGCTCAAAATGCTCTATTTTCCGTTCGCCGACAATCATCCGATGCTCGAGTTGGCCGAGTTCTACAAGGATCTATTCAACGCGCCGAAGCTAAAGTTGAGCGAAGGCGTGGCCAATCCAGAGTACAAAGCGATAGAAGCGCCTAAAAGTAACGAGGTTAAAAAGAAGCTCTCCGAAGAGCTGCAGGACTATGAGAACTCTATGCACGAGTTCGACGAGCTCCTAGCCGAGATGTGTAGGTCGACTGAGTGGAGTATCTAACGGGAACAATAGTAATGTACGGTGGTGTTGGAAAAGACTGATTTGTTGGGTATTTGGTATTTGGCGGGGAATTTTACGCTAGAGAAATGATGTGCAATACTCGGGAGTGTGTAGTACGAGACGCGATGTGCGTAAACGGTCCATAAGTAATCTTCAAAAACCAAAATTAGGAACCATCCAAAAAGTACACACGTCACACGTTAGAGGGGGGGAGGGGTTGAAAAGCGTGACAAATTAGTGTGACGTACTTTATAGATTACTAGCTGTCCCCCGCGATTTCATCCGCGGTAATTTCGGAGTTCCCGCGGAGGTTGCGGAAAAAAGTACTCTATAGTCTTTGTCCTTCTTTGTACCCCGACAGTAGTTAACGGTGATTAGCTGTTCCCCGCATCAGTGCCGGAGTTCCCGCGGGAATTCCGGGATAAAAACTATCCTATCTTTTAAGTTGGCCCATTATAAATGGTTACAAAATTTTATCAAAATCCGTTCTGTAGTTTCGGAGTCCATCGCGGACAAACAACGTGACACGTGATTAAGATTTTTTTGATATAATTATTTTTTTATTATATCAAAAATATCATGGTTGAAAGAAACATATCAGTAAAGTGTCAAACCTACAACCTAAAGAACTAGTTTCTCTGGACCATCAAATAGGAGATTTGAAATTATTTAAAATGCTGTAAATACTAATTTTGATGATAATTCTACAGCATTTAAACTTATTTTATCAGTTGAAACAAAATAATTCGGCCAATGTGGATGTCGCATTTTTTTTTTTAAAGTATGATACGATTTCTTTTCAAATGAATTATTTTTGCAAGATAAAATTTTTCGCCACTGTCACAATTGCATATTACAGTCATACTATCGGTTTTTAATAAACAAAGACCTCTCGCCCGTCGCGCCTCTCGTACTAACCACTCTGAGGTTTTAAGATCACTGGCAATAGGAATGGATTTAACCTAATTTATTTTTGTAATGTTTTTATTTTTTCTTTTATTTTACATTCGTTATAAAATACCATTTTAATTTATTTTACTCATTCGTGTTATAACACATGCATACATGCTTGTACTGCGGCCATAAATGATTGCAAATCATTGTTGGTATTAGCTGGGACCGAATTGAGCTTCGTTATTTAATTTTTAGTGAGAGCTTTCGCTAGAATGTCAAATGGCGATGTTTTATTCCGATTTGAGGACTTTGCAAAATTTTGATTATTATTATTGTCTCAAAAAAAATATTTTTATTTAATTATCTGTAAATTTTATTTATTGACAAACTTTAGACCTAATATTTATTATTGCTTATTATGCACACTTAATTTTGATATACCTACTAAGAAAATTTAATGGCACGTGTGCATTGTTGTCTGTGTGATCATTGTGGAGTGGGAACGATACTGTTTTCATCCTCTAAATTAAGTAAGTACATGAAATGCTACATCAAATACAATTTACGGATTCCCATGGTCCCAATAACACCTTGATATTTAGGCAACAAAATTCAATTTTCCAAATTCGAGCTTCATTTTCTCTACTGGTTTACTGAGATGATTTTTTTTTTTATTTGGGGAGTGAGAGAATCGCCCCTATTGCCCATTTCACACTGTCCGCCTGTACTTATAATTTAAGTGCTCCCCTTTGCTACTACTGTTGGTATTCCGCATTAGCAATATCTGACTTATTTACTTATCCAAAGATTTATTTATTTAATTGCAAGAAAAAAATCCATTCCAATTGTCCATAATATTTACGCAATGGTTAGAAAAGTGTTATACAATGAAAGCTTTCGCTTCACTCGTTATGTTTGTTCCTGTTTTTTTTTTTTATATTTTTTTTTGCATTTCCAACTTTTGTGCTAAGATCGTTCAGAAATTTATCGTGCAATTTCAATATTCTAAAACGGTGAATTATTTATTTAATGGGAGGCCGCGCCAACTACAATCATTCTTTTTAAAACTTTCTATTACCGTAGCAAGGCGCCGTTGGATAAAATTAGGGTATCATATTTCGTGTTTCTTATTTATTACTGCACTCATCTTTATATAGACTTTATTTAATATGAACGGAGTGCCATATTCAATTCATATTAGATTTCTGAACGATCTTAATTTATGCTTAGCATTACCATTATTATATAACTTAGGTATTAGGTACCTATAGTTTTTTTGCATTGTAAGGGATTCGATAATTTGCCATAAAGTGGTTTTTATTCATGTTATTATATTATATTTACTATTATTCTTTTTCAATTTCTAGTGTGTAGTTAATTACTTATTACTTTATATCGCTCATCTTTTTTTGCTTTAATCTAGTTTAATTAAACCGGATGTAATTCAGTGTTTAATTAATTTTGTCCAGCCTATTATTTTTAGTACCTCTTCATGAAAGATTCTAATAAAAGATTCTTTTATGATGTCTTCTTTTAATACCTACCCAAACTTCACATTTGAACCTTTTGACTGTTGGGGCACTCCTGAGGGGCACTCATACCAAATCAAGAATGTCAGTGCCAAATATGTATAATTAAACTAGCTGTGCCCGCGGTATCACCCGCGTGAGTTCCGGAGTTCCCGCGGGGATTCCGGGATGAAAAATGGATAGTAGCCGATTCTCCGACCTACAGAATATGTATATAAAATTTCATAAAAATCGGTCAAGCCGTTTCGGAGGAGTATGGTAACTAACACTGTGACACGAGAATTTTATATATTAGATATCGCTACTTTAAAAAAGCCTGTTAGAAGTCAAATGCTTCGTAAGCTAGTAGTGAAAATAGACGAATCTTGTTCGTTCGATGCGTGATGCGTCGCCACTTGCAAAAATTGAAATACGTAGGTAATTGGAAAAATAAATAGGTAATTATCAATGATTATTGATTACTTATAATAGATACAATTATCAATTAACATTTTTTTAAATTTTCTAAACGCTTCGAAAAAAATACTGAAATGAGAGATTTTCGTAGCTAGCTTCCACTAAATTATTATAGATGGCGTGCTACAACTACGAACCAAAATAGGACGAAGAATCTTCTCTCCAAAGTCCAAAAGAACCGTGCTTAGTAGGTACTCACTGATATACCTTCATTAGGAAAAAAGAAAATAACGAAAGCATCTTAATTTCGAAAAATATATTTTGAATTTGTGGTAACTTTTCTGTATCGAACCACTTTTGGCTGTCTCATTGTATAATTTTTTTACGATATTTATTTATCTTTTGCGATTTATTGAACATGTACGAGTCAGTTCCATAGCCATTCCGAAAAGAAATGTAAACATATGAAATTTTCATGACAGAAAAAAATTGAAACGTCAGTCCATAGAGTAACCGTCAGCCAATAAGTCAAAATTGTTGCAAAACTGTGAAGTTGTTTGTTATTGGATTTTTTTCACTATTATCACGTATTAATTAAACATAATGAAAGACATTTGGGTTAGATGAACTATTATTTAGGTCGATTATCCAGTATCCATTCCTCTTTAGTCCATAACTAGCAGTATTTGTAAACATTGCAACACATAAAGTACCTACCTAACCTATAAAGTGGCAAAGCGGTAAACGGGTTATTTTAGCAATGTTTTCCATTTGTCGGCAAACTCACCCGGCTACGGGGATTGAGCATGCGATCAGTTGCTGCTTTTTTAATAACGATGATGTGTGCCTGGTCACCGCTGGGGCAAATATCATCAAAGTCTTCAGGCTCTATCCTGAGGGACACAGCAAGGAGATCAATGCTGGTAAGTCTTACATATCTTGCCTTAATACTAACTTTAAACTTGACAGTACACAAACCTACTTGACTCCGAACTAAGCTATGCTATGAAAGCGACACTAATTTTAAAGCGTAAGTATGCAATATGCCATGGGGTAGTTGCATGGCTTTAGAACTATCTTTGTTTGCTGTGTGTAATAAATTATACTATAGTAGCTGTTCCCCGCAGTTTCACCCGCATTAATTTCGGAGTTCCCACAGGAATTCAGAGACAAAAAGTATGTCCTATGTCCATCTCTGTACCCCTGAAAATGTGTATGCAAAATTTCATGGTGATCGGTTGAGCTGTTAGGGTGTGAAAGCGTAACAGACAGACAGACAGAGTTACTTTCGCATTTATAATATTAGTAGAGATTTGCTGATATACTTAGCTGTTTCATCCACAATAATTTTGCGATTCATTTGAGGGCTTCTTCACTTCCTAACATAACTCTGAATATGAATTATTTTATTTTATTAGCCTGTATTCAGAAAAAACAATTGCTTAAAACTATTTTGACCACGGTAACAAGTTAGCTCCCTTTATTTTCTGTGTGCCCATTAGCAAAGGCCTCCCCCATCAGTCTCCATTTGCTCGCATTCAGTGCGTCCCTGTGCCAGGTTCTTCCTGCCTCTAATACTATATCATCCTCCCATCGTCTGTATGGTCTTCCTCTTATCCTTTTTCCGTCCCTTGGATACCAGGTAGTAATAATCTTGCTCCATTTGTCCAGACAAAAATGAATTATACTTTCAACAAAATAATATATTGTGTAAATGTGACCTCAGTTGCTCAAATGACTGAATTGATTTAAAAGTTATACAGTTAAATTATAAAATAAGGATATTCTTGTAAAAGTTGTATTTGTAGTGGCTTCTGCAGCATAAATAGTATTAAAATTGTTACATTCAAACTTACAAATTGCTACATCTAAACCATACCTCTTTATAATATTAGTGTTAGTAAGAGATTATAGGTAGTCTAAAATTGTTTGATAATCACTAGAATATCTTGATTGAAATCCACAGCTGGCCAGCCGATACCGCCAAAAATGAAGTTGGAATGTCTGGCGACGTACACATTATGGGGCAATGTTATGTCAATTGCAACAGTTAAATGTCCAAGTGCAGGCAGAGACCTGCTGCTTGTTTCTTTCAGAGAAGCCAAGCTGTCAGTGCTACAGTACGATCCACAGACAAACAATTTGATTACATTGAGCATGCATTACTTTGAAGAAGATGATATGAAGGTAAAAATAACTAAATAGTCTTAAGACAGATCTAGATTTAAAGACACTTT
The DNA here is from genome assembly GCA_907165275.2 of Zygaena filipendulae. Classification (NCBI taxonomy): domain Eukaryota; kingdom Metazoa; phylum Arthropoda; class Insecta; order Lepidoptera; family Zygaenidae; genus Zygaena; species Zygaena filipendulae. The sequence continues at coordinate 7,340,570 of OU015675.1, forward strand.
TTTTATAAAACAACAAGCTGTTCCCTGAAGTTTTGCCTGTGTTACTTGTTAGTTTCAGAGATCCTGGAGATATTCCGAGATTAAAGTACTTACTACCCTAGATTTTTTCTGTACCTACCTTTAACAACATGTAGGTAGTATGCAAAATTTTATGATGATCGATTGAGCTGTTACGGCGTAAAATATAACAAACAAACAAACTCACTTTCGCATTTATAATATTAGCAAAGGATTAATATAGATTGTTACGTATTTTAGGGTGGTTGGACAGTCCATCCTCACATACCCTGGATAAGAGTGGACCCTGAATGCAGATGTGCTGTGATGTTGTTGTATGGCAAGAAATTGGCTGTGTTGCCATTCAGGAAAGATGTCACTGCAGAAGAAGGTGATCCTTTAGAAGCCAAGCCTCTATCTGACACAAAGAAAATTGTAAGTGTACAATAAACACTATAAATTATCTATAGCTATATCATATCTATGATTATTTTAATAACTTATGATAACTATTTTTAATTCCAGCAATCAACTCAGCCAGTAATGCGGGCACCCACTCTAGCTTCGTATGTGATAGTGTTAAAAGATCTAGACGAGAAGATTGACAATATTCTAGACATACAGTTCCTTCATGGTTATTATGAGCCAACTCTCCTGTTGCTGTATGAACCTGTCAGGACATTTCCTGGGTATGTCGCCATCTCATATTGACTGCTCTACAGAAAAACAAAGTAATCGCAGCGGTATAAATTTTACAGGAGGAGGTAGAAAACCCAGAAATCGCTTTATTTATAAAACCAATCTTCTGTAGTTTAATGATTTTCTTAATTTTAATTTCTCTAAAACTAAAGCCTTTTTGATGGTTGTGAAGGTGTAGCAAGGTCTGTTATGCATGAAAAGTGGCAAAAAAAAAAACTGATTTCGAAAAATATGGCAGTTGCTTTGTTTTTCCGTAGAGCAGCCGATATCTCGTCTTTTTAACATGTGAAGATCGGCTTTAAAGTATTTATGAGAGTCCCCTGCAGTGGGCAATCCCACGCTGTCCGCCACTACGGACAGGAACTGGGGGGCGGTCTAGAGATCGCATGGATCGTCGGGGTCAGCCAGGCTAGGTGGGCTGCGTTGGCTCGTCATCGCGAGCGATAAGCTCGCGCGGGTATCGCTTCCCCTCGGGTGGACGGACGTGGAGGGGGGCCAGACCACGGATGTGCTCGTGGTCTGACGCGTCCGCCCGCTCGAACATCCGGGAGGTAAGCCGCTGGGCGAGTTCGTCTCTCGACTCGACTCTCAGGTCCCTCTGGATAACGGAGTTCCTCACGTAACGAGGAGCTCCGGCAGCAGCACGCAGTGCCATGGCTTGCTGTGTCTGCAGGCTCGCGTGCAGGGACTGCCCGTCCGGCTCGGTTGCGCTGTTTATATACCCAACCGGACGGGGCTCTAGAATGTTCGAGTTATTCCCTTTTACTAGCCGGCTCGGCCGAACGTTTCTGGAATAGAACTATCGAATACGCTACTCAAATGTGTTCGCTTTACACTGCGTGTTTTGTATGCATTGCGCGTTTTGTATACATTGCGCGCTATCGATTTAGCTCGACCGCGACAGTATTTGCGGAATTTCGCATCGGCCCCGGCATGTCCTAATATCCTAATACTAATCGTAAATACGCCAATGATAACCACAAAATGAGTATGGATTTGTCTGCCTCCCCCGGGCCGCAGCCGCACGGCGGTGCGCAACGACACGTGCGCGATGGCGGGCGTGAGCCTGAACATGAGCGCGCGCGTGCACCCCGTCATCTGGGCCACCGCCGGCCTGCCCTTCGACTGCCTGCAGGCCGTGCCCGTGCAGCGGCCGCTCGGTAAGTGCTCACTGGCAACGCACCCCACCTGCTACTTCTAATTCTTCATGTTTCCCACCATGTATTTTTTTATATTTATGTTTTTGGTGACAATAAAGAATATTTGATTTGATTTGACGACGTTTTAATGGGGATGTTGACTACTTTTGAAAATCAATATTCTAATTAGTCCGTCAGAGAAAGTAAAAAAAAACAATAGACAAGTATTTTTTGCTTTTTCAAATAAATTAAAATATACAGAGATAAAGCGCATTAAAGTTTAGGGTGAGGGGGTCGTGACGTCACTAACCGCTTAAACCGCCATACAAACTGTCCTGACAGTGACGTCACGCGAAATGTCAACTCAATGTAAGTATCGTCTTATTTTTTGATTACGTAAAAAAATAAAAAATACTTGTCTAATATTTTTTCATAATCTACAAGACGGACTAAAAAAAAAATTAGTCAACATGCCCATTATTTATTTAAACTTTATGGCACAGCAGCATTCTCTGCCAGTCAACCTTCAGGTAGTACACCCTGTTTTCTAATTACAACACTAAAGCGCATTAATGCGGCATAATGCTCAACGTTGAATGTTTCAGCTACGGCAATTAGTATAAAAGCATTAGCACAATGGGCATGTGGACTGATTTTTATTTTTTAGTCCGTCTTGTAGATTATTAAAAAATATTGGACACGTATTTTTTCTTTCTTTACGTAATCAAAAAATAACGGCGATATATTGAGTTGAACTATTCTGACAGTTTGTATGGCGGTTTTAGCGGTTAGTGACGTCACGACCCCCTCACCCTAAACTTTAATGCGCTTTATCTCTGTATATTTTAATTTATTTGAAAAAGCAAAAAAATACTTGTCTATTGTTTTTTTTTTACTTTCTCTAACTGACGGACTAATTAGAATATTGATTTTCAAAAGTAGTCAACATCCCCATTCGGCATTGTGCGCCACTGAGTCACTGAGTCGCATTATACTCTGTAATTCGAAAACAGGGAAGGAGAGTTCACTTGGCAGTGCATTTACGTGTTGGTGATTTCATCTATAAGTTCATTTGAAAATGTTAAAATAAATTCTATTTAGAAAAATTCTATTTAGTCCGTGAGTAAGACAATAAAAAAATTATATAGACACGTATAATTTTGCTATTTCAAATTAATGAAAATATACATAGATAAAGGGCATTAAAGTTTAGGAGTAGGGGCTCGTGACGTCATTAACCGGTAAAAGCCCCGCATAAACTGTACCGTAGTGACGTCACGTGACTTTTCAACTCCAATGTATTGCCGTTATTTTTAATTATACGTAAAAAATAATAATAACTAATAGTTTATTTTTTTGCAAATACGTGTCCAATATTTTTTATTAATTTGTACGACGACGGACTAAAAACTAAAATTTAGTCAACTGGGCCCTTGACCAACAACATTCCTTGCCCATAACGCGCGTCCCAAAAACGCATTTTTAAAGGTACTAGATGCCAAAATATTAGAAATTATTATTCTTTATGCCATAAGAAACGTTGTAAATGTAGTTTTTTTGGAGTAAAACTTCTTTGATTACGGGGAAAAGACTTTTTGCGGCGTCTTATCTTAACGCGGCGTGTTATGGTCATAGTGAATAAGGGCCCTGTGGGTCAATTATGCTAACGAGATGCAATCTTAATGTAATGTCAATATAATGTTGATCTCAAGTTGACATTGTTTAAAAATGGCATTATGATAGTTTCCTATGTCACATCAAGATTATGTCAAGATCATATTCTGTGTCGCATTGTTGGTATTGCCATTCAGTTTAGTCGATCGATTTAAACGTAATCGAGCAATGTTTTTTCTTTTGTTATGACCACTGATTGAGCATATTTTATCATTAATTTGTTAAATAAATTATTACATAAATAAAAAATACCGTTACTGGTAAATTTAGAGCCGGCTTAAGTTAATAACTCTCGAGATTCTAAGTAACTGAGAAATAATCGGGCAACACGGTCATGGCTTTATTGAAAAAAAAACCTGTCATTGTTGTTGTTGTGTTTTTAGGTTGGTTAATTGTTTTTAAGTTAAAAAATTTCATTTTAATAATGTAAATTTATAGAATTACTCTTATAATATATACAAATTCTTATTTTCGTAATAGACGAATTGATGAAATTACAAAACCAACTACTTCAAAACTGCACCTCAATAAATTAAATGTTATAGATGTCAGAGTTATGTGTCCGTACAACATTCCAAGAAATATTTATTTGTGTAATAATCTAAACGATGCTGCCTGCTTTGAAATCAAAAAAAGTAAGTAACTTTTTATTTCCTTTCCTCATGGGAGCCAGTAACTTATTGGACAAGTGCAAATTTTAAATTTCAAGTATTTGCCACTTGCAAACAAAACCGGAATTGTTCCCACAAAAATGTTTCCTTTCGTTTGATTTCATTATTGTGTTCTTGTTCAATATTATAAACATACCAAATTTCACCCTGAACTGTTCAGCCATTTTTTATAAACGACTAGCTGTTCCCCGCGGTTTCACCGGCGTTAATTTCGGAGATCCCATGAGAATTCTGGGATAAAAGTATCTTATGTGTTATTCTGATGTATAAGCTGTATTACCTATTGTAAAGTTTCATTAAAATCCATTCAGTCGTCCATTCAATCTAACTGGGACTCTTTAACGTACTTTGCATACCTAAAACTCCAATTTATTCACATAATATGATAATTTATTTACAATAACAACGACGATTTCTTTTCCACATTTTGTATATTATTGATTTTTCACATTTCACTACGTGTTTATTAAATTGCCTTCTTTTTCTGATTGCAGATATAAGTGTTACTTCTGTACCCGAGCTTTTAGGACACCTGTCACCTATGCACCTTTCCACACAATTGCGGACTGACATGTGCATTTTTGGGTACACACTTTCCTTCCAACTTGTGAGGATAGCCAGAGTCGCCTAAAAAAATAATTCACATGCTGTAAAATATTTTTTATGACTTAACTTACTGTAAATACTTTTTAGGTTATTAGTTTAATTGCTGCTCGACATCTCAAATTATTGTATTGACATGCTGACATTTATTTACTTATTATTGTAATGTAATATGTAATCTTATATTATAATAATTGATGATCTGAAAATAGGCCTATATGGAGAAGTTTCTTTTGGCATTTCTTCTTCGCCGATGGTAAACTCTGATATGATAGTAGGTTAAAAAATTAGTTAAAGTAAAATAAAGTGAAACTCATGTGAAAAGTAAATAAAAAATTGTATAAGAAATTTAAGACGTATGTAAGTGGCTAAGTGCCCGCCAGGGACCCAATGGAAAATAAAGAATTAAATTTATTTTTATTTTGGTATTTATTTACTAATCAAGAACCCACAGTGTTTCTCCATTACGAGACACCAATAAATAATTATACAGACAGACGGACATAATGAAACTTTAATCCTTGTTAACTACGGAATCCAAACATATTTAATGTTACGCCGGCAGGCACAACTTACTCTCTATTCATTTTATCCGTTTTCTTAAGTGCAAGAGGGAATTTTATATGTTTTTGTTATATTTCGGGAGCATTTGTCAATTCGCAGATAATATTGGACACTTTAGGGAAAGACGGCTGTATGTAGGTATACCTTCACCTACAGGAGCACCTGCAACAAGTGGAACTGTAATTGCAGCCTGAAAATTTATTTAGTGTTAAAAACGCATTGATTTCAGGTTGGTTTCTACATGTATTAATATCACCTAGCCAAAAGGTTGACTGATAGAGAATGCCTTAGGCATTAAGTCCGCTTTTTGTAGTTAAGTGCAATAACGCTCTTTAAATAAATTATTGTTTTGAAGTATAGGTACTTACGTAGCTTACATTATTTTAGTGCATACAATATATACGTACCTTAGTCTCAGCGCAAATTGTATCTCTTCTATGTGACGATTTTAAATAGGGCTGAAACCTCGGAGGCGATACCTATCTTCAAACGCCTTGTTTGGAAGTTTAAACACATCACATATTTCTCTTATTTTGCGTTTCCTTCTCAACCTAAACATGTCCTCGGCGTGAGCACGCTCTAAATAGTCCATGATCAACCCGAAACGAGCCATTTTACTATTTTTATCAAAGAAAAATGCGAATGTGATACAGAAAAACCACCTCCTCAACTTGATATGTCTGTATCACGTCTGTATCTCATACTTGACGTTTAAGCGATACTGTTTTATGTCAAAAAGTGAAACATAATACCCATTTAAGTCGATATCAAGTTGATATCATTTAAAAACGTTGATCATAATACGCAAAAGTTGATGCCTAGTTGATGTCATTTTGATATCGCATTTTTTGGAGACCTTAATACGAAATAGTCTGTAAAGTGAAATTGACATCAAAACAACATCACATTTTGCAAGCATAATTGGCCCACTGGCCTATTGTTGCCCCCGTTACAGTAGAAGCCAATAATAAAGAAGTGAGTGAAACAAACAAAGCTTGTCTCCCACAGGCGGCTGCCTGATAATGGCGGTGAACTCGCTGATTTACCTGAACCAGTCGGTCCCTCCGTACGGCGTCTCTCTCAACAGCATAGCCACGCACACCACCAACTTCCCACTGCGTAAGTATACAATCTGTTAATCTGTTAATGAACTAACAAAAAATCTGATACACCTCATTTAAAAAAAAAACAATAATATGATTAAAATATAAATTATGTCAAAAAAATTTAATAGTTTAAAAGTTTATTTATTTATTTATTTATTTATTGAAAGCTAACTCTACAGCATATTAAGAAAACGATTAATCAATACAAATTACTCACAATAGTGCCAATAACAGGTTAGACTAATCTTAACGAAATAGAACTGACAAGTTAATACAAAAAAGAAAAAGATTAAGAAAAAAAACGGATAAAACAGATGAGAAATGTAAGTTATTCAACATTAGTTTGTAAGGAACGAACGAACTGACGATTGTGGAATGTGAATTTGGCTTAGGGTCTCAGGACACTATTGCTTCGACTGACAGCAATTTGCTGTGTCAATCTTTTAGGTTTTTTGACTGATTTCAAAGTGAAAATACCCTGTTATTGTGATTTGGCTAGGTTCTCTAGCGTCCGTGAGCTTCTTTTTTTATTATTTATTCATTGCTTACTAAGTGTACAGAGTAAGATCTTGAATATTAATGCAGTGAGCTTAGGACTTACCTTCCTTTGACAGGTGTTGCAAGTATACTTATTTACTCCCTCGGGCAGGCATCCAGGAGGGGGTGTGCATCACGCTGGACGGCGCGTGCGTGGCGCCGCTGGGCGAGGCGCGCCTGGCGCTGTCGCTGCGCGGCGGCCAGCTGTACGTGCTGACGCTGCTGTCCGACTCCGTGCGCTCCGTGCGCAGCTTCCATCTGGACAGGGCCGCCGCCTCCGTGCTGACCACCTGCGTGAGTACTGACCACTGACTGCTGATTGCTGACCACTGACCGCTAATTGCTGACGACTGACTGCTGACCACTGACTGCTGAACACTGACCGCTAAATACTGATGACTGACCACTGACCCCGTAATGCTAACGACTGACTGCTGACCACTGACGCGCGTCGAACAGCAGTACTTGCTGACCTGTTCATCTAAAATGACCACTCCGCAACACTTCTGACAGCAGTCATTTTTTAAATCGGTACCGAATTTATGAGCAATTCTATTATTCCACAGTAATTTTATTTATTTATTTGATCATTTATTCAGCCAACAGAAATACACCAGCTTACAAATTACAACGTACAAATTCATGGAAAGCATTTTTAAGGTATTTCCTATAATAGGCTAAAACAACATGCAAAAGGTGATGTAGTTATGTAGGTAGGTCGGTACCTAGTAGTTAAATTAACAAACATTAATTTATGCGAATCATAATTTAAGCCATGTTTAGTGTCAGTATTGCTTCACGAAAGCATTATTACGATGTGGATTATGAATTCTACTATCATTTAAATAAATAAAATAATTTGTTTAAATGGCGTCTGATTCAGGAATGCACCAACCGTGTTTTATATTTGACTAGCTGTGCCCCGCGGATTCACCCGCGGCAATTTCGATATTCCCGCGGTAATTCCGGGATAAACAGTATCCTATGTCAATCAGAATCACTGTAGCTTCTTATAAAGAAAAAGAAAGAAAGAAAAGGGAGTTTATTGGTCCCCACATAAAAATACAAATAAGAGACGGAAAAAATACAAACTTAACAAATATTATGAAGGAGATATAAGAGAAAGAATTTTCAAAATCAGGGCAGTAGATCCAGAGATTACCAGCTTCAACCTCACAAACTCTGGAATTCCCGCGGTGATTCCGGGGTATTACTAAGTGCCTTTTTCTGACATGCCCAACAGATGTGCGTGATAGAGGAGGACTTCCTGTTCCTGGGCTCGCGACTCGGCAACTCCCTGCTGCTGCGCGTGACGGAGCGGGAGAACCGAATGCTGTTCACGGTGGAGAAGCCGCTCGAGGACACCGTCGACCTGACGCTCTCCGAAACCGGTGAGAATATAGGCTATATGACTAATTTTTTTTTTTTAGTCCGTCTTGTAGATTAATAAAAAATATTGGACACGTATTTTTTCATTTTTTTACGTAATCAAAAAATAACGGCGATACATTGAGTTGAAATTTCGGGTGCAGTTTGTATGGCGGCTTGTAGCGGTTAGTGACGTCACGGCCCCCTAAACTTTGATGCGCTTTATCTCTGTGTATTTTCGTTTATTTGAAAAATATAAAAATACGTGTTCAGTGACTTTTAATTTTCTAACTGACGGACTAATTAGAATGGGGGTGTGGACTACTTTTGAAAATCAAAATTCTAATTAGTCCGTCAGTTAGAAAATAAATAAATAATGGACACGTATTTTTAGGTTTTTCAAATAAATGAAAATGTACAGAGATAAAGCGCATTAAAGTTTAGGGGCTCGTGACGTCACTAACCGCAGTAAGCCGCCATACAAACTGCACCGGTTAGTGAAGTTACTTCCCATTTACATTTTTCTATATCTATACTTTATAATTTTTTTTAAGATGTGTTTTTGGGACGCGCGTTATGGGCAAGAAATGTTGTTGGTCAAAGATAGTGAGTGAATAAGGGCCCTGTTTTCATACTTAATCAAGTTGATGTCCCTTCTATCAGTTTTTTTTCTGTTCCTTGGTTTCTTCTTCTTTTTTATGGACTTTCGCATATAATGCATTTAGCCAGTTTCAAGTAAAATTAATGAGATCAATGTATTTTCTATTAAAATGCTTCGTTGTACGGTTTGAAATTGCAAGCCACGGTACACAGTACTATACCTTGCAGAACTTTCTCGGAGCTCTCAGAAGAAACCGAAGAAATCAGCTCGAAACGTTATATATTTTCATGAGCACATAAAAAACCGTCACTGTGAAAATTATTGTCCAACACAGCACCTTATAACAACAAAATCCATTTTAACAATTTTTTTCGACATCAAAATAAATGATTAGAGTTTTTGACGGGCGTCGAAGATGGCGGTTCATTCATTTTCGTGTCAATAAAAAATATTGTTAAAAGTTTCATGGTGCTCTATCAGGAAGAAATATGACATTTCAAGCTGATTTCTTCGGTATCCTTCAAGAGCTCCGAGAAAGTTCTCGTAGTCTATTCAGTACCATAGCCTACAAGTTCAAACCGTACAACGATGCTGAAACTGGTTAAATGCATTATATGCGAAAGCCAATAAGAAGAAGAAAGAAAAAAGAAGTGAATGACCGAACTGCCCGATCTTGGATTCCCGCCAAAAAACTCGTTCTGTGGTTGTAACGATCCGTTCACCGTTCCCACCAGACAATGACAAGGATAAAGAGCGTACCAAGGACCAGTCGCAGCCGTCAAAGGAGGCGGACGTGACGTCAGCGGCGGCGGCCAAGCGCCGGCGCACGGACACGCTGAGCGACTGCGCCGCGAGCAACGTCATCGAGATCAGCGACCAGGACGAGCTGGAGGTGTACGGCACCGACATCCGCACCTCCACGCAGCTCACCAGCTACGTGTTCGAGGTCGGTGCGAAGTGAGGGCGGCTCTGGGGACAGTGGTCGGCTGGAAGGGATCGCAACATTGCGGGCGGGCGGCTTGTAACACATCCAACTATCCCCCACTACTGCGCGCGGGCGGCTTGTAACACATCCAACTCTCCCCCACTACTGCGCGCGGGCGGCTTGTAACACATCCAACTCTTCCCCACTACTGCGCGCGGGCGGCTTGTAACACATCCAACTCTCCCCCACTACTGCGCGCGGGCGGCTTGTAACACATCCAACTCTCCCCCACTACTGCGCGCGGGCGGCTTGTTACACATCCAACTCTCCCCCACTACTGCGAGCCGGCGGCTTGTAACACATCCAACTCTCCCCCACTACTGCGCGCCGGCGGCTTGTAACACATCCAACTCTCCCCCACTACTGCGCGCGGGCGGCTTGTAACACATCCAACTCTCCCCCACTACTGCGCGCCGGCGGCTTGTAACACATCCAACTCTCCCCCACTACTGCGCGCGGGCGGCTTGTAACACATTCATCTCCCTCCCACTACTGCAAGAAACTGTGCGATAAGACCGCCATTTGTATTGTAATATTGTTATTTTATGTGCAATAAAGAATCCTTACTAAATACTAATATTATAAATATGAAAGTGAGTTTGTTTGTTTGTTACGCTCTCACGCCTTAACGGTTCGACCGATCGTCATAAAACTTTGCATACACGTTGTCAGGGGTACAGAAACAGACATAGGATACTTTTATCCTGGAATTCCCACGGAAACTCCGAAATCAACGCGGGTGAATCCGCGGGGAACAGCTAGTCCTTAATAAATTCGAGTTTGTTTGTCAAGTTGTCACGCCTCAATGCTTCACCGATCATCGTGATATTTTGCATGCACGTTGCCAGCGGTACAGAAAAGGCTGTAGGGTAGCTTTGTATCCCGGAATTCCCGTGAGAACTCCGAAATTAACGCGGGCGGAACCGCGCCTAACAGCAGCTAACCATACAACATTACGATCGTCGTGTCAGGTGTGCGACTCGCTGCTCAACATCTGCCCCATCGGCGCCGTGTCCATGGGCGAGCCCCAGCTGCTGTCCGAGGAGCTGTCCCGCGGGCAGACGCAGCCGCCGCTCGAGCTGCTGGCGTGCAGCGGCCGCGGCAAGAACGGCGCGCTCACCGTGCTGCAGCGCGCCGTGCGGCCGCAGCTCATCACGTCCTTCAACCTGCCCGGTGAGACAACGCCCGATCATATCCACCAACCTGCCCACACCCGATCATATCCACCAACCTGTCCGCACCCGACCACATCCATCAACCTATTCACACCCGATCACATCCACCAACCCGCCCACACCCAATTATATCCACCAACCTGCCCGCACACGATCATATCCACCAACCTGCACACGCCCGATTATATCCACCAACCTGCCCACACACGATCATATCCACCAACCTGTTCACACCCGATCACATTCACCAACCTGTTCACACCCGATCACATTCACCAACCTGTTCACACCCGATCACATTCACCAACCTGTTCACACCCGATCACATTCACCAACCTGTTCACACCCGATCACATCCATCAACCTACCCACACCCGATCACATTCACCAACCTGTTCACACCCGATCACATTCACCAACCTGTTCACACCCGATCACATTCACCAACCTGTTCACACCCGATCACATCCATCAACCTGCCCGCACCCGATCACATTCACCAACCTGCCTTGGGGGAGTGTCGCTTTTTTACGTAGTGATAGTATTCTCAAACTTGAATCATTGTCTCTCCGCAGGCTGCATAGACATGTGGACGGTGATAGGCGAGCCCGCGGAGCAGACGCGCGAGGCGCACCGCGACATGGAAGGCTCGCACGCGTACCTGCTGCTCAGCCAGGAGGACAGCACCATGGTGAGACACCAGATACTAACACTAGTCTCCTGCGGTTTTACCCGCATTAATTTCAAAGTTCTCGCAATAATTCCATGATAAAAAGTACAGGTGACAGAGGGTTGTCACCCGGGAAGACTGCAGCTGCCTATGAGTGAAAACGTTTTTAAAATTGATTCGATAGTTTTTTAGTTTAACAAACAAACATACACAAAAATCAAATTTATATAAGGCTTGCTTAAGGGCATTACTTGATTTGGATGAAATTTGGCATGCACGTTGTCAGGAGTACAGAGAAGGACATAGGGTACTTTTTATCCTGGAATTGCCGCGGGAACTCCGAAATTACCGCGGGTGAAACCGCGGGGTACAGCTAGATCTCCATAAAGTTTCTCAATTCAATTCAAGTGCGTTCGGTGTGCAATAACAGCTGTTCTGTGATTGTCCCCGCCAGGTGCTGCAGACCGGCCAGGAGATCAATGAAGTGGACAACTCGGGCTTCGTAACGGGCGCGCCGACCATCTTCGCCGGCAACCTCGGGAACAACAAGTTCATGGTGCAGGTCACCACCGCCGCCATCAGGCTCGTCAAGAGTGAGTGCGCGTCACGACGACACGACGTAGCCCTGTTTCCGGGGTGTGAAAATCCAAATTCTATTCAGTCCGTCTTGTAGATTTAGAAAAAATATTGGACGCGTTTTTTTTTTTAATTTTTTACGTAATCAATAATTAACGGAGATATGGAGAGTTTTACGACTCGACCGATCATCTGAAATTTTGCATGCACGTTGTCAGGGATACAGAGAAGGAAGGAGGTACTTTTTATCCCCGGATTCCCGCGGGATCTGCGAAATCAAAGCGGGTTAACCGCGGGGAGCAGCTAGTAAAAAATATTGGACACGTATTTTTGAATTTTTTACGAAATGAAAAAATAACGGAGATACCTTAAATCGCTACAGTTTATAGCACGTTATGACGTCAAGACTTGACTTGACTCAAGAGCCCCCACCTCTAAAACTTTAATGCGTTTTATTTTCATATTTTTTCAATAATTTGAATAAGCAAAAAATACCTACCTGTCTATTATTTTTTTATTATCTAACTAAAAGACTAAATAGAATTTTGATTTTCATAACACGCCATTATGCCCTTTAGTAATAGTTGGTGTATAGTGACGGTTTATCCTGTAGGAAGTGCGGTGTAGAAGTGGAAATAATGGCACATCTTATGTGCGAGTGCGATGCCTTGGCTCGTAAACGAATGGATCTTCTGGGGACGGCTTACCCAGAACCAGAGGACTTTAGATTCCCACCCCTCCGCTGCACACTAGCCTTCGCCGCCGAGCTCTTCAGGGAGAAGAGGGAGGAGTAGGGGATGGGGATGGTACAAAAGATCCCAAGGATCGAAGGGCTTTTATTTGCCCACCCCATTTAAGTAAGATATGATGAGATAGTGTCGGTGCCACCCCGACAGACGGCGTGCAGATCCAGTCGATCCAGCTGGAGTGGACGGGCGCGTACGCGGCCACCGCCGACCCCTACCTGTGCGTGGTGTCCGCGTGCGGCCAGGCGCTGGTGCTGGCGCTGCGCGAGCTGCGCCTCAAGGACGGCATGGTGAGGCCGCAGGCCACAGCTCCCGCGGGAGCTGCTAGTACGTATAGGTGTGGGCACAGGCGTGTGTCAGTAAGCCGAGTGCGGTTGTTGCAGTCCGGGCGGCTGGCGCCCACGCGGCAGGCGGTGCCGGCGCGGCCCGCGCTGCTGCGCGCCGCGCCCTACCGCGACCTCAGCGGCCTCTTCACCACCAGCGACCTCGACCTGCCGGTACACGCACACGCACTCGCTCACTCACCAACACACTCGCTCACTCACCAACACACTCGCTCACTCACCCACACACTCGCTCACTCACCCACACACTCGCTCACTCACCCACACACTCGCTCACTCACCAATACACTCGCTCACTCTCCCACACACACGCTCACTCACCCACACATTCGCTCACTCACCCACACATTAGCTTTCTCACCAGTCACCCCCACAGTCGCTCACTCAACACGCACTCGCTCACTCACCCACACACTCGCTTCTATACTTAAATCCAAACGGAGTTTCGGTTCGAAATTAGTTCAATAAATTCTTGCATTAATTTGACTTATTTTACTAACGAAACCTTATTTGCTTCGCAGAGTATTTATTTATTTATTTACTAATTTATAAACATTGTAACAACTTGACGGTGCTACATAAACCTTTTTAGGTTTTTCCGTGCACCGACGTATCCGTAGTTATTCGTAAATAGTTACGTACCTGTTTTTTTTTTCTCTATTTAATCTCCGATACATTTTTATTTGCAAGATATAGGTAGGCATTCTAAATGACTCACCACGCCCGCATCCACCACCAGTCCCCCTCACATGTTCAATAACCATAATAATAATAATAATATAATAATAATAATAATTATCGCTAGCTTTATTCTATTTTCGTGGTCGACCTGCACAGACAGACTTGTACCTTGTACCTGTGTCTCCGTCAGGTGAAAGGCGAGTTCACCGGCAAGATGAAGGGCAAGAGCAACGTGAAGGCGGAGGGCTTCGAGCCGGGCGCCGTGTACGAGCTGAACGACGAGGACGAGCTGCTGTACGGCGGCGACCAGACGCCGGCCTCCATGGCCAGTGTACGTCGCATGCCTGTTCACATTTGACTGACTTTCTTTTTGTATCGTGACCATCCTTTCCTTACTAGGGCTTGTCAAACAAATTTTGAGTTTTTAGTCCGTCTTGTAGATTCATAAAAAATATTGGATACGTATTTTTGAATAAGTAACGCAGATAAATGAAGTCGAAATGTCGCGTGACGTCACGCCGTGCTACAATTTATAGCACGCTATGACGTCAAGAGCCCCCACTACTAAACTTTAGTGTGTTTGATATCTTAGTGTTTTTTTTTTTCAATAATTTGAAAAAGCAAAATATAGTCTAGTGTTTTTTTTATTTTCTAACTGACGTACTAAATAGAATTTTGATTTTCATACCCCGGAAACTATCCTAATGCAAAAATAAGTTTGTTTATTTGTTTGTTTGTTACGCTTTCATGCCTCAACGGCTCAACCGATCGTGACGAAATTTTGCAAACATGTTGTCAGGGTACAGAGAAGGACACAGGGTACTTTTATCTTGAAATTCCCGCGGCAACTCCGAAATTACTGTGGGTGAAACCGCTAGTATATGCATATTTAGTGAATTAAGTTTGAAGTAAATGCTTTGGTGTCTTCTTCGCTGAACAGGAAAAAGATGGTTTTTTGGTTTGCACGGATCTTTGCTATGCAAAAGCAAATTTTTGTCCCAAAATTCACGAAATGAAAGCGGTTGAAACAAACGCAACAAAACGTGAAAAAGTCAAATATCTCTATTCAAAGTTATAAGTAGACTATCCGCCGCACTCAGAGTCGTTCATTAAAATAACGTTAATCGGCCCATAACTAATGCTACTTAAAACCTCTAGTGACAATTAAATCGCCGTAGCTCCCAGAGACAAAAATTTAATGTTGATTAGTAGATTGACAACTATATGTAAGCATAGGGCGGTGCACCCTATCGAAATGCGTATCGATAAAGTGCGACATTGCCACATGCATAAACTCATGGAAATGATACTTTTGTTTTTGTAGTTTTTATGAGGTGAAGTTATTATTTTTCTTTAGAAATAATTAATTGCGTTAATTTACTATTACTTTAATCGGAAATAATAATTGATTTCAATAAAATTAAATCGTGAATGCCATGACTTTTGTGATATGACAACATTGAACGCCGCCATTTTCATTTTTCAATTACCTACGTCAAATCAGTCCGCGAAATTTTTCAAATTGGAATAGCCGCCACTATTAAAGGTCTGTCCACATTCGCGCGCGAACCGCGCGCCAAGCCGCGAAACACCCGCGAACCATGATTCTACACTTATAGTTCGCGGGTGTTTCGCGGCTTCGCGCGCGAACTACGCGCGAATGTGGAGAGCGCTTGAAGTAGAAGAAGGAGAATTCGTCTTTAGTTATATAATAATAATTTGAAATTATTGTATAAAAAATGGTGAGTATTAAGTAATTATTATTGGTTTCATATTGTTAAAAGATAAAAATATGTTAGGCATGTATTTATATGGTTTTCTTTATATTTCAGGAGCAAAATAAAACACAAAGCAAATGAGTTGCAAACTTTACCCCGGACGAAAAATTTTTATTTGCACATTAATTAAACATCGATAATTGAATAAAAACTGATCGACGGAAAGTCAGTTTTAAAGAAAAAATGGCCTGGATTTCAGTCACTGACGAGTTCAATAGTAATGCACTTGTATACAAGGTATTGTATTACTTGTATATACTTGTATTCTAGTTATTGCTTGTATACACTTTTTGTTAATATAACTAGAACTAATTATATTTTTTTTACTTGCAGCGTGATGTAACTACATTAAAAAGAGCATGGGATAACCTTAAGGCTATAGCCCGTAAAAGCAAGGCTATCTTTTAAAAACTAGAGGTGGACCATCAAATCCACCACCTCAACCGAAGCATAATAAGCATAATAGAAAAGGTAACATTCAATAACAACTCAACAGGGCTGGGCAAAATACCAAGTTGTAATTGAAATCCTTTTATTATAAAAGTTTGTTTATTTGTTACGTTTTCACACCTTAATGGCTTAACCGATCAACATGAAATTTTGCATACACATTTTCACCGGTACAGAGAAAAACATAGGGTACTTTTTATCTGGGAATTCCTGTGGGATCTTTGAGATTTCCACAGGTGAATCTCTGAAACGGTTGAACCTATTTGAACGGGACTTTCTCTGACAATTAAATGATGTTATAAGGTGTAAATTATGCTACTTTGGAGTTCTTGCGGAAATTCAGAAACTCAAACGGGTGGAATCGCAGGGCACAGCTAATGTGTGTTATAATATGTATTCTAAAATATGTAGTTCTAATGAGTGTATTTTTTTAGTTGGAGACATTAAAACAAGCTGCTGAGAGAGCTGCTGAGTTTGAGGAAGAAAAAAATTAAGCTATTGTAGATGGCAAAACTAGAGCTAGCTGAATTAAAAAAAAACTAGAATTACAATAATAAAATTATTTATTTTAAATGAACTAGTTTTATTTTATTTATTTAAAATTCAGGCAGGTAGTTCAAGCAGCTGATAGGTGCCTGTATCCAGTTATACATTACTATTTTTCTATCTTTTGATTCTAATATTTGTCCAGTCTGTTTTCAAATAATAATTGTAAGGTGCCAAGACTTCTTTCGGTAGCCCATTCCAAGGTGCAACCACTCTGTAAGTAAAAATTGTTATTACACCTTAAAAAAACAAATAACAAACAAAATCTGAGTATAACCAATTCTTTTTTTATTATTTTATGGTTTTTAATCTATAAATTTATACATATAAATAAAATTGAAGTGTCTGTTTGTGATTCCAAATTAACAGTTTTTCACTCAATGCATATGAAAGTATAATATAATCCTACTAATATTATAAATGTGAAAGTGTGGATGTTTGGATGTTTAGATGTTTGGATGTTTGTTACTCAATCACGCAAAAACGGCTGAACGGATTTAGATGAAATTTGGCATGCACGTTGTCAGGGTCAGGTACAGAGAAGGACATAGGGTACTTTTTATCCCGGAATTCCCTTCGGTAACTCTGAAATTACCGCGGGTGAAACCGTCTGTCTGTTTGTTCTGTCTAAAACAGCTAGACCGATTTTAACGGGACTTTCAGGCAAATAGCTGATGTTATAACGAAGAATAAAACTATTTTAAAAGAAAATCGTTCCTGCGGGGATTCCGAAACTCATGTGGAGTAAAACCGTGGGGCACAGCTAGTTATTCATAAAAAGTTATCTATACCTAACTAGTTATCTCTAAAAAATCTCTCAACTATGGATTGCCTGAACAAGAACCATTACTATTGGGATTTTCTTATGTATATCATTTATGTTAGGTACCGGATATAATATGATCAGAATCACAATCGCAATAGTGATCTATTGTCAGTATAAAGCAGGAGTTCATCTAATGGTAATGAGATATTGTGAAATGTAGCACACACACAAATTACAGCCACAACTGTGTCTAATTTGATACTCATACTCACTTGAAGATATGGAAACTTCCTTTTCCAAATACTAAAAACTCTCAACAGTATTTTTCGTTTTGATTACTGATATGGCTTTTATTGTACTTTTCTTGACTGTTTGAATTAGGACAAGAATGGTGTTAAATGCACATCATTTACCTACTACATAATCACTCACCGAGCAGTATACCTTGCAATACACCTGACAGCTATTTTAGTGCACTACTATAATGAATAAAACTATCATGAGTTCCGCTAGGCCATCGAGCTACAACTTTAAAAAATCCAAATTCGGGCCTGTTACTGCCTGAACATTAAAAGAAAACAATCCTCTTCTATGATATTCCACCAGGACTTCTTATTTTAATATGTGTAGCACATGACACCTGGAAGTCCAGCAATTCGTAAACTCAATAAAATCTTCTAGGTCAGACATGCTTTGCTAATTACTGTGACGTGATCGACGCCCTAAAAGTTTAAAAAATCCAACTTTGGTTTTGAAATTTTAACAACAAAAACAAACATAACCTTACTTTTAAATGTCAAAAATCTCCAATTAAGTCTTAAGTAAGGGTCAGCCGCCACTTAAAGTTAATCCTCATTAAACGTGATTAATGGAGGATTAACTGTCTCTGAGAGTGAATTTTTTTTAATCCTTACTTAAAATCCGTTAAGTAACCATTAAATCGACTCTGAGTGCGGCGGTATAAGTGTGGCTCGTTTTGATGTCAGTAAAAAATGACAAGTCTTCGAAACCGCAATCACATATTTCTCGTTTACTCCACAGATAATGTTAGCGGAACAGTCCAAGAACCCGGGCGTGCCGCGGCGCGTCTCCCGCTGGTGGAAGAAGCACCTCGTGGAGCCGAAGCCCACGTACTGGCTGTTCGTGGTGCGCGTCAACGGGAACCTCGAGGTGTACTCGCTGCCCGAGATGAGGCTCAGCTTCCTGGTGCGCGACGTGTGCGCCGGCCACAGGGTACGGGCTAGCGCGTGGGGATACTGAGCTAGCGGGGGGGCGGTGTGAGCTAGTGGGTGGGAGGTGTGAGCTAGCGGGTAGGAGGTTGAGCTAGCGGGTGGGTGGTTTGAGTTAGCGGGTAGGAAGTGTGAGCTAACGGGTAGGAGGTTGAGCTAGCGGGTGGGTGGTTTGAGTTAGCGGGTAGGAAGTGTGAGCTAACGGGTAGGAGGTTGAGCTAGCGGGTGGGTGGTTTGAGTTAGCGGGTAGGAAGTGTGAGCTAACGGGTAGGAGGTTGAGCTAGCGGGTGGGTGGTTTGAGTTAGCGGGTAGGAAGTGTGAGCTAACGGGTAGGAGGTTGAGCTAGCGGGTGGGTGGTTTGAGTTAGCGGGTAGGAAGTGTGAGCTAACAGGTAGGAGGTTGAGCTAGCGGGTGGGTGGTTTGAGTTAGCGGGTAGGAAGTGTGAGCTAACAAGTAGGAGGTTGAGCTAGCGGGTGGGAGGTTTGAGCTAGCCAACTTTACTTGAAATCACAGTTTTATTTTTAATAGTTTTCATTTTTATCACAGGTCTTAGCGGATAGTTTGGAATCTGTGCCGATAGTGTCCAACCCGCCTGACGACGAGGACCTGGGTTCCACCGCCCAGAACCCTGAAGTGGAGAAGCTCAGGGAGATCCTGGTGGTGGGGCTGGGGAACAAGGGGTCCAGGGTGTTAATGCTGTTGAGATGTGACGATGACCAGTTGATGATATATCAGGTGAGAGAATTCTGCGATACAAAATTCATATTCTAGTGGATATAGACAAGCAATAGTTGTAAAAGCTTTTATTTTATTTGGTGTTCAATAAAGAGTTTATCTATCTATCTATATATATTTGAGCGTGCGTCCGTCCGCGTCGTGCGCAGGCGTACAAGTACTCCCGCGGCAACCTGAAGCTGCGCTTCTCGCGCGTGGCGGCGAGCTTCCCGTGCGGCTACCGCGGCGCGCGCCCGCCGCCCGACGACTCCTACGACGCCTCCGTGCTCCGGGAGAACGTGCGCATGCTGCGCTACTTCGGTGAGAACACCCACACATACTCTATACATATACAACGTGTTAATGAATTAACTGAAAACTAGAAAGTAGTTTGCTCAGATTCAACTAGCGAATCGATCGCACTATGTTTTATTTTTTCATTTTTACTAACCCATGTCTAAATTATTTATAATACAATATTAGGCGCGTACGCAGCCCGCAGCAAGAAATTCGAACCGGTAGGCGCGGGCGTAGCGCTTGGAATTTCGTAGATTGGAATTCCGTTATAAACATGTGTGTGAAAAAAAATCCAACAAAATAACTCAATCAAAAAGAAAATCGCTATGACACATTACAAAAACAATAGGGCAGTTTCCGGGGTGTGAAAACCAAAATTGTATTTAGTCCGTCAGTTAGATAAAAAATAATAATAGACACGATTTTTTTGCTTTGTCAAATTATTGAAAAAATATGCCGTCGTAACATGCTGTAAAGTGTAGCACAGTAGCACTGCGTGACGTCACGTGACATTTGGACTCTGGGCAGGCAACGTGGGCGGCTACAGCGGCGTGTTCGTGTGCGCGGAGCGCGCCTACGTGCTGCTGCTGACGGCGCGCGGCGACCTGCGCGTGCACCCGCTGGCCGCGGACCGCGCGCCCGTGCGCAGCTTCGCGCCCTTCAACAACACCAACTGCCCGCAGGGGTTCCTCTACTTCAACGACGAGGTGCGTGCGTGAGTATGTGACAGTGACATGTGTGTGACACTGACGCGTGCTGATGCGTGAGTGACACTGACGTGCGTGCGACACTGACGTGCGTGTGACACTGACCCATGTGTGACACTGACGCAGGTGTGACACTGACGCGTGTGTGACACTGATGCGTGTGGACACTGATGCGTGTGTGACACTGACGCGTGTGTGACACTGACGCGTGAGTGACACTGACGCGTGAATGACACTTACGCGTGAGTGACACTGACGCGTGAATAACACTGACGCGTGAATGACACTGACGCGTGAGTGACACTGACGCGTGAGTGACACTGACGCGTGAGTGACACTGACGCGTGAGTGACACTGACGCGTGAATGACACTGACGCGTGAGTGACACTGACGCGTGAATGACACTGACGCGTGAATGACACTGACGCGTGAGTGACACTGACGCGTGAATGACACTGACGCGTGAGTGACACTGACGCGTGAATGACACTGACGCGTGAGTGACACTGACGCGTGAATGACACTGACGCGTGAGTGACACTGACGCGTGAATGACACTGACGCGTGAGTGACCCTGACGCGCGTGTGCTGGATGTGTGCGCAGAGCGAGCTGCGCATCTGCGCGCTGCCCACGCACCTGTCGTACGACGCGCCGTGGCCGGTGCGCAAGGTGCCGATCCGGATGAGCCCGCACTTCGTGGTGTACCACCTCGAGTCGAAGACGTACTGCCTGGTGGCGTCCACCAGCGCGCCCAGCACCACTTACTACAAATTCAACGGCGAGGACAAGGAGAAGACGACGGAGACCAAGGGCGACAGGTAGGGCTGCCAACATCCTACTAATATTATAAATGTGAAAGTGTGGGTGTTTGGATGTTTGGATGTTTGTTACTCAATCACGCAAAAACGGCTGAACGGATTTGGATGAAATTTGGCTTGCACGTTGTCAGGGGTACAGAGAAGGACATAGGATACTTTTTATCCCGGAATTTCCGCGGAAACTCCAAAATTACCCGGAGTGTGGTTTGACCGTGTCCCCTCGGGCGCAGGTTCCCGTACCCGATGCAGGACCGCTTCTCGGTGTCGCTGTTCTCGCCGGTGTCGTGGGAGGTGATCCCCAACACGCGCATCGAGCTCGACGAGTGGGAGCACGTCACGTGCCTGCAGAACGTGGCGCTCTCCTACGAGGGCACCAGGTCAGTTGGACACACACACACACACACACACATAGGCATACAACACATACTGACACTCACACACACACAACACACGCCCACACATACACACTCCACACGACATACACACACAACACACGTACACACATACTAACACACACACAACACACGCCCACACATACACACACCACACGACATACTTACACACACAACACACGTACACACATACAACACACGCCCACACATACTTATACATACACAACACACGCCCACACATACTTATACATACACAACACACGCCCACACATACTTACACCCACACAACACACGCCCACACATAATTATACATACACAACACACGCCCACACATACTTACACCCACACAACACACGCCCACACATACTTATACATACACAACACACGCCCACACATACTCACACACACAACACACGCCCACACATACTTATACATACACAACACACGCCCACACATACTTATACATACACAACACACGCCCACACATACTTACACCCACACAACACACGCCCACACATACTTATACATACACAACACACGCCCACACATACTCACACACACAACACACGCCCACACACACTTATACATACCTAACACACGCCCACACATACTCACACACACAACACACGCCCACACACACTTACACGCACACACACACACACACACACAACTATATTTAAGTTTAAGTTAAAAAAATCACAGTTAAAGGCCAATTTGGAATAAATTGATTCGACTATGGACCGACCATTTCAGATCGGGACTGCGAGGCTACATCGCTCTCGGCACCAACTACAACTACAGCGAAGACATCACGTCCCGGGGGAGAGTGAGTAATGATAATAATACATATAATGATCCACTTCACAACACACAGATCTACTTGATGTAGATCCTGTCCACAGTAAGCTATGAGCTCGTGTCGTGGAGACCTAACGTGGCATAATACTTCATATTGTTGCATTTTATATATTATTATATATCACACAAAGTCCACTCCCACCGGGAATCGAACCTGGAACCTCTTGATTAGCGGGTAGGCTGCGGTAGAGAGATAAAAAGAATAGAAAGGTAAAAACTACTTTAGACCGATCAAGAATTGGCTACTTGACTTAATTTAAACTTTACTGCAGGTTATCTAATATTTTTTTCAATTATTTAAACAAGCGGAAAATACGTATCAATAATTTATTTTATTATATAACTGACGGACTAAATAGAATTTTGTCATATAGACTTTGGATTTGCATACCCCGAACACATACATATTCTGACTGTGACGTAAATAATAATGGGCATGATGGGCTAAATTTTAATTTTTAGGCCGTCTTGTAGATGAATAAAAAATATTAGCCACGTATTTTTCCCTCTCGTCAGATACTGATCTACGACATCATCGACGTGGTCCCGGAGCCGGGCCAGCCGCTCACCAAGAACCGCTTCAAGGAGCTGTACGCCAAGGAGCAGAAGGGGCCCGTCACGGCGCTCACGCAGGTGCTCGGCTACCTCATCTCCGCCGTCGGCCAGAAGGTGAGCGGTGAGCGGTGGGCAGTGGGCAGTGGGCGGTGAGCGGTGAGCACTCCGCTGTGACCGAACTCATATTACACCACTAGCACCACCAAACAGGAAGGAAGGTTGACTGGCAGAGAATGCGGCTGTGGCATCAAGTCCGCCTTTCGTATAAGTTTTGCAATCTTGACATATTTTAAATAAAATTTAAGTGTCCGTTTGTAATTTTAAATCAACAGCTTTTCAATAAATGCATACGAAATTGTATACGGTGCTAACATTAAAAAAAACAATTTTTAAAAATTTTCTGTGTCTGTCTGTCTGTTACGGGTAATCTCTGAAACGGCTGGACCGATTTTGACTGGACTTTCACTGGAAGATAGCTGATGTTATAAGGAGTAGGTAAGTTAGGCTACTTTTTATCCTGGAATTACTGTGGCTGAAACCGCGGGGCACAGCTAGTAAGCTAATAAATACCTTCCCTTTTAGCTCCATAGATAAAGGTCACGTATTATGTATAGTTCAAGTAAGTACGTACAGTTTTCGACATTTCGTATTTAGTCAGTGATCTTTCGCCTTTATAGAGATTGCATTTATTTAGAACTAGCTGTTTCCAGCGGTTTCACCCGTGGAAATTTCGGAGATCCCGCAGGAATGCTGGGATACAAAGTACCCTGTGTCCTTTTCTGTATCCCTGACAACGTGTATGCAAAATATCATGCGATTTCACCGGCATTAATTTCGGAGGTCCCGCGGGAATTTCCGTATAAAAAGTACAACGTCTGTACAAAATTTCATGATCGGTTGAACCGTTAAGGCGTGAAAGCATAACATACAGACAGACGGACAGATAGACAGACAGACAGAGTTACTTTCGCATTACTAATATTAGTAGGGATGGAAGCTTTTTGCCATTGCCATTACACACTTTTAAACTGATTGCTGTCCCTTTCCATAAATCACGGTTTTGCGAAAAATCCTTCACTGTTGAAAGTATACGCCTGTGGAACCCTCCCTCCCCGACTCGCTCAGACAGAAAGAGTCATTGGGCTCTTTTAAAGCTGCACTTTAAAGGCACTATTTAACTCTAAAAAGATTCTCTTGAAAAGAAGAAGAAGACTCTTGAAGAGATTGCCTCTAGCAATAAGGCCGCCTTTTGCTCTGTATTTACTTTTTATCTGTCTTAGTTTTTATTCTCTCTTCTGGGGCAATAAAGCATATTTGATTTGATTTGATTATTCTCGTCCATTATTCTAACGAGACCTCCAAGCGGCTACCTTGAAAATTCACTGCAAATAAGAACAAGGGTTGAGGGAACGTTTCCGTGTATCTACCTATATGTATATCTATCTCTCGGCCACAGATCTACATATGGCAGCTCAAAGACAACGACCTGGTGGGAGTGGCGTTCATAGACACCCAGATATACGTGCACCGGATGCTCGCCGTCAAGAATCTCATACTGGTGGCCGACGTGTACAAATCTGTCTCGTTGCTGAGATACCAGGCGCAGCACAGGACGCTCTCGCTGGTCTCCCGGGACCTGAGGGACGCGCAGGTCAGTGTTCCTCTACGGATAAAAGTGACTTGACGTCCGATTTTGGTGTTTTTAGAAGCACCAAACTATTATAAACCACAAGTAATTTTTTTTTTTTTTTTTTTTTATTTATTAATCAATAAAAGTTACAATATACCGTTGATTATTACAGCGCACATTTAAGCTCTTTCGAGTTTGTATTTGCGCAATAGCAGTCATCTGTGTTATTTAAAATACAATATTACCAAAGATTCTATATAATAAAGGAATGTTACGATATTTATAATAGTACGGGAGATACCGATGCTAATTCGGGAGTGACTCGAGCGTCGTTGGGACCTATTGGGTTTTGACGATTAGGAGATATAAACAAAATAAGGTCATATGATATTTTTTCATTCACCGGTGGGTTTAGCTTCTACAGGCTTTCAAAAATGTAAAAAAAAATATTAAAATGGAAATACTCGAGCGCGTCAGATATTGTAGTTTAGATACTCCAAGGTGTCTCTGATATCGAAAATATATTCATCTGCCGATTTGCGTGGTGGGGGTGGCCATCCGGAAGTGGAGAAAATGAAAAAAAAAAAACATTTACTCCAGCGCGTCAGATATTCAAATCCACAAATCCCCTCTTGGCGGTCCGTACTATAAGTACCTCATTTTTAATTTTTATTACTACCCGCTAAGTCATTTATGAGGAAGTCATCGCATATACAGGTTGATTTTTTTGTTAGCAATTTAATTTTATAAATTAGCAATCCATACTAATATTAAAAATGCGAAAATAATTATGTCTGTCTGTCTGTCTGCCTATTAAGCTTACAGGCCCTAACAGCTTTACCGATCATCATGAAATTATGCATACACGTTGGCAGGCTATTCTTGACAAACCATTTTGAGCCTTATAAATTATTAAATATATATGATTTTAGTTTATATTTTATATTTTTAATGGTAAATTCACTTTTTGTCTGGTCTGGTATGTCGTTTAGTATTGAAGCCAGCACATTTTCGGTAATTCTTTTTCCATAACAGTTATTATATTTTATTGTATCTATTTTTATTTTATTTGCTTGTCTCGTTTGTTTACAATAAGTGACCTTTTTAAGGGTATCAATTTTTTCAAATTCTTCTATCGTGATGTGATATTCCATTTTCTTATTGGCTGGTATAACTTTGCAGAACTTAAATAAATCTCTGTAATCATTGGCTTTGAATTTATCTTTGATTTTTTTACTGACAATTGTTTTCAGAATTCTTAGCTGCAAATTGTATATTTGATCTATGTGCGTTTTAAACGTACGCCCATAACTAGTTATGCCATATGATATCAGAGAGTCCACCAAAGCAAAATACATTGTAAGCAGAGTTGAATAAGGTACTTTATTTTTTAGTTGACAAAATTTTGCTAAGAGAACTCTAAGTTTTTTGCAGATCTGATCAATGTGTAACTTCCATGTAAACCTATTGTCAATAGTCAACCCAAGGTATCTTTGATGATCGACTTGTTCGATTTGCTTACAGTCACAATGATCTAGATGTTTTTCGTGCATACAGTTATGAGAGTGTAGTATAATGGTAATATTTTCTTTGCATGTATTTTGGCTTGATCTTACGTGCATTAGTTTCGTCTTGTCTATGTTAAGCACAAGCCCCATATCATGTGACCATTTGGCTAGTAAGTCAATTTCCTCCTGTAAGGTTTCTCTGGCAGTATCTATGTTTCGATCAGCTGAAATGAGACACGTGTCGTCAGCAAATTGAAATATTTTGCACTTCGTAATGAGATTATTTAGATCATTTACATATGCTAGGTAGTGCAGGGGGCCTAATACTGATCCTTGCGCTGTGCCTTCTGTTATTTCAACCTTATCACTATACTCATTTTCTACTTTGACGGTAAATTTTCTGTTTTTTAAGTAGTTTTTGCTTAGTTCGAGTAATGGACCTCTAATACCAGTCGATTCTAATTTGTTACACAGTGTATCATGTCTTAGCGTGTCAAAAGCCTTACTGTAGTCGATAAAAGCTATTAATACATGTTTTTATCATTGAGGCATGAGTTTATGACATTAGTAAATTCTGATAGACCAGGTTACCTAATTAGGTCTGAACCGGTATTTTTCGAGCGTAGGTCAATGACCTCCGGGTGTAGGTCAGTGACCTCCAAGTGTATGTCAATGACCTACCCGTTAAATTAAGTGTCTGACATGTGTAGGTCAACGACCTCTAAATACGGCTCATGCTTTACTTGCTGGTCACTGTCCTTTGTTTGTAGGTCAAGGACCATCAAGTTAATTGGCCGAATTATCGTTAGGCATCTCGCTGAGTGACTTCGGCTTTTTAAACAGCGTAACAAAACCAACCCTCTTAGTCTTTGTCGCCTTACAAAACTGAGGAACGAATCGATGTCAAATTTTTCGTGACCTGGGGGGCTAAGATGCGCAACACGATAAAATTTTATCGAGCCATTTTATCGTATTGCGCATCTTAGCCCCGCATGTGGCACGACGATAGTTCCTTAATTTTGCGGTTTCACTCGCGGTAATTTTGGAGTTCCTGTGAGAATTTCGGGACAAAAAGTACCTTATGACACTCGGGACTACCGTAGCTTCCTGTAAACATTTCAAAATCGGTTCAGTATATCCAGGGATTACCCTCTACAACGTCACAAACTCACAAACTTTACCTCTTTAGATTATTATCAACTTGGCTAAGGAGGCAGCAATTGTAAACAGCTGTTGTAGGGATGTGACATAGAGAGAAAACAATCGATGAATTAAAAATCAATTTTTCTCTTCTCAACAACAATCGATTTTAAAAAATCGATATTTGTAAAAAAAAAAGTACCGTTATTAAAAATTGATAAATAAAAAAATCGATTATTATTTCACATCCTTAAACTGTGATCCTATCCCCGCAGATATACGATATGGCGTTCATGGTGGACCACAACAACCTCGGCTTCCTGGTGAGCGAGTCGGAGGGCAACATCGTGCTGTTCATGTACCAGCCGCAGGCGAGGGAGAGCTACGGGGGTCAGTCGGTACACTAGAAATATAGAAAGAAAAGGCTTTTATTTGGAAACAGTTACACAACACAATAGGGAAGTTGACATGACAACTTTCGAAAATCAAAATTGTAATCAGTCCTTCAGTTAGAAAATTAAAAATAATTAGATACATATTTTTTTATTTTTCCAATAAATGGAAATACACAGAGATAAAGCGCATCAAAGTTTAGGGTGGGGGCTCGTGACGTCACTTACCGCTACAAGCCGCCATACAAACTGCACTAGTTAGTGACGTCACGTCACTACTCAACTCAATGTATCGCCGTTATTTTTTGATTACGTAAAAAAAGAAAAAAATACGTGTCCAATATTTTTTAATAATCTACAAGACGGACTAAAAAAAAATTAGTCAAATAGCCTAATACGTATTACACTAAATGTGCTCCGCGGTTTCTACCGCGTGAGTTTTGGAATTCCCACAGGAAATATTTTTACTAAAATAAAAGTAGCCTAAGTTACTCCTTATTAGTTATAACTGCCAGTGAAAGTCCCGAAAGTGCCAAGTGAAATTTCTTCTAAGAAAACATGTTCCATACAAACTTTGCAACCCGTTTTCAGCCCCTTAGGGGGTTGCATTTTCAAAAATTCTTTCTTAGTGCTCACCTACGTCACTTAAGGAATATTTGTGGAAAATTTCATAGTTCTAGACCCAGCGGTTTCAGCTGTGCGATGATCGATCACTCAATTCACACTCAAAAAGTTTATTGGCCCCCATTTTAAAGGTACACAATAAAATGCAGTTAAAAAAAAACATATATTTTCATCAATATTGTGAAGGAGATAGAAGGATATTCTGCTCTGTGGGAGCCAATCGGTCACTATCTCAGCATAAGTCAGAGATTAATTAAAGTACCTACCAGTCGTCAATGGGGAGCAGGGGGGCAAGTGCACCCACTGCCCCCCTAGGTCCGGGGCTGACGATTGCTAATACCGGGTGTCGGGTGTCACAGGGCAGCGGCTGATCCGCAAGTGCGACTACCACGTGGGGCAGCAGGTGCACGCCATGCTGCGCGTGGCGGCGCGCGCGGAGCCCGGGCCCGGCGCGGGGCCCGCGCCTCCCGCGCTCACGCACGTCACCATCTACAGTGAGTACACAATGTTACCAAGTAGGGAAGCAGATCACACCATAAAATCAATAGCTTCCGCAATAAAATCAATAATTTCCGCAATAAAATCAACAGTTTCCGCAATAAAATCGATAGTTTCCGCAATAAAATCAATAGTTTCCGCAATAAAATCAATAGTTTCCGCAATAAAATCCATAGTTCCCGCAATAAAATCAATAGTTTCCGCAATAAAATCAATAGTTTACGCAATAAAATCAACAGTTTCCGCAATAAAATCAATAGTGTCTGCAATAAAATCAACAGTTTCCGCAATAAAATCAATAGTTTCCGCAATAAAATCAATAGTTTCCGCAATAAAATCAATAGTTTCCGCAATAAAATCCATAGTTCCCGCAATAAAATTATAAGGAAGCAGGCACGCACTCGCCGCGTGACGAATCCCTCGTCCCCCGCCGCAGGCGCACACACCGGCACCGAGCGCATAGCAACCTACCGCGGCGCGCGGGCTGCGGCGACGCACACATCGACAACGAGCACGCCGCCACGCTGCCCTGCCCCCCCGCTACCGCGACTACATAAGCCGGACCGGCCGGCGTGACGCCGTCACTTGCCGACGGGTTCCCGCGCTGCATGCACGTGCGCCCTGCGCTTCTCCACAGAGCGTACGTGTACAGCGGCGCCTGAACTCAGCGGTATAGTGACCATCCGCTTCCGCCTCCGCACATACCTCGTCCGACGCCTATCCTCGCTCGCTAGTGTGCCCGCATTCTGTCGGCCTACCCAGACGCCGCTTACGCGCCGTCTGGCGACGCCCCACGCTTAGCGGACTCACTAGGGTGGCGAACTCCCGACTTCCTTCCGTCCAGACCCCACAGACCCGTCCGAAACAACACCCACACACGCCCCGACGGTGACGGACGGTTTGCGCCAGGGGGCCTCGGCACCCTACGCTGCATCCGGCCGCCGCCCCGCGGGAATTATCTCACCTACACACGCCCCGACGGCGACGGACGGTTTGCGCCAGGGGGCCTCGGCACCCTACGCTGCACCCGGCCGCCGCCCCGGGGGGATACCACTCACCCACACGCGCCCCGAGGGGTGTTCAGCTACTCGCACCAGCTCCGACGGTGACGGACAGTTTGCGCCAGGGGGCCTCGGCACCCTACGCTGCACCTGCCCGCCGCCCCGGGGCGAACCCAGACAGACACCCACTCACCCACGCCTACTCACCGACCGACCTCAAGCACACAGCCCCTTCCGCTACCGCCTTCCTGCCCCGATTCCCGACCGCCCGTCCGACCGTAGCGACCGCGAACCCCGTAGGGCCTGTGTACTGTGTGGTAGTATAAGAGTAGTCGTTAAGTGCAAGCCTGTGTTGTGTTATTGATAGCGTATTCATAGATAGTTAGTGGAAATAAACGGGTATCCACCCGCTAGCACCGTAAACCGAGCGTTTCATTCCGGATAGGGACCGCCGTACCTCTCTCCTCCTGAAAACATACGATCGCCCGTGGCCCCGAGACGACGCCCCGGGCCACAGCATCGCATTGGCGCCCAACGAAATCAACCCACGGAAGGAGAGGACGGCAAACACCCGCTAGAGTCGCCGCCTTTGCGAACGGCTGAGCACCGCATCGCATCGGCGCACAAAGAAATTAACCTACGGAAGGAGACGAGAGCAACCCCGCCAGAGCCGCCGCCTCCGCGAACGGCTGAGCACCGCATCGTACCGGCCCCCAGCGAAAATCACCCGCAGAAGGAGAACAAGGCAAGCCCACCGTCGTCATAATCGCCGTTGCGACGGCCGAGCACCGCATCGCGCTGACGCCGACCGCGACCGAAACACCCGCAAGAAACGAAGGTAACCCCCGCCGTAATCGTCGCATTACGCCGACCGAGCACCACATATCACATTAGCAACCGATTTAGTGACAAAAAAAAAAATAAGGCCACATTTTTAAGAAACCAGGAAAGCAGAAAACCGGAAACCGGTAAACCGTAAGAAACCGGGAAACCGGCAAAAACAGATGTTCTCGTGGGTGTACAATAAGAAGAAAACCGAACTAATCGAAGAATCGATAAAACGTAACCTGCCAGTAGAAGACCTTACAGTGGAAGAACTAAGGAGAAACCTAGTGAAACACATAAGGGAAGAAGAAGAACCCAAATCCGAGGACGCAGGAAACGAGAGCGACGAACCAGTAGAACCGGAAAAACCAAAAATGTCAAAACCGGAAAAACCAATCAGGGAAACCGCCAAATTAGTAACACAATGGAACATAAAGTTTGATACAAGAGATAACGCCGTGGAATTCCTGGAGCGAGTAAACGAGTTTTTAGACGCAAACAATGTAAGTCCAGAACATTTATTAAAACTACTACCACAAATTTTCACGGGAAAAGCGTTAGCATGGTACCGAAATAATAACGATTGGGATACATGGAAAGACTTCGAGGAAGCGTTTAAACTCTTCTTTTTTCCGAGTAATTATACGACAAATCTAATGACAAAAATCATATCAAACAGACAATTTGATAACCAGAAATTTACCGATTACCTCAATCACATGCAAACATTAATGAGAAGACACGGAGGTATACCAGAAAAGGAAAAGTTAGAAAGAATATACGAAAACATGAATCCAGAATACAAGCTGTATGTGAAGAGGAGTGAATTCACAAACATAAAAGAGCTCATAGTTTCCGCAATAAAATCAATAGTTTACGCAATAAAATCAACAGTTTCCGCAATAAAATCAATAGTGTCTGCAATAAAATCAACAGTTTCCGCAATAAAATCAATAGTTCCCATTGTAAAATCAATAGATTCCCATTATAAAATTCAATCATTCCCGTGATAAAAGGGGTGAGAAGGGCTCTAAAATGCGTCCATAATAAATTTGAATGCGAAAATTTCACCGTGTAGTTATAATTATAATATATATAGATAACGTGTGTGTGTGTGTGTGTTCGTGCACAACAGCGACGCTGGACGGCGCGGTGGGGTACGTGCTGCCCGTGTCCGAGAAGGTGTACCGGCGGCTGCTGATGCTGCAGAACGTCATGAACAACTACTGCCGCCACCTGGCCGGCCTCAACCCGCGCGCGCACCGGTCAGTCGCCACTCGCCACTCGCCACTTAGACATAGACAGTAGACAGTATTTCAAACCCCAATAGGGAAGGCAAAGGAAACTAAGTCCATACAGCCAATCCTGTTTGTATTTTTCTCCTTCTGAAGTTATTCACATCGAAATGCATTGGTGAGACGCATTTCGATGCTTTACCCGAACTTTTGGCAGCAACTCTTCACAGTTGAATCTTAATAGGACGCTATGTAGGAAGTTGTATAGTAAAACGACAACCTCCTGATGAACGCCCAATTTCATCTTATTTCACTGTTTCACTTATCTAGTGTTCCAGTTCACACTGTTCATCACTAATGTTGTTCGTCACTATTATGCAAAATCTACCACATTCGTACAATATTAATAGGGATGTGGAGTTTTGAAAATCAAAATTCTAATTAGTCCGTCAGTTAGAAAAAAAGCAATAGACACGTATTTTTTGCTTTTTCAAATAAATTAAAAAATAGAGATAAAGCGCAGCGCAAATTTAGGGTGAGTGGGTCGTGACGTCACTAACCGCTAAAACCGCCATACAAACTGTCAGAATAGTGACGTCACGCGAAATTTCAAGTATATATTTATATCGCCGTTATTTTTTGATTACGTAAAAAAAGAAAAAATACGTGTCCAATATTTTTTAACAATCTACAAGACGGACTAAAAAATGAAAATTAGTCAACATGCCCATTTGTAAAACGAGGGAATAAAACTGACATCTGTCAGTGCTAAAATCCCACCCAAAGTCCCATAGACATGTGCCGTTTGGTCCTCGCGCAGGACGTACAAGTCGGCGCGGCGCGCGGCGGGCGGCGGGCCGGCGCGCGGCGTGCTGGACGGGGACCTGGTGGCGCTCTACCCCGCCATGCCCGCCGCCGACAGGCGCGACGTGAGTGTGAATCTTATCTTCTTAATATATACAACGTGTTAATGAATTAACTGAAAACCTGATACACCCCATTTTAAAAAAATAAACAATACTATGATTAAAATATATTTTATCTCGAAAAAGTTAATACTTTAAAATTTATTGAACATTAGTTTGCAGGTGACCTATCTATGAGATTCCAAGCGCTACGCCCGCACCTACCGGTTCGAATTATTTTGCTGCGGGCGGCGTACGTGCCAAATATTGTATTATAAATAATTTAGACATGGGCTAGTAAAAATGAAAAAATATAACCTATATTAAAACATAGTGCGATCGATTCGCTAGTCGATTCTGAGCAAACTACTTTTTAGTTTTCAGTTAATTCATTAACACGTTGTATAAATCACGTGTCACGTTGTTTGTCCGCGATGGACTCCGAAACTACCGAACGATTTTGATAAAATTTTGTAACCGTTTATAATATGGTCCAACTTAAAAGATACGATAGTTTTTATCCCGGAATTCCCACGGGAACTCCGGGATTAATGCGGGGAACAGCAATAGTTTACGCTGAAGGTACAAATAAGGACGTAGAGTACTTTTTCTCGGAATTCCCGCGGAAACTCCGAAATTACCGCGGATGAAATCGCGCTCCACAGATATACAATATGACATATATAGGAAAATTTGCTGCAAATATTTACAGGGTTGCAAGTATACGCCGTTATAAACATGTTCATAAAATAAAAATGTTTTCTTTTTTTTTCAAACAAAATAAATAAAAAAAAACAACGTAGTTGTAATGGTTTTTCAATTAAATTATTTTCCTCATTTTCTGTAAAACTATCAAACTTATATTTTTCAGCCCTGTAAATATATGTATATTTGCAGCTTATTTTGCCGGACAAGGTCTGGCAGAGAAGCGCGTTGTTGGCGAGGAAGCGCTCATCTTACTATTAATAAAATATTTGTATATCTATGTGATCAATGGACGCCCCCTTAGCAACGGCAATAAGACAAATACCTTTTTTTGTCTTTGAACTTTATTACCAAAGATTACAGAATAAAAGAAGCGACGCTCTTCGCCTTCAACTAATTTTATGCCTCCTCATACCCCGCGAAAGATTCCGTAAAAAATTGTTACCTACATGTAGAATGTGACAATTACTGACAGCTGACAGTTACTGTCAGCTCGCTGTCAACCTTACGATGCGCACACGCGCACAACACGGTACACGTGTACAAGCCGGCCGTGTTAGTTTGCGGAAACTGCTTGAATCAGTTCATTTGTATGGAGTGTCGCCGGACTGGTATTACTATTGCAATAAGATCCAATGACTGTCATGAGTTTATATTTTTCGGTTGCTGACCGTACCTTGTGGGTAAATAGTTAAATAGTACGTGATGTTTTGTTTGTTTCAGATTGCAAAGAAAATAGGCACAAAAGTTGAGGAGATAATGGCTGATCTCTATGAGATAGACAGACTGACTGAACACTTCTAGAATATAGTTAGTTACCTATGTATTAAAAACAAATTGTAAATAATTAAAGTTACTTTTAAACTTGCTTGTTTTATTTCCTCAATTTAATATCAGATTTAAATCCACTTTGTGGGATAGTATTGAACAAAAATACAAGAACCTATACATCTATATATATAAAATGCTGTCCTGAATGACTGATGGATAACGCACAGCCTAAACCGCTGATCGTAGAGACCTGAAACTTGGAGGGTGTTTTTTTAATAACGTAGGCATCCGATAAGAAAGGATTTTTGAAAATTCTACCCCTAAGGGGGTGGAAAAGGCAAAGTTTGTATGGAACCACTATGGAACAGTTCCGTGGGAATCGAACACCCGCCTCCCGTAGATTCGAGTAATGTTCTATAACCGCCAGACCCGACCCTTCAACTGTTTTAGTAATTGACGTAGGTACGTGGTTTTAAGTTAATTTCTACAGGCGTCCGGCGGCGCTCACAAAATATGGGATCTAAATATGCCTTCCAAGTTCTAATAGGACCACCGATAAGCAATAACATGTTAACCCACAAAATGAAGTTAATGATACAAATCGCTTTATTGAGAGTTACATAACGTTTTTTAAGTATGTGTTTACCTTAATTACATTGTAAATACAAATAAAATGTTGCCACAATATCCTACTAATATTATAAATGCAAAAGTTTGTAAGGATGTATGGATGGATGTTTGTTACTCTTTCAAGCAAAAACTACTGGATGGATTTAAATGAAACTTTACAATAATATAGCTTATACATCAGATTAACACACAGGATACTTTTTATCCCGGAATTCCCACAGGAACTCTGAAATTAACTAGTAGCGTTATAATTTTAAAACACCATTTACCCAAAATTTCTTAAATGCGGGTTAACACACTATTGCTTATCTACTATATAAATTTATTTTAAAAAAACATTTGTGTGTTATGACGAAGAATAAAAAAGGCAATAACTAAATAAACATTAATTTATTAAAATTTCTTAAATGATTTCTTGGCGCCCTTCCCCTTCGACACTTTGAGCACGTTGAAGCGCACAGTCTTGGACAGGGGGCGGCACTCGCCGATGGTGACTATATCTCCGATCTCCACGTCTCTGGAAACCACACAAGTGATATTATTGTATTAATAAATTAGTAAGAATTTCGACTACCTATTTAGTGCGTTTCGAACGATTTCGATCAGATAATATCGGGTTAGGATAACACGTTTGTCGTCAATTTGTCTTCGGAAGACCGTCGTGTGGTATCATCATATCGGATTTGCAAACAAAATCGCACACTATAACCTAGAGACTCACATTTCCAGTAATCTTGGATCTACTTATAAATTGATATAAATTTTAAATAGTAGCAAAATATATATATCTAGTCAATTCTACTAACATAAAAAACGCATCGCTCTTATATCTATCTACTCGTATAAAGGTCTCAGCATATATAATTATACCCTGTTGCGAAAACTGACCAGCTTTATACGAGCACAGATAATAATATTATAATATTGTGTACTTAGTATCGATATACGGTAAGGAGACCCTTATTAGGGCGACATTTTGCGTTTTTGTTTTGCGTTTGGACTGTGGAGATTGACCATCAGTTTTGCTATACTTCCTTCTCGTTACAGGCACTTGCCAAATGAGCCATTAGCAAAAAAAACTAACAACAAAATTAAAATTGGCTTTTCACACAAATTTAAACTCGAAAACGAAAGACATTATAGAGTAGGTATAATGCAACTCTTTTGCATTAAGATACCTACAAAGATTCCATAATACAAGATTCGCAACCAACCTGAAGCAAGGCGATAGATGCACTGACATATTCCTGTGGCGTTTCTCGAACCGGTTGTACTTGGGCAGGTAGTGGAGGTAGTCTCGTCGGATGACGATCGTCTTCTGCATCTTCATCTTCTGAACCACTCCGGTGAGGATGCGGCCGCGGATCGACACGTTGCCAGTGAACGGGCACTTCTTGTCGATGTATGTGCCTTCGATCGCCTGCAAGTTGCGAGTCGGTGCTTCATATTAAAATTGAATAGGTAGGTACACGCTGTGGCGAGTTTCATATTTAAACTAATGCTAAAATTATTGTTGTTGCTAAATTCTGGTGCTTCGAGCCGGATTTGCAGTCACTGGCGCGAGTTTTGAACCGATCTATCGCGTTTTTTTTGTTGTTTTATTGATTTTTCAGCATAATGTAACAACTTGTGTACTTTTAGACATTTAAAAGGTCAAACTAGCGCCAAAACAGTATTTAGCAACAGCAACAATTTCTCTGTAGATTTGTGCAGTCAGAGTTTGGGTTTAAAACACGAACTTCGTCATGTTGTAATCGGAAGACCGTCGTGGGGTCATCATCATTTTGGGCACAAATCAAACCGTTCAATCAGTACTAGTCTAATGCAAATAAATTATATTTTATATTTACAATGTCAGGACTCACAAATGTAAATCAGTGTCCGACAGATCCTTAAGTTCAATGTAATGAACACTCAATCACTTTTCAATTTCATTGAATATATTATAGAATCACACTAATATTTTTGTTTTGCATAATAATAATTTTTCCGCCTAATTTGTGCTACAAGATATTTTTTCTAGTGTTCCAGTGTTTAAAATTCATGCAGAAAGAATCTTAAATTTAGATCTAATTGTACACTTTATAATAAAGATACTGTCTAAGTACCAAGATCTATAGGACACTGACTTGAGCTGCATATGATTGTAGATGTGCATGCACAACGCTTTATGAAAATGAACTATTGATGACAGCTGGTGAGATGAAATTGCTTTCCAAGTTTACCATTATACTGTTCATGTTCCATTAATAAGATCATGCACTATTACTTACTAATATTACAGTGATAGCAGGGCAATTGTGTAACTTTTGTTGCTATCATATTTCAGTTTCGATCAGAAAAATAGCGATTTTGTGATTAATCAACCATGTTTAAGCAGCTTCAACTTTTGAAGTATGTTCATTTTGGTTGAATGCAAGATATTGTAGGTGTCAAAACATGCATATTGTAATCGTAAAACCGCCATGTTTTTGTTTGCAACTGAAAAATTATAGAAACAAAAGTTACATAATATCCCCTCTATAGTTCAATTACAAAATTGAATTGAACCAATGAAACTCAAAGTTGCAGTATTAAAATCAATTGAACAGTTAATTGAATTAGATACCTACTGAGAATAGATCAATATTATTAAGCATGCAATCAATTATTGAAAAATGTATGCCATGCATTCACCAGTTTGTCCGATGAACACATAGCTAAATATCTAGGGGAACCATAAACAGCTTAGCAGACATGAGAACCCATGATATGTTTAACCATTACCAAAATACCGTAACCATAATTTTGATAGCCCAATTTTGGCCCAACCACCAATTTCGAAAGTAAAAATCTGGAACAAACCTCTCTCGGGGTTTTAAAACCTAGGCCAATACTTTTGTGGTGGCGCATGTCCTTTTTTTTCATGACGCCCTTACGGTTCAGGAAGACCGTATGCTGTTTTTGGTACGCTTTCTCTGTCTACAAAAAAAAACACAAACAAAAAACAAAAGATTAGATTGAGTCACACGCCATGCCGGTTACCTCGCGAGGAGTTTTGAAACCGAGGCCCACGTCTTTGTGATACCTCAACGGTTTGCGGCTCCTCTTCAAACCAATGCCTTTCTTACGGTTCAAGAATACAGTCGGTTGTTTTTGGAAAGAACGTTCCGTCTGTAATTTTATAAAGTAATAAAATTAATCTATTACAAAACTACCTATCTAATCACCTACTTTTTTGGTACATAATCAGAAGATGACTAAGTATTTATAAAAACATAAAGTTATGGGTAAATAGACCCATTTCTGCTGCATGGTTCAGTTGAGCAAGGTCTACCGCAATAATTTTTTTTATACGCGTTTCAGATAGATTTGAATTCATGAAATTTGGGGCACCGAAAATTTACGTTTTGAAGACAATATTAGGACGCTCGAAATTTCTTAAATTCACGCGAAAGAAGCCCCTAACAGCTAGTTAAGAAATTCAACATAACGAAAATAAATCGACATAACCTAAAAAGATACATAGCCATTTTATCTTGCTACGGCTTGAACTTGTGTAGGACGCTTTGATGAGTAAAATTATAGTTTTTAACTAGATATACGGCGTATTGGAGAATTTTTCACACAGCATGAGAATTTGCTTAAAAACCAGTGTTCCCACGTGGATTCGAAACGACCACATTTCTAACAATGTTTCGAATCTCCACAAATTTTAATGTTAACTCAAATTAGAAAATAAAGTATTGAAATTGTTCACTAGTAAATACATTCACAAATGTAAAATACACATATTTTAAAAATATTATTTTAGCCATACCTGATCCGCCATTTTGCCGACTTGCTCACAAAAGCTGAAAAGAAAGAACAGACAACAACACAAATGACAAGCAAGACACGCAAGCACTGACAGAATGGACAGCAGAAGGAGAGCAGAAGTGACAGAACTGACACTCGTGACAATTTTTTTTTTAATTTACCCTAATGGGGAAGGCAAAGGAAACCAAGTCCATAAAGCCACAGCCAATTCAGTTGTATTTTTCTTCTTCTGAAGTTATTTACATAGAAATACAGGTGAGATGTATTTGGAAAAACTTTTGAGAGCTTCCGTTGCATACACTGCGGAAACGGTTAGCTATGAAATATATTTTAGGGTTATTTCCTAAAAATAACGCAAGTGAAACCACAGGACACCGCTGAAAATATAAAAAAGCATAAACAATCCTTGGGACGTTTCCAACGAGTGAAAAGTCATTGAAATTTACAGGAGAGCGGATTAAACTCAAAAATGGTAGGCTTTCTTTTTTCGGGTCTAATTCCAAGCACCGGGTTGATTGCCTATCTAGGTATATAATTAGATTATATCACGCTTTTATCTTTTTTCAGTATTCAAACTCAGCACTGGCAACAAAACTTTGCTAGTTATTCTTCTGAGGCTTTCTTGTTCAATAATAAAGATTAAAATCACATTTTTTCTTATTTGTATATTTTAGTAGAGGAAGGCAAAGACTCTCCGTCTTCGCCTTCCCCGAAAGGGGTAAATTGATTTGAGCAAAATGGACGTCAGCTTTATTTAAAAATAAGTCTATAAGCTTTTGGTAGGGTTTTACTCGTAACAGTGACGGATGGCAGTTTTCTTTCTTTGTTTTGCAAATTAGTTTATCGTGATTAATATTGTGTGAATGTGGTGGATTTTCCATAATAGTGATCCATTAGTGATGAACAGTGTGTGAAAACAGTGAAATAAGATGAAATGGGGCGTTCATCGAGAGAGTGTCTTTTTCCTATACAACTTTCCACAGAGCGTTCTATTAAGGTTCAATTGTGAAGAGTTGCTGCCAAAAGTTCCGGTAAAGTACCGAAACGCATTTCACCAATGCATTTCGATGCACTTAAATAACTTCAGAAGAAGAAAAATACTCCTGAATTGGCTGTATGGACTTAACTTCTTTTGCTTTCTCCATTGGGATAAATTAAAAAAAAAAGAAGAAAAAAAAGAAGTCAACAAACGGAGTTTTTGGCGGGCATCGAAGATGGCGGTTCGGTCATTTATTATTGTGTCAATAAAAAATTGTTAGAAGTAGATTTTGTAGTGTTTTATGGTGCAGTATTGGTCAATAATTTTCAATTTCAAAGTGTCAGTTTTTTGTGTGCTCAAGAAGATTTAATGACATTTCGAGCTGATTTCTTTGATATCCTCCAAGAGCTCCGAGAAAGTTTTTGTAGTCTATCACTATTCAGTACCATGGCCCACGTAGTGATTACCTTCTCTCTGCCATGGCCTACAAGTTCAAACCGTACAACGGTGCTAAACACAAATTAACTAGACATGTGCTAAACGGCTAATTTGTGCAATAATTATCTAATTTATTTTACTTGAACTGGCTAAATGCATTATATGCGAAAGCCAATAAGAAGAAAAAAAAAAGAAGTCCACAAACGACAAATGTCATGTCATGAGTGCCGTGAAAATGAATTGTTATGAAAAAATCCCGACATCGCCGAGAATTTAAATTTCGTTTAAAAAGCCTATTGTGTTTTAAAGTTTTATCTGAATTTATCTAGTTATAATAGTGTAAAAAGACTAAATGCTTATTTAAAATTCCAATATCACTATGTAAATGTGAACGGTTTTTGTGAATATAGTGTTTGTTGCAATTTGTGTTTATTTTTCCAATGAGTATTATTTTACTATTTGTTGTTTGAAATGGAAGAAGTAAGACAACTCGTGCAAGAGGAAGGCAGGGAAGCAAGGAACCTTGTCGCGTTCCATGTAGCAGTCGACACCCCAAGTACTTGATAATATTTGCAATTTTCCATTTCCATTAGCGGCTATGAAACAGCGTGGGCGTAATAAGTCAAATAAAACTCCGTTTACGGATTGAGGAGTGGCTGTTTGCTTATTATTTACGTTATTTCAATCGACACTGTCTTATTCTTGATGCCTCTTGACTGAAACAGCTCTATAACATGATTAACATGATTGGTTTTTCTAACATATGTGACTACAAATTGGTGGATATTCAAAATTTCCACTTGCCACAGTCCCTGCTCACTTTGGTCTCATCAATATTAGTATGTTTTCCAATTTGTGAAGGTTTTCTTTGTTAAATTGTTGTGTTTTTATAAGACAGCAATTTACTACTACTAACTAAAATAAATTGTCTACAATTTAAAATAATTATACTTAATAGTTAGCTTTGCAAAAGTTTGTGATTGAACTCTTATGACAAGTTTGAAGATGAAGTTCTTGGTATTTAGAGAGTTTATATGAGTTGCTGAACATAAATTTGAATTATTCATGTAGCAATAGGAATCAAATACTATTCAACCAGTGGGGAGGGGGGGGGGGGGGGGGGCAGTCCACATTTCACAGGTGGTGATTAAAGAAAAAAAAAATTCAGTATTTAAAAAAAAACTTAAAGAAGTTGATTTCCTTCAGTATTTTTTCTGCCAATTTTTTGTTGTTGTTATCCTAGTTTTTATTAGTTTTTCTACATATACATAACAGGTTTTCAATTTTCATGTTAGTACCATTTTCATCATGCCCATTTTTTTTAAAAATTGATTGCAAAAATATGAGGGCAGCGATTTTGGGATCTGTACTGGGTGCTAGTGACTTATGCTACGCCACTGTATGAAACCTATACCTTAAAACACTCCATTCCTGTGTGCAAATATGTATCAAATAAGGCATGAGTTATGGTATGGAAGCCATAGTATACAATATACATAGATTTACATTCATACATTATGATTTATCACAGTATAACAATTTAAACTGTGAAATTGTGGTTTACTACAGTTTTGCGTCCCAAGTTTTAATACTTAAAGCCAATCAAGGGCTTTTTGTTTGAATTTAATATGAGCCCTGCAGTGTATATGACATTGAAGAAGAAGAAGAAGAAAATACATTTATTTCAGCACAACACACAAGAAAAAGAAACAAACATCAACAGTGCCTAATCTTACATTGCCTGTTCATCATCAGACCGCGCGGCCCGCGTGCCTCCTCGCCCCCCGCCTGCGCGGCGAGTGCCCCGCGCGGGCCCCGGCAGGCTGCGCAGTGCATCCGCGGGTCGCGACAAGCGGGGCGAGCTCCGTGCGCGCTACTGGGCCCTGCTGTTCGGAGATCTGCAGCGAGCCGTTAGTATGCCTACTGTG
Source organism: Zygaena filipendulae (assembly GCA_907165275.2). Lineage (NCBI taxonomy): Eukaryota > Metazoa > Arthropoda > Insecta > Lepidoptera > Zygaenidae > Zygaena > Zygaena filipendulae. The sequence goes on from OU015675.1 coordinate 7,382,825, forward strand.
GAGATTAAATAATACTTCACGAGACATAGATCTACTCAATCCCGCTCTAAGCTATAAGCTTGTTTTGTGGAAACCAATATGGTATATACTACATATAATTACATAATATATTATAAACATGCCCGGAATGGAAACTAGGAAACAAACCCTGAACCTTTGAGTAGGTGGGCGTCAATTTGGTTGTCATTGCCTAAGAGTATATAACCACTATGGGGTCAATGCACTAAAATATAAATAGTTAGTACAAAAAGGTATACAAACTTAATCTTGACTTGATTGAAACAACACTATTGTGTTAAATGATTAGTACATTACTGCTCTAGCTCAAAACTGCTGATGTGGAACATAATAGAATTAATCTAGTCATTTTAATTATGTAATCTAGTTTTAGGTATTCTGATTAATATTTTTGTTTGATAGCATGACTGAATTTCTTTTTTTCTTTAGATTGGGGAAATTTACAACACAGTTGAAGCTCACGAAAATCTAAATGAGTGCCAAGAAGTTATATTAGTACTAGAAAATTATATGCGCGATTTCAAAGCTTTGGGAGAGTGGTTCAGACTGAAATGGGAGTATGACAATACGCCGCCGCCACAGCGACCGCAGAGCTTAGCTTGGGAGATAAGGAAGACTGATTTTGTCAGACCTGAATCTAGACTAGCTTATTCTGTAAGAAGTTCCCCATCTGTGTCAGGGAAAAATAGTCCTTGCCTATCTGGACATAATACACCAAGTGGCAAACACAGCCCTAACTTGACAGGAAAAGCCAGTCCTAGTGGCAAGATAAGCCCTAGAATTTCATCAGGACATTCCAGCTCTAGCCCTAAAGCCAATATCGAGTTCTTCAGCAGCAAAATAGCGACATCTAAAATTGCCGAAAAACCCGAACCTGAGGAACATAACCTTTCAGAAATTAAAGAAAGAGAAATAGATGAAGATAAAGAAATAGATGACGATAAAGAAATAAAGGAAGAGACAACGATGAATACACAAGAGAAAGACATAATTACAAATGGAACTACAAATGTTGAAAAGAAAGAAACTGTAGAAGAAAAAGTCGCAAAAACGCCTCAAGTACTTGAAATTGGGAAAGCTAAAGAACTACAAAATGTTTGTCCTAAACCAGTAGTTTTAAAGTCAACGAAATATGCAATATTAGGTGAAGCTAAAACTAAGGAGAAGAAAGAACCATGTAGCCAAGCTAAAGCTACTATAGATAAACTGGAGGCCATGGAAAACGATTTCCTTGCAAAACAGTTACAAATCAGCCAAGCCAAAAATGAAAATGTATTAAACAAAGACAAAGAAAATGAAGTCAATGCTATGGGAAATGACAAAATTGTCACTGAAGTTGCAAAAATCCCACTTGATAAATCTCTTGTAAAATCGGCAGATAATAACGGCGCGGCTACTGCAAATAATAATTCTTCAAAATCAGAAAAAACGAATAAAATTAATATAATGAATGATACCTCGGAAGTTTCCGAAGAAAAGGGTAAAGTGGAAACCAAAATCGGTGTTCATGTGGTTCATAAACTAAAATATGGCAAGATTGACAGTACAAAAGGATTTGGTAGTGACACTAAAAATATACAGAAAGATGATTTGGATATCAAAGACACTGATTCTAAAAAAGAGGCAGAATCGAAAAAAACCGACATGTCCATTAAAAATATTGTAGAATCAAAACCAAATCCGAGACCGGCTTATTCACAAGCTGCAGCTAAACCCAAACCTGTGACACAGTCAAAAGCCGATATCAAACCAACAAGTAGATCAACAACACCTCTTACAAGGAGCAAGACAGTCATTGAAATAAAACCTGCGGCAGCTCCAAAAACTCCAAAGCAATTGCCTAAAAGAAATACAGCTAGTAAATGTAGCTACCCTTTTAATCTAACTACGGGTAGAACGAGCCTCTTTGATACGTCTACATCAAATACCGCCAGCAAACCCGCTGGTTTAAAGAAACCATTACACAAAAACGTGCAAATGGGTTCCGGTGATGCCAAAACTAATGTTACTAAACAAGAATCAAAGACTCGTCCACTGAAACCGACATCTTTAAAAATAAATGAGAAAGGCGATGAGAAAGATAAAGTCGATACTAAACTCGACAAAATCAAAGATTGTGATGAGTATAGTAGTACAGATACTATTGTGACCCAAATAAATATGTATAGTATTGAAACTAGTGACAGTTTGAGAACTCTCGTATCTGATGAGTTGAGAATACTGGATGACGTCACGACGTCTGTTGAAGTTTTGAACGTCGATAACAGTAAGAATGACAATGAAGGCTGGCTCACAGTAAAGTCGAGACGCTTGAGCCGCGAATCGAAGAAGCAAAATAAATCGCACTGGGCCAACAGGTACCATCAGCCGTCAGCTACCACCAGTTTACCTACATTGAACATGCTGGAATCACCGAAACAAGAAATCAAGCCAGTACCTACCCCATCGAATGACAAAGTAGAAAGAGCAAAATCTGAGCAACCGCAGCAAGAGGATATACCAGAAAAAGCTGTGAATGTCGTAGAAGATAAACCAAAGAAGGAACCGCGTAGCAAAGACACGTCAATGATACGCCAGAAATCCGATGTGACCGGCCTCAAAACGAGATCGTCTCGAGGTAAAGCTTTAACCAAACGATCGGAGAAAGCCAAAGACGCGTCCAAACACAGCGAAAGTCCTGAATTGACGAAAAATCGATTGCATTCATCATTGGAAAGTCTTACTATGGGATTGGCGAGGAGTCAGGAAAGTACCGAAGACAGTTTCGATTTTGACAAATGGAAAGCGGAGTTTAAGACCACGTTCGAGTATCTGGACGAAGATGATCAGATACCGAACGATAACGAGATATTGAAATCGGCGGATCCATCGGAGATGTCCGAGATAGCGGAGATGACGTCCCAAATTGAGGAGAACGAGAAGAAACTGGGCTGGGCGCTCGACTTCCAGTCCGAGGTGGACCAGAGGAAGCTGTGCGAAGAGGAGGACCTACTCAACAGGCAGATAATGGAGCTGCAGCAGGTGTCCGATGTGGATCTGGACACGGAGACCGATGATACTGAGGTAATAACGATAAAGACACCACATTTTTAGCTTATTGTTTCATAGAAAGGAGCTTGGGCAATAATATATGAGCTCCGTGCCAACCCTTTATGTGAATAACTTCTTTTAAGGTTATCGTATAATACCAGTTTTGTAATATTTAAGACGAAAAATATGTAAAATCCTACTAATATTATAAATGTCATAGTGTGGATGTTTGGATGTTTGTTACTCAATCATGCAAAAACGACTGAACGGATTTGGATGAAATTTGGCATGCACGTTGTCAGGGGTACAGAGAAGGACACAGGGTAGTTTTTGTCCAGGAATTCCCGCGGGAACTTCGTTTTTTTTTGTTTTTTTTTTTTTGTAAGGTATAATTTAATTAACGCGAGTAAAACTCATGAAATTTCGCATACACGTTGTCAGGGGAACCCAAAGGGACATAGCCAGGGTGCTTTTATTCTGAAATTCCCGCCGGGTACCCAGTAATTACCGCGGGTGAAACCGCGGGGACCAGCTAGTGAACGAAGTCCCACGGACAGACCGACGCGGAGATAGTGCCGGAGGAGCACCCGATGCCGGCGGCGGCGTCGGAGCAGCTCGGCGCGCTGGCCGCGAGCCTCGAGAACCAGTACGAGACGGCCCTGGCGGGCATGTCCTGGGCGGAGCGGGTGGACGCGCTGGTGGCGCTCGAGGCGCTGGTGGCGAGGGACCCGGGTGAGTCCGGGGTACAACACTACTAAGGGTACGTACCCATGCTACGTGACCCATATTTAACTATTTTTTACCCCCCCCCCGCATGAAAGTCGATTGAAATCCAAAAGTTTCTTCAACAACTTTTCGTAGATGACCATGTATTTTACAGCCTCCGGGGCTTCGGTGAAGAATTTATCAAAGGCATAAAATAAATGAAGTGTCTACAGTCGTCCAATAAGCGGATTATTATTAGTCGTCCACTAAACTACATAAATTCACAATGGAGGTAAAATTTGTAAATATCGTTAGATTATAATCTATCTAGCGACATTGTAAATTGTCAAAAAAACGTGAACCGTTACATAGTGCTTACAATTTAATGCATTTATCACATTATTTTTCGGTAAATTATAATTACGGTCAGGTTAGGTCTGTACTGCTGACCGTGGCAGCGGCCGGCAATGCGCCAAAGACAGTGTTATGTTTCACGATCTTTAGACAATTTACAATCTCGCGAGATAGATTGTAATCTAATGGTATTTCCAATTTTATTTTTAGACAAAAATTGTATATGATTAATTTAAAAAAGTTTTTCAATCGGCGTGCAAATCTCGTAACGAAAAAAGAACGCTAGGAAAGATCAATACATTTTGCGTTTAGCGGACGATTATTATTCGTCCGTTTAGTGGACTATTATTATTCGTCCGTTTAGTGGACTATTATTATTCGTCCGTTTAGTGGACTATTATTATTCGTCCGTTTAGTGGACTATTATTATTCGTCCGTTTAGTGGACGACTAGCAACAGCCTCAAAGATAATACCCTCCCCTTCATTACATTAAAGGGCGTGCTGTATGTTCCTTCAGGGCGGGCTCAGCAACTGCACGCGAAGTTGTCGCAGGGCATCAAGCGCCGCGGCAGTCTACAGGATGCTCTCAGAAGGTATCGAAAGAAATCTTATACAAATACTGTAGTTTAAACAACGGATTATATTCAAGCCTATTAATTCATGCTTACTGCTTATATTAAGTAACTAATATATTTTTCATTCCGCAGACTGCAAGCGAAGCAGGCGCGCGCCGAGCGACAGAGGATGGACTACCAAACAGAGAGAGCGAAGAAGATACATCAGCTGCTGGCCAGGGTCGAAGAGGTCAAGGTCAGTGGGTATCGAAGACAAAGTCAAGTCAAATTATTTCATTACTAGATGTTTCCCGCGGTTTCACCCGCGGAAATTTCAGAGATCCCGCAGGAATTCCGGGACGTAGTATCCTATGTCCTTTTCTGTAGGTACCCCTAAAAACGTGTATGCAAAATTTCATGGGATTTTACCGGCGTTAATCAGAGTTCCCGCGGGAATTCTGGCATAAAAAGTACCCTTTGTACTTCTCTGTATCTCTGACAACGTGTGTACAAAACTTCATGATGATCGGTTGAGCCGTTAAGGTGTGAAAGCGTAACAAACAAACTCACCGCATTAAAATAGAAAGGATAAGTGTTCTATCGATTAAAAAAATGTTTTGAATCGGTAAGAATAAAACTCGTATTCTGTTTGTGGTATTGTTAAATGACATTGGCCAAAAACACGGCTCCGTTGTGTTGCAGCTGGCGAAAAACCAACTGATCGAAGAGAAACGGATGCGGATGGAGAAACGGCTGCAGAAAGCCGCGGAGAACCGCGACCAGCACCTCAAGGTAGGTCACTCTTCTTTTTCTTTTTCTTCTTATGGACTCTCGGATATTACAGTTTCTTAATAATGCCATATCGTTTGTTTACATTATCTACTATCTTTAAACGAGCAATTCTTGTGTATAAATAATTTGTTCCCCGCGATTTCATCCGCGGTAATTTCGGAGTTCCCGCGGGAATTCCGGAAAAAAAGAATTCTGTCTCCTTCTTTGTACCCCTGAAAGTAGTTTATGGTGTATAAAAACTATGCTATCTTTTAAGTTGGACCATATTATAAATGGTTACAAAATTTTATCAAAATCCGTTCAGTAGTTTCGGAGTCCATCGCGGACAAACCACGTGACACGTGATTTATATATATTAGGATAAGATTATCTTCAAATAAAGGTTTAAGCTGATTAAATGGAAAATAAAGCATCGTAGCATCGATGTCCAGACACACATTACGGTTGTGGGTTGTCTGTACTGGCAAAAAAATAGTAGAAGTTGAAAAAAAAAAAACATATTTGTACATGAATATACATATGTATATTTAAAGGAAATTGTTCTTCGACCACGGATTAGCGGATACACGTGATATCTTATTATATCCCCCCCCCCCCGTTGTGATATTTCGTGATCTTTCCATTCCCCCCCCCCCCCTTTCGAGCATCACGTCGTGATCAATGGACGGCCCCCTAAATGTGTGATTTCAATAAAGTATTTATTTGATTTGTGTGGAGTGTCAACGTGCTGATAAATAATTGGCTACTTGACAAAAAATTTTTTTTTGTCCGTCGTGTAGATTAGTAAAAAATATTGGACACGTATTTTTTCTTTTTTTACGTACTCAAAAAATAACAGAGATACATTGAGTTGAAATTTCGCGTGACGTCACAATTCAATGCGGTTTGTATGGCGCTTATAATGAATATTGACGTCACGAGCCCCCCACCCTAAACTTTAATGCGCTTTATCTATGTTCATTTTCATTAAATTGAAAAGCAAAAAATACGTGTCTATTATTTTTTTATTTTCTAACTGACGGACTAATTAGAATTTTGATATTCAAACCTTGGAGAATACCCAATTAATGGTGATTCTACGTGCCACCCTCCCCGCCAGGACATAGTGCGCAAGGCGCACGACGAGGAGGAGAAGCTGCGCGAGATAGCGTTCATCAAGCAGCTGGAGGCGGAGCACCGGCGGCACGACTTCCTGGCGCAGTGCCGCGCGCACACGGCGCGCCTGCGCCAGGTGCGCCGCGACCGGCTCGACAAGCTGGTCAGTGACGCTCGCCTGACCTTCTTTTTTAACCTCCGACACTAAAACGACGTGGGTGTTATAAGTTTGACGTTTGTGTGATGTGTGTGTGTGTGTCGGTGTCTGTCTGTGGCATCGTAGCTTCCGAACGGATGAACCGATTTCGATGCGGTTTTCTTTGTTTGAAAGCCAGTCTATTCGAGATGGTTCTTAGCATTGTTTCATTATAATCGGTTCGGTAGTTCAGTTAATATTTGAGTATAACTATAGTATATTTAGTCGGGGGTTTCTTTTTTTAATTATGGTCATACAATGGAAGTAGATTTGGATCTTTTTTCTATCATCTGATGCGTCTGTCTTTCTGTCTGTTCGCGATAAACTCAAACGAACGGATTATCATTTTGATTAGGAGCAGAAGGCAGCGCGTGAGGCGGCCGTGGGGGCGCGGCGCGAAGCCCTGGAGGCGGCGCGCCGGCTGCGCGTCGCCTCGCTGCTGGAGCGCCGGCGGCTGCGGGACGCGCGCGTCTCGCACCTGCACCTGGTGCGGCAGCGCGAGCGGGACACCGCCGCCAGGGAAAAGGTAATGCCTCGACGGCGTTACCCTTGGGTTGCCGCTAGGGAGAAGGTAATATTGATGGTCTGACCCTTCTGTTACCGCCAGGGAGAAGGTAATGCCTCGACGGCGTTACCCTTGAGTTGCCGCCAGGGAGAAGGTAATATTGATGGTCTGGCCCTTCTGTTACCGCCAGGGAGAAGGTAATGCCTCGACGGCGTTACCCTTGAGTTGCCGCCAGGGAGAAGGTAATATTGATGGTCTGGCCCTTCTGTTACCGCCAGGGAGAAGGTAATGCCTCGACGGCGTTACCCTTGAGTTGCCGCCAGGGAGAAGGTAATATTGATGGTCTGGCCCTTCTGTTACCGCCAGGGAGAAGGTAATGCCTCGACGGCGTTACCCTTGAGTTGCCGCCAGGGAGAAGGTAATATTGATGTTCTGGCCCTTCTATTGCCGCCAGGGAGAAGGTAATGCCTCGACGGCCTTACCCTTGTGTTGCCTCCAGGAAGAAGGTAATGCCCTCACAGTCTTACCCTTGTATTGCCGCCAAAAAGAATGTAATATAAACGGCCTGACTCCTCTGTTGCCTTCAAAGAGAAGGTAATATCTGATGCTTCTGTTGCCGCCAGTGAGAAGTTAATATCGACGGTCTAACGGTGTGACGCTTCTAGTGCCGCAAGGAAAAGATAACTTCCACGGTCTGACCCTTTTCTTGCTACTGGAGAAAAGGTAATGTCGGCGCGTCGCTGGTCGAGGCTCTGTCTCTTTCACTCGAGTTAAGCTCTTAGATAAAACAGCGGTCAGGAAACTGGGTTGACTCAGAGAAAAGTAGAGGCCGCTTATCTAAGCTCCGCTTGTGCGAAATTTGGCACAGCTTAGCTGCCAAAGCGAAATTACTCCAACAACTAGCATCCGTTCGCAACGTAGCGGTCCGGCGAAGTCCATCATTACTAGAATAATAAAATTATTGTTTCCGAATCCGGGAATGCAGCTTTGTATCATTAATAGTAAAAAAAAAACAAAAAAAACGTAAAAAGTGTTCGCCCAACGTGGGGCTCGAACCCACGACCCTGAGATTAAGAGTCTCATGCTCTACCGACTGAGCTAGCCGGGCTGTGAATGATTTTGCGAAATAGCGTGTCAGTATTTAATGACAATCATTTGAATTGTGTTTTTTTCTTCTATTTTATTAACTTTTACATAACGAACTCTCTGTTCTTTATGGAGAGATGATAATGTTCATCGGGATTACATATAACTAACTTGTTCGTTAAGCCTCAAAGGCTCAACCGATCATCATGGATTTTTGCATACATGTTGTGAGTGGTACAGAAAAATACATTGGGTACTTATTATCTTAGAACTCCCGCGGGACCTCTGAAATTAACGCGGGTGAAACTGCATTTAATTTTGCATACTACACGTTATCTACACTCCCAGACTGGAAAGTGGAACCCTCTGTTCATCACACAAAGTCCACCCTCACCGGGTATCGAACCGGGAACCTCTTGATTAGGGGTGTAAGCATGGTGCCCTAGTGTGATTGTGTGTGTCTGCGTGTGCGTGCGCGTGCGCAGGCGGAGGGCGTCAAGTCGCGCCTGTCGGCGCTGGCGGCGGCGGCCGAGCTGGAGGCGCGCGCGCTGCGCTCGCGCATCCGCCACAAGCAGGACGCCAGCCAGCTGCGGCTCGAGTCCCACCTGCAGGCCATCCGGGAGAAGGCCACGGGGCCCAGACAACCGGTCAGTATGCCTGAATATAATAATAATTCATTTATTTGCTAAATACAGTAAATAAATCTCAAAAATATGCTTAGAAAAAAAAAATGAATCACAAATATTTTACTATACCTGATTATACCTTACTATACCTTATTATACTTTACCTTAATATACTTAATAATTATTTATTTAGGTATTCTTTATGGCACAAATAAAAGTATTACAAATTGCAGCATTTTCTACCAGTTAACCATAATTGTACTGACAAAGAAATAAATTAAATTTTGATTAAAATTAAACTTAGTAATAGCTATATACCTAATCATATCTTCCTATACCTGATTGTAACTGACTCTACCTGACTATAACACATAGTTGAATTTAAAGTTTCTTCATTCATAATTATTAAAGTTTAGTTTATACAGGAGTAAAATTTTCGCCATTAATTTTGATGATAATTGTACAAAGACAAGTCGATATCAAAAAGTTAAAACAAAAAGTGCCTAAAACAGTTACATATAGTTTACAATGAAACTTTTTTATATTATGATGTTGCTATGTTATGTTAGATAGAATTTTATTCATAAACAATCTATCTAACGTACCTATTCTACAATCGATTTATATTTAAGTTGTGAGTGTAAATATGATTTTTTAGCCTTAATAACACTTGTTAACCTTAGTCTATGAGTTAAACGGCTTGCAGCAAACCCATCTGATAATGTTCTAATGGGATTGAAAAAACAAATGTATCTATGTTATCAGACAACATCAGAGAGTCACGACCAGAACACTAAAGTGACAGAAGAAGCGGAGAAAATAGAGCAGGAGAGACGAGAAAGGGACAAGCAGAAGGCGATCAAGAAGAAAGCGAGGAAGTTCAAGCAGAAGTTGCTGTCTACGTGAGTATTGGTGATAATAACGGTATCGTTGCAAACGGTACGTTGAGTAAGCATTTTTAGCCAAACAATAACACAAATGCTTTGATGGTTTTGACAGCACCATCGCTATTGTAGTGGTTAGCGAAGGTGTAACTTTAACAGAACATGTTTATGCCTAAATCGAAAATATTTAGCCTAAATCTTAATTTTTACTACCATTACAATACAATAGGCCACAAGTATTATGTATAATCACAAGTTTGTGTAAACTCGTGTTCCATTTCAGTGTCGACGATGTGATCATATTCGATGATCATCATTCATCGATAGACGTCTTCTTAAATCCGATATCAAACAAAATTAACAAAGTTCTCAATCAAATAAATCACATAATATCACCGTTGTTCGAGACGGAAAATAAAGATGTCAAAAATAACGAACAAAATGTGCCGAATGAAGATACAGGGAAGAATAACAAGAAAAATAAAAATAAGAATAACATTCACAATGACATAGTGAACGGTGATGCGGACCACAACGACAGTAACAGTGACAGTAAAAAGAAAAGTAAGCGAAATAAAAAATCGCAAGAGAAGACTGTGCACGCTGAAATATCTATAACAGAAAATGATACTAATAAATTGGCAGATACGCCTAAAGTTATAGATGAAACTGTTGGCGTAGAAACAGAAGAACCGTCCAAAAATGAGAATACTCATAAAAAGAAGAAAAAGAATAAAAATAAAGAGCAGAATGATAGTAATAGTAGAAATAACAATGAGAAACCTAAACTGAGTAAAGCCAGTTCTGTGTGCAGCTCACTCAGCGATATGAGTAAGAGTAGCAATAGAGTGGAGAAGAAAATGAGAGTGACAATTGATGTGCAGTACTTGGAGAGGCATTTGAATGAGTTGCATAGAATGATGGAGAGATTAGATAAGGTGAGGCGAGTTACATAGTGTTATAAAATTTTATAATAGGTTAGTTAGTTTTTTTATGTAATTTAATGTTCAAAAATCTCTTAAAAGGGTGTCGACTATAGTTCTAATTAGAAAAGTATAATCGTCATTTTAAAATAAAATCGATTCTAGTACTGTGTTCTACAAAAACAAATTATGATAAACGATTCGAAAAACTTTAAAAACGAATATTACAGTTCGATATAATATTTCTTAATTATAACGAGGAAAAAAGAAATAAAGCAATCGTAGTTTTCTTATGTCGACGCGTTCGTCTAAAAAATTCAATTTGTTTCAGACTGTACCAGATAAGATGATGTATTATATTCTACAAAGTTTGAAAGTGCTTGGAAAATTGTTGGCCGTAGCTGCGGAAAGAGAGGACGTCGCAACTCAGTTTACAACTAAGTGAGTTCTGTTATAATTCTTTGTTTCCTCCGTCGGAAACTCCGTATTAAATGTACTACTGGTACAGTTCTGTGAATGATAAGAACTGCGACGGACAGACATACAGTCGCTATAGCGACTTTGTTTTAAGACTGTTACATCGATGATCGATTGTAAACTGAGTAATTAATACAGAAAAAAATATCTGTTTGAGTTTTTAACTTTTACAGTAGTTAATGCTTAAATCGTATGAGGTAAAATCAGCGCTGGTTGATGCCATAAAGTAACAAATTATAATTAGTTGTTTACTTTCAATAACTATGTGGAATGGTGGAATGTAAAATAATTGTAATATGTTACTATGTAATTAAAATTGCTGGGATCTAGTAACGAACCTTGTGGTATTCCCTAAAGTATTTACTGAGAAATTCAGTTTTTTTTTTATTTCTACAGATTATACATGGTGCATAATGCAATCGTCATAGGCGTGTTTTCCATTATTTTGAAACCACCCAAAATAACATGATTACAATATTAAAATTTTGTGATTAAACATATTGAAAGCTTTGTTAAATTCTACTAAATTTGTTAGGGCCTTAACGACCGCAGTGACCACGGTGTCGTTAGTGGGCGCTCTGTGCGGCGGAGCCAGGTTGCTCGTTGGGCCGCTCCCCGCTCACTTGGCAACGTTGCTGAGGGATCAGCTGGTGAGTGAAATATGAATAATAATAATAATTTATTTCAACAAAAATGTCATATCATTAAGAAAATCATACCACTATTAAACATTCATTCATTCAACATTATTAAAAATCAAACAATTAACATACATACCAAAAATAGTCATCGGACCATCCCTGAGTCTTGTTGTTTTCTTTCTAAATTTTTGCTTCTATAATCCTGAATAGTGAATAACACAATATGATACTTTTGGTAATATTCTAAAATTGATAGTATGGCAACGAAAATGTTTCTATTAATAATAATAATAAATTCTTTCTACTATTTTTACACAATACTGACGAAGAAATACTAGTTTTTGGCAGTAATATACTGCCATCTCTTGGCTTACGTGTGTATTACATTGTATTGCACATATTATAAATAAGGAAGTTTTTGTGTCGTGCAGCATGCTACATCAATCCACTTCCAATTCTTTTGTTTTAACACCGTTAGATGTCGCTAGTGGTCTGAATTGCTTAAAGGTCTACTAGCATATTTTATAGACCTTTGTTTACGTTTCCTACCACTGCTTATTTAAATTTTTTTATGTCTTCGAATCTCTAGCTGTAACTGTGTGGATTTAGTCTTAATTTCAGTTTATATTTCTTATGTTTGGTGCTATATATTGTGTGTTCTTTTATTCAATAAAAAATAATTTCCATCACAACGTCCAATCATGATTATAGAATAATAAAACACACCAAAATATGCGCTGTCCTAAATTATTAGTTTTAATACCTACTTTACGAGGTAGGTAATGCCCGTACGTACGTAAAAAAGGGGTAGTGAACACTTTTTCCGCGTAGTTAAGTTTCATGTCCGCTCTTCAATCAGATGTCGTCAACCTTTTTTTTTTCTTTCTCTTCGCCCAAAACTTTGGCAATCTTGTTTCGTGAAATTTATCTGTTTTATGGTTTGCTTTTCGGTGGGAAAAAGGGTTGGCGAACAGTTTGGATAGTTTAGTGAAGCTAAACTTCAGTTGAAATAGGGATTTGTTTAGTTTTGTTTAGTGCTTGCTTCACGGTCGGTGATGCTTTATATTATTGCCACTGGTAACTTTTTTATTTGCTGATAAATAGAAAATTTAGACATGAGTTTTCCAAAATAAACTAAGGAGTATCGGTTTTTTTTAAGGTAGTCGTAGTGTTAAAACTCTTACGAGGGTGAAACTGCGCCACCCGCTATATTTTTTATTTATTTATTCATTCATTTTTAGAAAGCAAGGAATTTACAAAATAGTGTGAATAAACTTTGAATATGAAACCATATCTGATTAGATTTCATTTAAAAAGATATCGATAGTAGAATATGTGAAAATAGTAGGTAGGTTATATTTGGACGCAGATAAGCAATAACATGTTAACCCACAAAATTAAGTTAGTGATTCAGAACGATTTGTTGAGAGTTAGGGAACGTTTTTTAATTATGTGTTTACCTTAAATATGCTTAAATATGTACTTAACTAAATATTGAACATAAAAAATGTTGATACAAAATGGCGCTTCTACTTTTAAAACACGATTTACTCAAAATTTCTCCAGTGTGGGTTAACACAGTATTGCTTATCTATGTCCATTTATTTCATGGGTTTTATCCCAGAAATCCCGCGGGATCTCCGAAATTACTGCGGGTAAAACCACGGGGGACAGCTATACGAAATATCGTCGAAGATATTGTGATTTTTACTAGCGGCTGGCGTTAGTACCTACCACAGTTTATTTCAACTCCGTGTGGGTATTATTTTCATTGCAATGATCTTCAACATGCACATTAAAATACCGATATGGACAAAGGACCATCTCTAATTAGTAGCTGCCGCGCTCGACCCGCAGTATAATTTGAATAAAATAATTAATGTCGTACGTATTCATGACATATTTTTATTTATTTAAATTGTTCATTTTGGTCAAATTTTTACACTTGACTTTTTTTTGTTGCTATTATCAGCTTTTACCATTTTATGATAGAATTTGTAAAATAATTATTAATGACAATCTCTTTTGTGAATTTATTTATATTTTAGCATAAAATTTAAATGTAATCTATGTATCTATCACTAATCTTTATACCTATAAATAAAATTGAAGGCTCTATTGGTAATTTCATAATAACAGTTTTTTTTTCTAAATGCATGTGTGTAACGTACAAAATACCAATGAGTTTAAATTTTTGTGGCTATTAAATGAGTACCTACGTTAGAAAGGTACCAACTGCCAACCTCGAGCTTGTCGATTTCTAATAACAAAAGCAAATATTTAACTATGTATATTATGTATTTTTTCAAAAACAAAATGAAATTGTTAATTTTCTACGGACTACCTGCGGATGAATGATGGAAGACAACTACTTACTTTGTTTTGTTTTAAATTCATTAAAATTAAACTCTGGTATTTTAAACCCGTCGCTGAACCGCCAAGAATTCCTTAGTGCAAGTGCTATATTTTATACTTAACTGTATAAAACTTCACTATATGTGTGAGTTTGTTGTTAAAAACCGCTTATTAAAACGTATGGCGGTCACCGCCGCCGCGCCGCCCGCTCGCGCCATGTTAATTGTCCGCTATCGCTGACGCCATCTTGTGTTCTTCTTCTTTTTTTTTCTTTTTTTATTGACTCTTCGGTTTGCGTAATTCATGTTGTTTATTAAGGTTCGAGATTCGAATTTCGAACGATACATGTTGGCGGCGGGCGGTGTCTTTTTGAATCTGTCGGTTGATTTATTTTTGTCTTTGTAGAAACAGATTGGAGAAAATCGAAATTCGGAGCATTAAATGGTGATAAATTTCTAATACTTCGTTAACAGCTAGTGCGTATTGTTAGTCTGAGGAACGGAAAACTAACTTCCTAGACGAAAGTTCATATAGTCCTCGTTGTAACATCCATACTCCATACAACCACAGATAATATCCTACTAATATTATAAACGCGAAAGTTTGTAAGTAGGTATGGAGGGATGGATGGATGGTTGGATGTTTGTTACTCTTTCACGCAAAAACTACTGCATGGATTTAAATGAATTAAATGAAACTTTACAATAATATGGCTTATACATCAGATTAACACATAGGGTACTTTTTTTTTCACGCCTTACTACTCAACTGATCATCGTGAAATTTTTCATACAGGTTGTCAGAGGTACAGAAGAGGACTCAGGGTACTTTTATTTCGGAATTCCCGCCGGAAGTTTGTATCGTGATTTGTGAAACCATGATACATGAAATTTTGCATATAGTTACAACGTGTTACATACCATAGTGATCGGTTGAGCCGTTAAGGCGTGAAAACGTAATATACATTTTAGAGTAGAGGATATACTTTTTATCCCGGAATTCCAGCGGGAACTCTTAAATTAACGCAGGTGGAAATTGTTTCTCGCCGAAGAAGAAACCGGCGTCATCCTCCCACCCTCTCTGTCCTCTAGGACAAGGATCTGTCGTCGGAGGCCAGGGAGGCGGAGCTCGCGCGGCAGCTGACCGACTGCCTGTCGGTGTGCCTCGACTCGGCGGTGCGCCGCGAGCGCGGCCGGGGCGCGGCGCGCGCGCAGCCCGACGCCGCCGCCGCCGCCGTGCGCGGCCGCGCGCACACGCTCGTCAGGTGAGTGGCGGGGCGGGAGCGAGGATGGGAAGGGGGAAACGAGGATGGGAGGGGGGGAAATTGAGGATGGGAGGGGGGAAATTTGTGGGGTTCGGAAGTAATATGGCCTTCGGCTAGCTCAGATAAAAATAATAAAAGATAAGTTTAGTAAATTACAGCTTTTGTATTCTTCAAATCGTCTGTTCTGTTCTGTCAAAAAAGTAAAAAGTCAAATATTGAATATAAAAGGAACAGATTAAAAAATAAATAACAAATATTAGAAATGACGCGGGATATCATAACGAGTGGCATACGGCCGCCTCGTTACAGATTGAGGATGGGAGGGGGGAAATTGGGGATGGGAGGGGGGAAATAAGGGATGGGAGGTAGGTATATATTTTTACACAGTAGGTGGTCTCGGATACAGTGAATTTTAAAAACGGTGACTAGTTATTAAAAAAACTTAACCAAGTGGCGTTTAATAGATACACTTCGTTACGATGAATATAATAATGAATTTTGTGTACCCACGGACCTACGAAAATGTCACGCGGCGACTCTGGTATATTCATTTGTCTCCATACTAAACTGAATTGCTGTCCCTTCTATCTGTTCTGTGATCATAACCATTATGTAAATACATATATGTTACAATTATAGGTACATATATAAATAATGCTCCTGCTTGTCCATAAAATGATTAAAAATTTTTATAAAAGTGGTCAAAAGTAAAGGGATTCCGTGACGTCGTGTATCAGGGTCCGGGGAGATTGTACCCATTTCCCTCCCCTGCGTCACTCAATAGGTCCCGAAGTTGACACAGGAGCTCTCTATGACATAATGTATTGTGATAGCGACATCTCCGTACATCGGGTGGCGGTGGTTCCGCCCCTCGCGTATGACAGACGTACAAATATTTATACAGTTGGGTCGGACGTGTATGTTCGTATCGCGACTCCGCTCGACCACTTGAAACTGTATCACTTAACACACATGCAGAGTTGAACCGAGTCCTGTGTTTTCTACTAGTCGATCCCCCACTCGCACTCGCGTCAATTTCGGAGTCTCCGTGGGAATTCCGGAATCAAAAGTGACCTAAATGTCACTCAGGTAGACTGTTATAGCGAGTGCACTGAGCGCAAGTGAAGAATTAAAATCGAGTAGTTTTTTTGTAATTGAGTAGTTTTTAAAGTTTATCATCCATTACAAACAAACATACAACGCACTCGTGAAAGAAGCTATGTGTAAAAGTTTCATGATACGCGATCAGACAAACGAACAAACCGACATGTAAAAAGAAAAATTTATGAAAAAATGGCGTATTGGATGGCGTATTCTTTTTTTGTTTTTTTTTTTATGCTCCTACAGTCTATACGTCTAAGTTTACAGTGCTAGGTATAGTATAGGAAATCAAATAATATTAATATTTTATAAATTATTAATCAGCTGGAATTCCGACCTAAAAACCACCCTTTATATGCTAAACATGTATCATAATCGGTTCAGTAGTTAAGGCGTGAAATGGTAACAGACAGATTCACTTTAGAATATTAAATGTATGGATTGATAGTGTTTTTGTCAGCTAATATAGTATCAATAACTCGTCATTAAATTAGTCTGAGTAGAAAAAACTTCAAAATTTCACTTAAACTAAACTTCCAAAAAGCTTCTATGTATATAAAATTTCAGCTCAATCGGTTGAAGATGTATGCTTCAAAATTGAGTTGCAAGTTTCCACCCGTACAAACATAGTTACATACATACATTGCATATAAATAAAAGCTTTTAAACAACAAGGTAGTGGCAACACTTGTCCTCCCATACGCAAATTAAAAACAATTTTTGTTCCACTACAGCTCCACCACCACCGTCCGTGCCCCCTCGGCGACAGTAGGCGTAATCTAATTTGGCTAATGCACTTCGCGCATTGAACCCGCTACCCAGTACATACCGTCCCGTACTCTACCTCCGTCTTACCTTTTGTCGTGTAATTCGAAGGGAGCTTGCTACGGCGAGTAACTGTGACAAATTCTGTTATTATTTACCTATATTATGTACTAGTTTTTCAACGAGGTTTGAGACGCGGTAATTTCGGAGTTCCCGCGGGTATTCCGGGATAAAGGCGGCGCCACAGTCTCGGCGGCGGCGGTGGCTCTCGGTGGCGAACAAATGGTAGACAACATACGAAGTAGGCCACAGCTATCAGCGACGCGAGCTGTGGCCACCTTCTTATGTTGCCTACCATTTGTTTTTGCGGCTGCCGCCTTCCCCTCCGCCGCCGCCGAGACTGTGGCCAAGGGGTAAAAGTAGGTACTCTATCTCCTTCTCTGTACCCCTGATAACGTGTATGCAAAGTTTCATGGTGATCGGTAGGGCCGACTAAACCGATCGTCATGAAATTTTGCACACACGTTGTCAGGGAAAGAGAGAAAGGCATAGGATATTTTTAAATCGGAATACCCGCGGGGACTCCGAAACTAACGCGGGTAAAACCGCGGGGAACAGCTACCTACCTACCCAATAGTAAAGATATACAAAAAGAAGTCGAACGCAATGCAATTGTCGTGGCAACACAATGCTAATGTCAACACAAGTGCCTGAGCGATGTTAACGCCCCATCAAAGAGATCCGCCATTCACGGAGCGAACAATGGCCGAGTCGATGTCGTTTAATTAAAAAAAAAAAGAAAAAGGAGCACAAAATAACCCCGCAGATTAGTATAGCGCCTGGTATTTCAATACTAATAAATGTTCGATCCACAGACGGACAACAGTGCCATTATTCTTGATCCTTACTATTATAAATGCGAAAGTGAGTTTGTTTGTTTGTTTCTTACGCTTTCACGCTTCAGTGGCTAAACAGATCGTCATGAAATTTTGCACACAAGTCATGTTGTCAGGGGTACAGAAAAGGACATTTTACTCCGAAATTCCCGCGGGAATTCCAAAGTTAGCGCGAGTAAAACCGCGACGAACAGCTAATAGACCAATAGATCATTATGGGGTTCTTAAAACTAACTTTGACATTTATAATATTTGTTAGGATTCAATAATAACTACTAATAACTAAAAATATAACGTAATTTTATATTCAACTAGCTGTGCCGCGCGGTTTCACCATCGAGAATTTGGGAGTTCCCGCGGGAATTCCGGATTACAATATAGCCTATGTTACTCAGGGATAAGGTAGCTTTCTAATGGTGAAAGAATTTTTGAAATCAGTCCAATAGTTTTTGATTTAAATCGTAACAAACAAACTAACAAAAAATCCAATCTTTCTTCTTTATAATATTAGTATAGACAATTTTTTTTTTTAATTTATAAAAAAAACTTATCTTTCGCCAAAAATCACGATCGATGTTGTTGTGTTTAATTACACATATCGCATCGGCTCTCGTGCAGTTTCGACTGAGCTACGGGACCCGAACCCGCGACATGTGGCGGCAATGCGACATTCCCGACCATTGTGCGCACATGTGCGCACGAGTCGATGCACCAGCAACGTAGAATAGCCGAGATACAGATGCGACAGAAGCTTCGTCGGTGATGGTTCAATACCTACTCACTTATTGCTAGTCGAGCCTCTCACGATCCACTGAAAAACAGATATAAATTTATACTAATTACCAAGTTCAAGAAATACTTTCGATATTAAATAAAAATTTATGCATCTGAAATCCTCACTAAATAATAAAGCGACTGTGCAGTTGTGTTATAGGGGTGCGAGTGTGCGGAAGTGAGTTTGTTTGTTACGCTTTTACGCCTTAACGGCTCAACCAATATTCATAAAATTTTGCATGTACGTTGTCGGGGGTACAGAGAAGGACGTAGTGTATTTTTATCCGCGGGGATACTCCGAAATTACTGCGGTCGAAACAGCTGGCATCATATACTCACTTATTACTAGTCGATCCTCGCACACATTATGAAGTTGCCGTGTGCCGGGATGAAGGCTTAGAATCGGAAATATACCTAGGGCACTTTTAAAGTGAGGCATCCACCTTTGATAATCACTTTATCAAAGGTGAATGATTTGTTATACCTACTGTAACTCGTCAGGATATTGTCTATGCTACATGTGGCGTATCTGTTTTGTTGCGTACTATATTATGTTCTGTGACCGACATTACTGCCGGTATGTACGTACGACCGATTACGTGCGATTATCGTTTCCATACTTCGTAGTATCGTTTGCAGGATATTTTAAATCTATCTAATCGGGGGCGGACAGGACATAATGACATTTGACTCTATTTAGTTCTACCCCGCGCGGTTTCTCCTGCATTCCCTCGGGAACTTTTTGCTGTGCACGGACAAAATTGTTCTAAATGTTAAGACATAAGCTTGTACACTAGATGTTCCCCGCGGTTTCACCCGCTGTAATTTCAGAGATCCCGCGGGAATTCCGGGATAAAAAGTAGCCTTAGTTACTCCTTATAACATCAGCTATCTGCCAGTGAAAGTCCTGTTAAAATTGGTCCAGCCATTCAAACCGACAGACAGACAAAGATAAATTTTAAAAATGGATTTTTTGATTTTAGTAAGTACCTAGTACCTACCGTATATACTTTCATATGCATTTAGTGAAAAGTTGTTAATTTCCTGAGATGTCTTGCGGGAGTTCCGAATCTCACGCAGACGAAGCCACGGAGACCAGTTAGTTACTTTTAGGAAAGGAAAGAGTTTTAATAGCTGCTAATAGACTATTAACATAGGTATTTACGCGATCCCTAGAGGGCGCCTATGTATACCTAATTTTCGAACGCAGGGTTGACAAAAAAATCAATGCCATTAATATAGCAATCACGTAACTTAAAAGGGTACCCACTTCATAAACAAAGCCAAGAGGTATCGAGAGCCCTCCCGAGTATCGATTCTAGGGGCACACAATCGGTTCGGGGTGCTCCGAATCGAATTAAACACTCGATTCGATTACCACCATCCAGTGTTAATTGAAATCTTTGAGGCAATCGACATTTGTACTTTCGCTGACACGATTATACTATCGAACTGAAGTTTTTTTTTTATTGAAGTCTCGATAAGTAGGTAGGCAATTATAGGTATAGAGACTAGCATTTTGCCCTCTATTTCACACTTCTCTTCGCTATGCCGAAGTGCGGAGCTCTTTGTAGTGTGGCTTTAGCCTAAAAATAACTTTTTACTGCCTAAGCCTTGGCTAACGATTCGTTTGGCATTTGGCAATGAGCATGGTGCAAAATCAAAATAATAGACACATATTTTTTGCTTTTTCAGATTAAAGACTAAATACTTAATAATAATAATAAAATTCATTTATTCAGACGCTTTTTTTTTTTTTTTAGTCCAATATTTTAGATGAAGCGCATTAAAGTTTAAAAGTGACGAAGTTTTAAAGGGGCTCGTGACGTAGTTCGTATAAAGACGTGACGTCACGCGACACATCAACACTAGCACCGTTCTTTTTAGATTACGTAAAAAAAGTGCCCAATATTTTTATTAATTTACCTACATGACCAAGATTAAAAACAAAAATTTAGTCAACTAGCCCATTACACAACATGTCGTCGCTTCCTGACAGATGTGGGGTCGAATGTTTGTCCACACGACACGACGGACGCGACGCGACGTCTGGCGATCGTGCCGCCCACCAATTGTGATGATTAAAAAGTCCGATTTTTACTAATATACCCATTATACGTTGTTCGAATCGACAACGTTGTCCCGCGGTGCGGCTACGCCTCTCGCGGCGCATCCGGCAGCGAGCGGACACACGGGCGGAGCGTGTTTTACCTGCGCACACTATGCGACTCGTCGTTGCGTTTTGTCGCAACGACTTGTAGTCGACGCACACGATAGTTCTGCGTCTTGGCGCCGCGACTTCACCGCGAACGAACGAGCGCGAGGGCGCTCCGACTTCCCTATTTTGTCGTTGCGACTCTGACGCCAAGTGTGCGAAACTTTGAACAAAATATATGAAAATTGTAGGCCTTAGCCTGTTGTCGCGTCGAGCTGTTGCTGCCGCGTGTCGCATAGTGTGGACTGGCTCTAAGGCATCTAAAACGTAAAAGATAATGAACAATTATTTTATTTACAGCTCTCTGTCACCTTAAGGTTGCCTTTTTGTTTGTCTAATTTTTTTTTGGTGCAATAAAATATAGTTGAGTTTGAATTCGAATTGATAGTGTTTTACTCAGTAAAAAAAAACATACATACATACAACCGAATACAGAACCTCCTCCTTTTTGGAAGGCGGTTAAAAATAATTTAAATTCACACATGAGGATCTGCAATTAACAGCTGTTCTATGTCATGATTTTCGGATGTGTTAGGTATTTTAGATGCTGACACTCCAGCAATTGACCTATGTTGCCTGCCTACAAAACAATAAATATATAAATACAAAAAAAATAGTTTCCATAGTTGGACTCAGATAAGCAATAACATGTTAACCCACAAAATTAAGTTATTGATTCAGAACGATTTATTGAGAGTTACGGAACGTTTTTTAATTATGTGTTTACCTTATTACATTGCTTAAATATGTAACTAAATATTGAACATAAAAAATGTTGACATAAAATGGCGCTCCTACTTTTAAAACACGATTTACTCAAAATTTCTACAGTGTGGGTTAACACACTATTGCTTATCTATGTCCAGTTATCAACGATGCTATAAAACGCTCCCCGCTTTCGACGCAACCGCGGCTTTACCGCCGCAGCAGTAATAGCTAGGAAGACATTTTTAATTTATTGAGAAAAAAAATATAGCACGAGCGACGACAATCGTTATTTGATATTCATTCTAGAGTCAATATTTATTTTTTATTATCGTCCTTTTTCCTACTGGGGCTTTCCATTTATTCATAAAAGGAATACCTATATTTTTTTTTTGTTCATTGAAAGTCTATGAAGCGAAACAGCAAATTATATGGCTTATTCGGATCGATCATTTTGTTTGCCAGCAATGGCCCAAAAAACATTATTTTTTCTTCTTTAGT
Source organism: Zygaena filipendulae (assembly GCA_907165275.2). Lineage (NCBI taxonomy): Eukaryota > Metazoa > Arthropoda > Insecta > Lepidoptera > Zygaenidae > Zygaena > Zygaena filipendulae. Next base: position 7,405,288 of record OU015675.1, read on the forward strand.
TTATGGTTTTGAGCCGTGTTGCCACCATGACTCCGTCAATGTTACTGAAAAACATTTCTTCTGGGTATAGTACCTACTGGAGTTTGCTGGACCTTAGTACCTACTAGAAAAAAAAACTGTACCTACTATCATTTTTATTCGCCGACTGTAGTAAAGTTTTCAACCACGCCTCCTGTCACTTTGACCTCCACTTGCTACGAAATGCTACACACTTTCACTTTATCTACATATTATGTATACATACTACTAAAAACATTACCAAATAAAAAAAAAACTAATTAAAATACATTATTGCTATTTGCTAGCTAGCTATCTTTCAAGTCAACCATTTCTATCAAACTAGCTATCCCCCGCGGTTTTACCTGCGGTAATTTCAGAGTTGCCGCGGGAATTTCAGGATAAAATATATATATATAAACCTTCCACACGAATCACTTTATCTATTGGTAAAAACCGCATGAAAATCCGTTGCATAAGTAGTTTCAAAGATCTAAGCATACATAGGGAGAGACAGCGGGAAGCGACCTTGTGGATGATTTCAGAATGGTTGTGAAATTTATAAAAATAATTTAAAGATACTGTCACATAATCTAGTCCATTAATTTAAATAAATATGCCAGAAAAAATTACAACTAATTCGATTTGCATCCATCGGAGAGAAACAATATTTATTCAATATCTGATGCTGCACGGCGCGGGACTCGAAGGGGTGACCCTCCGTGCTGGGGGCTCGCATTCAATTTGTGTTTTGTCAATGATGCGCGCTCGATTTAATGGCAGGTGACGTTTATACACTACTGCTCACCCCCCTACGGCTTTATAGTGATGATGAATGCGCCCTATATATTATCTCTTTGTTGTAGCAAGTCTCGCGTTTGTTTTGAATGTTGTATGATCTGTCAGTTTTTTTTTGCTGTCGTGTATGTATATGAACGGGGCGGTGTATTAAAATGTAATTTGATAATAATTAATTTAATGTAAATATTCGGTGGTGATAATACCGAGGCGCGAGGATCCTATTTGGTGTTTTTTTTGTAGCGTTTACGCAAAAAGAGAAAGAAAAACTTTCGTACAGCGATGTCAGAATTCGGGTGGATGAAAAATGTGATTTTTCAAGAGTTCTATTTGGTTTTCGTATTTGATTTCGTCGTTTAAAGATTGGATTGAATAAAGAAGGCAAAGACAAAAGAGCGACATGTCTGGATCCCAACGGCTCGAATCCGAGCGCGGGTCCCCTATAAAGAAAAAAAAAGCGATAAAATGGCGCCCATTCACAGTACCCGGTGGGTTGGATATAATTTTTATGGCGTTAATAACACAAATGAAGTGTGTTTTGATTTCATCACTCGGTAGATTGGCTCGCATATGGCGTTGCTGCGGAACAAGTGTCCCTCAATTAGGTTGCGCGGGATCACTGTTGTGAAAAGGAATTGTAATTAAGTAGATTTTTTTAATCATAAGCTTATTCCATAATATTATGAAGACGGTTGCGCTTGAGTACAACTAGTCTACACTAATATTATAAGGTAATTTTGTATTTTTGGATGTTGATTGAAGGGTTAGGAATTTTTTTTTCAATTAAATTCACCAATCTGTTAAAAACAATGTACAAATACAAGATACATTGCAACTTTATAGGTATTACATTAGATAATGCTATCTTGTAGAGGTAAATGCAAATACTGCCACCTCAGTCAAATTGACAATTTATCTAATATATATATAAATCACGTGTCACGTTGTTTGTCCGCGATGGACTCCGAAACTACTGAACGGATTTTGATAAAATTTTGTAGCCATTTATAATATGGTCCAACTTAAAAGATAAGATAGTTTATCCCGGAATTCCCGCGGGAACTCCGAAATTACCGCGGATGAAATCGCGGGAGACAGCTAGTATAGATATAAAAATGGATCCCTATTTCCCTTGGACACGGCGTCACACGTGAACGGCTGGATCAATTTCGCTAATTCTTTTTTTGTTGTGTTTGTCATTGTAAGGAGAAGAAGAATAAAAGATGGTAAATCTCCGAAACGGTTGGACCGATTTTGATGGGACTTTCACTGCTAATAGCTAATGTTGTTCGTCATCGTGTTTGTGAGATACAGGATGGCTTTCCGGGTCATAAGTGGCGCTACGTTGGTACCAAAGCTAATCCCGCGGATCTTGTCTCTCGCGGACTCAATGCAAACGAGCTTAACAACTCAGATCTATGGTGGTCGGGCCCATCATTTCTTAAACTTGACCCATCCAAATGGCCGGTAAATCCTAATGCATCGCATAACTTTAATCTACCAGAGAGAGTCAAGTCTCTTCATGCAATTCAGAGTAGCGACATAAACCCATTCTCCTCTTTAATTACCAACACTTCTTCCTATTCAAAACTTCAGCGCATCGTAGCGTACATTTTTAGATTTGTAAACAATTGTAGAAAGGTCGACACATATAAAACTTCCAATCTATCTCTATCTTCACTTGAGCTGTCCAATGCTACAAATCTTCTACTTTCCATTTCACAGAAGGAATCATTTCCAGAGGAGTATCAACTCCTCGTGTCAGGTAAGGAGTTACCTCACAAAAATCGACTCCTTCCATTGTCACCATTTATCGACAACATCAAACTTATTCGCGTTGGGGGTAGACTTGACAACTCGCACTATGATTACAACGTAAAGCATCCCATACTGCTTAGCAGCAAACATCGTCTGTGTGAGCTAATCTTCCTCATGCTTCACAAAAAATACCTACACTCAGGTCCTCAGCTTCTTTTAGCTACAGCTAGACACAACTATTGGCCTCTCGGTGGTACCAATCTAGCTAAACGCACGGTCAGGTCATGCATCAAGTGTAGCAGATTCAAGGGTACAACAATTCAACCCGTTATGGGTAATCTACCTAAAGAGCGCCTACATTTAGAGTATCCTTTTCTAGACACAGGTGTTGATTATGCCGGGCCAGTCATGATAGCAAACCGCAAGGGTTGTATCTTAATCAAATCATATATCTGCGTATTCATTTGCTTAGCGACAAAGGCGGTTCACCTAGAGCTCGTCTCAGACCTTACAAAGGAAGCCTACATTGCAGCCTTAAATAGGTTCATAAGCCGCCGCGGTAAACCACAAACCATACTCTCGGACAACGGTTCCACCTTTGTGGGTACGTTCCATGAGCTTTCCAAATTCCTCAAACAAACGCAATTGTCCGACTTATCCGAACTAGGCATCAAGTTTTCATTTATTCCAGCATATACTCCACACTTCGGTGGATTGTGGGAATCAGCAGTCAAATCAACCAAACACCATCTTCGACGTGTGTTAGAGTTAACGCATCTTAATTACGAAGAAATGTCCACGTTGCTTATACAGGTAGAAGCTGTCTTAAATTCCCGTCCACTCACACCTCTTTCACAAGATCCCTCTGACTTCTGTCCTCTTACTCCAGCTCACTTCCTCATTGGACGATCTCTACTTTTTGTGCCTCATCCGCAGAAGACAGACGCCAACATCACGTCGTTGCAAAGGTTCCACCGCATCGAGTGCCTGAAGCAACACTGCTGGAATCGCTTCTATAAGGAGTATATACATTGGCTCCAACAAAGGATCAAGTGGCGTCGAAGTCATGGAGAGTTAAAGGAGGGAGCCTTAGAAGTCACAAAGGAAAAGTCATTGCCTCCTCTAATGTGGCTCCTTGGGCGTGTGGTTCGTCTCATTCCAGGACGGGACGGCGTGGCTGGAGTGGCGGACATACGAACAAGGAAGGGAGTCATCCGACGTGCTTATTCAAACATTTGCCCATTACCTATCGCAACGTTGAAGACACTTCAACCGGGGGAGGATGGACGCGACATCGATTAGCCGCTGTCACCGACGTCAGGAGCGGTGACACTATGGGCGGTTGCAAGGACATCGCATTGACACAAGCGGCCGTTTTTATAACTACCTCATACTTACTTCTGGTAGCACGATCTATTCTGTCGCATCTCAAATTATTGTAACATCATTTTATTTCAACATTATACGTTTTTATACAGTCCACTACACAGTTTTATTCAGCTTCATAGGCGTTAGTATCCTGCGCATCCATAGTTAAGGACTAACGCCGCCAACATCCGTTGCTGATTATAGACTGTCAACTTGGCTAAGGGGGCTGAACTGATACTAACAATTATTTCACTGTTTGAAAGCTATACATATATACATTATCCCCGAATGCCATAAGAAGGTAACAAACAAACAAACATTAGCAAAAAACCAAAAAGCATTTGTAATATAGTAAGGATTGTTATCTTTAAATATTTTGTTAAATTGTTTTTAATTGTAAGTCCGAAAGAAAGAAAGAAAGAAAATAGGTTCATTTATTTCAGAACAACACAAGAAATACTAATATAAACGGTCTGTAACTGTGTTGTAACAATATCTATTTCCAAATAACTGTATTTCTTTCTTTCTTTCATAAAAACAACGTATCATATTATAATAATTTCACAAAGCCGCGTGCCGTGGACGCTCGGTTGTATCCTCCAGGGCGCCGGGTTCGATTCCCTGACGTGCTTTACGGACGTCTCCTGTCCTACCCTAATATGTCATACACACGTGGCTTATACAACGGTAATTTTGCTGTTAATCGACTATAAATAGGTCCTTATTTCACAATATCACTAAGTTGTTATTGCAATGGCAACGAGTTTGTTATGTCGTTTGAAAAATTGTTCTACTAAAATTTTGGGCGTTAATTTTTGCACAGTTGTACACACGTGTTGGTTAATCAACGGTTATTGGTTCGGTTTTGATAATTTTATTATATTAGTGACTTTATAATATAACAGTGCGCTTCTGCGGTCTGCCGTTATTTCTTTAGTGACGTCGTAAAAAAAGATACAAGGGACTAATCTTTATTACTATTATAAATGCGAATCCGAGTTTATTTATTACTAGCGTAGTAATTTTGGAGTTCACGCGGGAATTCCGGGATAAAAAGTTCCCTATTGCCTTCTCTGTACCCCTGACAACGTGCATGAAAAATTTCATCCAAATCCGTTCTGCCGTTTTTGCGTGATTGAGTAACAAACATACAAACATCCACACTTTCACATTTATAATATTAGTAGGATATTTGTTTGTTTGATACGCTTTTACGCCTCATCTAGGTACCTACTCGACCGATCATCATGAGATTTTGCATACACGTTGTCTGTCAGGGATACTGAGAAGGACATAGGGTAATTCTATCCCGGGATTCCTGCGGAAACTCCGAAATTAACGTGAGTGAAACAGCGCAGAACAGCTTCCCTACCCGCGGCACATGCTGGGTGGTAGCCATTTTGGTACCGTTGTTAATTGTCCATATCTAATTTAAGTTACCTACACTTCTGTATTTGTTTTTTTTTTGGTATCAAATAAAATCTTATTCTATTCTATTCTTGTAGTGAATAAGGAGCCTGGGCCCTTATTCACTATGACCAACAACATTCCTTGCCCATAACGCGCGTCTCAAAAACGCATTTCCAAACGTTCTATATGCCAGGAATTGCCCAGGATATTAGAAATTATTATTCTCTAAGCCATAAGAAACGTTGTAAATGTTTTTTTTTTTTTTCAGTAAAACTTTTTTGATTACGAAGGAAAGACAGTTTTTGCGGTGTCTTATCTTAGCGGGGCGTGTTATGGTCATAGTGAATAAGCGGCCTGAACAGTCCCACGGTTCGACCTTGAATGTGAGTTTTGACGACACCCTGTAGACAAATTTTGGCGCACGTTTCGCCCGTATAACGTTACTCCAACGGTCGCGTGCCACAAATGCGGTTTCCGTGTACGCCCGGGGGACCCGGGTTCGATTGCCGGCCCGTGCCGCCTCCCCTGCGAGTGCGACCACTGTCTGTCTGTCCGTCCGTCTGTCTGTCCGTCAGTCAGAATGGATGCGATACGGCTGGGGTGAAAGTTGACATGTCACATGGCGAATTTTATTTTTTTGCTTTCGCTGTCGTATAATTAGGAACTGGATCACACTTTACTATGCTTGAGACTTGTACATATTTTAATATACGTATTATGTACCTAAGCTATACGTAACTTGATTTATTTTGCATTGGAACTCTTTGAATCTGTTTTTATACGTACCTATTTAATCCTACTAATATTATAAATGTGAAAGTGTGGATGTGTGTTTGGATGTTTGTTACTCAATCACGCAAAAACGGCTTAGCGGATTTGGGTGAAATTTGGCATGCACGTTGTCAGGAGTACAGAGAAGGACATAGGGTACTTTTTATCCCAGAATTCCCGCGGGAACTCCGAAATTAGCGCGGGTGAAACCGCGGGGCACAGCTTTATAATTACTAATATCCTTAATTACTATTATAAAGGCGAAAGTGACTGTTTATTTGTTACGCTCATCATCATGAAATTTTGCATACACGTTGTCAGAGGTACAGAAAAGGACATAGGGTAATTTTTCTCCCGGAATTCCCGCGGTAACTCTGAAATTAACATGGGTGAAACCACGTAGGTAAATTAATTTTAAAAAACTTCCCCATGTAGGCTGAGTTGAGAACCAAGCGACCGAATCACAAGACTGTTTCTATATGCACGCAGCGGGACGTCTCGCGTCTCTTATTTAATATTTTATCAACTGATAGATACCTACCTTATATTTTACCATAACATATACTTTATTATTCAACTTCAGTCCTCATTGGTTGTCTTTAAGACATTCTGGTATATAATGTTCTCTAGCACCACCCATCGACCATAGAATTAATCGGTATAGATACGGATTCAGAGCACGCAGAGTTACGGAATTGCAAGTGTGGTGGAAAAGGCTACGTAATAATTTCGTGCCGCTCACGCACACGCATCGATAGGTTCTGAGCTTAAATTTAGAACGGAATTTTGAATGAGAAACATTTCATCTATACATATAAATAAAATTAAAGTGTCTGTTTGTAATTTCAAATGAACAGCTTTTCACTTTATATACGGTACTAACATTATAAAATGATTTTTTTTTTTTTTTCTCTGTCTGTCTGTCTATTTGTTTCGGTTAATCTTTGAAACGGCTGGACAAAAAGTCTATAGAAAACACCGACAGGAAAGTCAGAAAACCCCCGACCAATTATATACTCAAATATTTCCTAAATCGGTTCAGTAGTCCACGTGGTTCAGTAACCATCGCGATTAAACTGGCTTTCAAACAAAGAAAATCTTATCTAAATCGGTTCATCTGTTCGGGAGCTACGTCATGCCACAGACAGACACAAACACACACACGCAGACCCGTCAAACTTGTAACACCCCGTCGTTTTTGCGTCGGGAGTTAAAAAACTGTCTGAACTAAAGAAAAATAGTGCTTCACGCACTATTTATTTGAATTTTTTAATTCTTCATTAATCACAGCTTCTGGCGCAATTTCGGCTACTAATAATTATATTAATGGGCAGTCCACCGCGTGACGCGGTGGGCACAACAACTCGGCGGGGCGCCGCGCAGCAGCGGGGGGCCCGATTGAGACGTCAGGGAGGGCCCCGGGGGACCCCGGCGCGTGTAGTGTGCGGGATGCTTTATGTTTATTTTTATTACGATTAACGGTGATTATTATGAGTAGATTTTGGGCGCGATATTTTTTGAAGTGAAAACTTTAGGCGCGTAGGGCACTTTTGGGATGGGGAAAAGCACTGAACCCGGGTGAGCGGCACGCTGAGACCCATATAGGTACCTACTACCTATACAGATGTCTGTGTGTAAAATACAAAATAGCTTTAAAAAAAATGTTTTACGAGTTTGTTAAGCTAAGAAGTTTGCAGTCCTGCGACTGACCGATTTTTTTCTTGCCATTGAAGACGTTTACGATTTTGAAAGGGAAATCATTGTTCAATATCCATCTTTACTTTAAAATTGGTTGTTCCTTGCGGTTTCATTCGCTCTGACTTCAGAGTTCCCGCGGCAATTCCGGGATAAAAAGTAGGTAGGTAAGGTACCCTATGAAATCTTGCTCACAAGTTGTCAGAAACAGATACGAACAAATACTATCGATGGAATAGTTAAGGCGTGAAAGATGTAACAAACAAACTTACTCGTATTTGCATTTATGATGTAAGAATTTCTTATATTCTTTAGAATATGACTAATTCATTTGTTCCTATTTTCTTGCCGTTGCAAGTAGGTATGTAGGTACACGCCAGCCTTGGCAATCGAATTGAGTGATTAAATCTGCTATGCAAATAAAAATTAATTAACAATAGCCGAGTTTGATCTCCGATTCAGATCTGATCTGTGTAGAATCCGGCATCAGGCGCCTTAGGGCATTCGTGACCTATAGGGTTGTCAAAAAATGTCGATGAAGAATAGACGTGTTTTTAAAGCTTAAAAGAAAAATCAAATATTCGATCTTTATATTCAAGACTAGCTGTTGCCCAAGGTTTTATCACCGTCCATTTCGAGATTCCCTCGGGAATCCTAGCTGACGTCTACCGCCTCTAAATTACATAGGTACGTGCTATATTTTGGCTTCGAAGTTAAATTATAAAAGCGAATGGTCATTGACTCACTTGGACTTGGACAACCTGAAATATCAAAAACTACTTGACCTATACTATATGTAATAATATGTGTATTATATACCACGTTTGCTTGGTTTCCACGACACAAGCTTATAGCTTAGTGTGGGATCAAGTAGATCTGTGTGTTGTGAAGTGGATTATTATTATTATTATCGAGTTAAAATTTAGCAGGTAGATAGTATATAAGGTAGATAGTAATAGGTAGGAGACATTATATAAAACACGTCTTCACAATCCACGAACTTTCCGCAGAAACTCGCAATTTAACGCGGGGAAAATTTAGTTCCGTGTCTTTAACAAATAGTTGTTAATTTAGCACAAGTGCCAACCCTAAGTGCATTCTCTTCGTCTCCAACAGTAGCGCTAAGTGCCGTGCGAACCTACCAGGTGCGATTCACGCCGCGCCAAGGTTCGAGTCCCGGCCGAGGCAACAGCGTGCGACTCTAACACTTGCCGCTTAATTGGGGGTGAAATATTGCTGTGTGATTTTGATTTATAGTCCTCTAGTAGGTAGATATAGTATATATTATGTAACTGTTTGTTTTTGATGCGATGATAATAAATGGTTAGTGAAATTGTATAATGCATGGTGGGAGCACCCTTTCAATAAGAATATAATATTATGTATAAGGAAAATTAAGTGATGTGACCCAGAAAAAAAAACACGTCGTAAATTGAAGGAAATAAGATTCATAGTTCCATACGAATGTCGTCGATAGATAAAAAGCGAAATATAAAACCAACTGTCAATTTTTTTCGACAGAATAAGTAAGATTCGTAAGACCACCACACAATACCACATAACGCTGTTTGAAATAATAGGTAGGTACACGTCGTATATTGACGGAAGAATGACTGGATCAATTTCGGTAATTCTTTTTTGTTGTGTTTGTAAGGAGAAGTGATGTAAGAAGGAGAAGAATAAAAGATTCGTATTCGTTAAAACAAATAAAACAAAACAAACGAAGTTTGGAGTTCCTGCGGAAATGGAATTCTGAAAATCACGCGGGTTAATCTCCGAAACGGTCGGACTGATTTTGACGGGACTTTCATTGCTAATTAGCTGATGTTATAACGAAAAGTTAGGCTACTTTGGAATTCCTGCGGGAATCCCGAAACTCACGCGAGTGAAGTGCGAGCGAAGCGAGTGAATTAAAAACTTTTAGTTTATAATGATTTCTTTTCATGCGGGCGTGGCGTATCATTCACTTATGGTTTTTTGCGATATGATCAACTATATCGTTTTTTCTAGTTGGTTAGCGAACCTGACTACAACGTCACATGTCGCGGGTTCGATTCCCGCATCGTAAACATTTAATCGATGATAATTTGTGTTGATTCTGAATGTTTTGTCCTATAATATCTCTCTATCAACTTAATAGTTAACTGATTTGAAGCATTAACTTCGCCATTTTTATGTTTTTGTGCAATAAAAAAAAATATCAGTATGGTTTCATACCTAATGGCATTGGTGTCCAAACATTATTTATTAATATTTATTTTAGATCTTAATAAACCAATTTGCTAAGTCACGGACCAAATCCTTCAATATGGCAGTAATCGGAGATCCTTGTAGCGAACACCGTTAGGTATACCTATACACTATACACGGTTCCCCGATCCCTTTCACATGCGAATAATAAAATCGAATCGGACAATCGAAAACAATCCCCGTACATGCGATAATCGCCGTCGCTAAGTAGTCGCGACAACCCTGGGGTGCGCGACGCTGGGGCGTTAGAGAGGGACGGCGCATAGCTAACTAGCGGAGCGCGAGTGAGACGGCGTTTGTGCTTGAAAGTGTAGTGGCATCACAACGACAGATTGGCGCGCACATGTCGAGTTGCGATGCTCTTTTTACCGCGTTCGTTAGAGGTGGCCGCTTGTCAGTACTCGATATCGATAGATTTTTTTTCATCGATAGATTTATAAATTTCTGTTCACTCTAAAAAATGTTGTTTAATGAAGAATTTTATGTTGTTTACAACATAAATTTCTGTTCACTTAATTATTCATATTAACTACTATACTCGATATCGATAGATTTTTTTTATTATTATTCATATTAAATACCTACGATAGTTGTTACACGATAATTATTCATATTAACTACCTACGCCCGCTGTCACAAGCGTGAGTTTCGGAATTCCCGCAGGACCTCTTAGTACAAAACCTTGTAAATTGCGCACAATACAATCGGTCGAGCTGCTCTCGATTTTACACCTAGGATCACAATAGCCATTCATTTTTATTTATATGGACTAGCTGTTTGTCTCCTTGGTTTCACTGGAATTCGGTCAGGAACTTTTTGTATCTGCATGAAAGTAGATATGTCACTCGAAGATGCGGTATAGCTTCCTATAAACAAACAATTTTTTGAATCTGTTCACAAGGATCAGTAAAAGGTCTCCTATTTGCAAACTTACAAACTTTGCCTCTTTACATAATATGTATAATCGTAATATTAGCATAGATTAGTATATAAACTATAGTTCGGATTTTATTTTTTTACTAGCTGTGCCCGCGGTTTCATCCGCGGAAAATTCGAAGATCCCGAAGGAATTCGAATTTTCATAAATCTTCTCTTAGGCGGATGCCTATATCTGTATGCCAAATTTCAGCGAAATCCGTTTAGTGGTTTCGGCTGTGCGTTGATAGATGAGTCAGTCACGTTTGTCTTTTATATGTTACATATTTAGATATCTACCGATAGAAAATCGCATAAAATCTAACGTCGATAGTCGATAAATATATTTACGTACCCACTGCACTACGTAAACTCAAGAAAGGGGAGCCGCGGGGCGGACGGTAGCACTTGTTTGTGCGATTTAATTTCATTTATCAACGCATTACTTACCGAGAGAGAATTACTTAGCCGGATTACCCGACTCCCCCCGCCCCACTGCACCGCACCTACTACCTACTAGTATGTTAATACGGTATGCGCTTTGCATTTTAGAATTAAACACAAGGAAAGTTTGTCTTTGCCATATTGAAATTTGGTGCGACTCAATTCGATTCATTTGTTTGCAAGAATATAGTAGTAACGCAACGTGGTGTAGCTTTAAAATTAATTCAGTGTAGGTAATCTTTCGTTGCCAGCGTGCGAATTTCTGACAATCTGACAAACGGATAATAATTAGAACTGAAAAACAAATAATAATTAGAAAAAACATTAAATAAAACGTCAAAACAGCAATAATAACTATTTAATCAGCAGTCAATCAGGAAAAAAGCAAGTTGTGGTTTAGTGTATTGGCATTTGTAAATTTAATACTTTGAAGCAGTTTCAAGATTTGATGGATTATTTACAAAACGTAAAATAGATATACATAATATGATAGAATGATGGCATTCTTCGCTAATGGGGATGTGGACTACTTTTGAAAATCAGAATTCTAATTAGTACGTAAGTTAGAAAATAAAAAAAACAATAGACACATATTTTTTGCTTTTTTAAATAAATTAAAATATACAGAGATAAAGCGCATTAAAGTTTAGGGTGAGGGGGTCGTGACGTCACTGACCGCTAAAACCGCCATAAAAACTGTCAGAATAGTGACGTCACGCGAAATTTCAACTCAATATATCGCCGTTATTTTTTGATTACGTAAAAAAAGAAAAAATGTGTCCAACATTTTTTAATAATCTACAAGACGGACTAAAAAATAAAAATTAGTCAACATGCCCATTCTAACACAAAAATTATCAGTGTTATGCAACTTACAATTAGTATAAAGACTAGCGATTAGTTATGTATATTTTATTTTTTATTCACTAATTTATGGATCAATTCAATAGGGTCGTGCCACACTCGCGCACAACTAAGCCTGAGCATCAGCTGGGGGCGTGTGTTGCAATATATTCGTTTTAAATACATTAACATTTTTATTTGCGTACATTAAACTCGCATAAAGTTTTGATGTCTCAATGTATTTTGTGCATATTGTGAACGCATAAATCTCGTTGAATATGCATAATGTATGGGGTGTTATTACGTAGGTAGGTATAAGAATACATTTTACCGGTGTCGTCCATACTGGATTTTTTTTTATCGAGCGTAATGAATTTTATGTCGAAAACATCTGTTAGAGATGCTATTACTATTTATGTTTCCTGCAATTGGATATTTGGCAGTCGATTGATTTGTTTTTAAAACTCTTCGGTCAGTCGATCGGTGGGTTATTATTTCACTTTAACATATGAAGTTTGGTAAAAAATGCCCTGAAAAATCTGGCTAGAGATAACTGACGTTCCTAAATTTGCCAGACCTTTCTATTTTGATGTTTGTTTGCATTTATTTATCTCTGGGTCGTCATTTTCGATTTATGGAATACCTACTGACATATTTCCTCTATATACTCTATACGCACATAAGATGTTTACTTTGTAACAAGTATACGTAGCTCCTTTGATTTCGAATGCACTAAATTTAAATAAAACCACTCAAGACTAAATTAACATACCTCACTTACACGCTCTTTTAAAATGCCACAACAGTATTGAACATATGATGTCCATTCCACCTCGACCTCCCCGGCCTTGCTTTGCTTACTTAAAACGGTATCAATTCAAACATGTTGTATGGGTATGCAGAGTTCAAAACAAAATGGTCGCGTCAAACATCAAAACATATTAAAGAAGATGGAAAAAGTCCTTAATGGTGGTATATATTTCAACGAAAGTTTAGGCGCCGAAATGCAGTGAAGCCATTTATCTAACGGAAAAATTAAGTTCGTAAACTTGCTATGGAATGTTTTTGAACGTAATGTATTGTGCACATTGTATAGTTCGGTGATGCCAGACTGAAATGCAAAACTTGCTTATTACATACACACAGTAAGTTTTCGAAATTCACTTGCACGCATAATTTAAATAGATAAGGTACATTAAAAAAAATCGCATGAAAATCCATTACGCAGTTTATCACAATTATTATTTTAGTAGTGATAATTTTATAATCAAAATCATTCTTAGGTAACCATATTAGGTACTCTAAGCATAACGCACGTCAACTACGTGCAGGTCAATTTAAAAATAAAATAATTATACTTCCCCAAAATAGAGCACTTTATCCAAAACTGGCAACACCGTGTCGAAATATATGCGCAGGCGCCGCTCGTGAGCTTGTCGTCCATTAGCGCGTTTGGATTTAGAACTCACCGCGATTGGCTCGCGCCCACCATGAATCATTGGCGCCGTTTAAAAGTTTACAGGGTGATGACACTTTATGATTTGTATGTTTATCTCTTTGTCCGACTATTTATATAATAAAATTCACAGAGAAACTATAGCTTCGACAATGTCATTATTTTTATAGTTATTAGTAAACACTAGACGGGTTTAGTATTACATAGGTATTGTGTTGTAACTTGTAACTGATAGGTTAGCGAAAGTTTAAAAAAATATTGTTAAGGTTGACGTATTAGTTTAGTAAAAAAAACATACGCGTCGAATTGAGAACCTCCACCTTTTTGGGAAGTCGGTTAGAAACTAACCAAGCTCTCTTCCAGGCAGTTTATTTGTTTAATAATTTTCCATCTAAAATATACTAATTACACATATGCACTAAATATGCACTCCAAAAGATTAAAAAACTGACTTTGGTGAATTGCTTACCGCTGCCGCGACACGCTCGCTACGCTCGCTCAGCTCGCGCGCCCTGATAACTCTTCGAACTTAACCTAGTGGGTTTGAGTGCTCGCAAATTGAAATTCGGCCCCAGTTTTAGCGTCAGATAAAATTGATAGGAGTAGACAAGTGCTACATTTAACGTGCAAAATTTTTTTTGATGAGCACTTCAATATTTTCCTTTGTTTTGCAATTTGTTACCGAGTCTCGTTTGCAATCGTATATTATAATATAATATTATTATTAAACTTAAAATTGTATTATTAAACTCGCCTTTAAAATGACCTTTTCAAACATAAACTTGAAGTTGTTTAAGATTAACGTTATCTCGAGCCGTCACTGCTTAGCGTGGAGGTCCGTCGTTATCAAAACTTGACGTTAACTAACAAATTTTAGTAAAACGCATCTTCACACCCTTATTCCTATGAACGTAAGGTCGATTTTTCCAGCGATCGGAACAACAGTTTGTTGGTTTCGTTATAATGTTACGCGCAAGTGACCAATGGGAGACTGGTATTCCGAATTCCTATTTTAAATTTTTAACGTTCCAATGTCATTTCTTTTTTTAGGGTTTCGTAGCCAGATGGCCAAAAACCCTTGCAATTTCACCGTGTATCACAGCGCCTTTACTAATTAAAGACTATTTGCACTTTGAAGATGAAAGTTGAAAAAAATATGTGAGTTAATCTACACACCGCTACACAATGATGTAGTGAAATTACGAAAAAGTAATTAAAAATTAATTTAAATGAAAAAAAAAATGTGCACAAAGACTGACCAAACAATCCTAAATCATAATTTGTAATTACTGTCTGCTGTTTTCTCTAAATGACACTGGCATAAATAGTGAGCCTCCGAAACAACAGCGTTTGTGGCCACATTCGAATAAAATAAAAAATAATAAATCGAATTGAGAACCTGCTCCTTTTTGGGAAGTCGGTTAAAAAGAAGTGACAGCACTTTTTAAGTTGAAAGTAAAAACTGTATACTTAACTTCAACTATAGGGTTGTACATAATAATAATAATCCACTTCACAACACACAGATCTACTTGATGCCACACTAAGCTATTATTAGCTTGTGTCGTGGTCCGTGGAAACCAAGCAAACTTGGTATATGCTACATAGAATTACATATATATTATAATATATAAAGCTGGATTACCACTCACTCATTGACATAATTGTTCTCCCAGAAGGAGCATCTCTAGGTTGATATAATGTATGGAACATGTAGAGGGGACGTTTCGGTGGTTATGGGAAAACCTCGACATCTTCGATTCCTGCTTCTCATCAGGTAGCGAGTCGACTGCCCGCCGAAACTATCTATCGAAAGTGAAAACGTTTCTAACTAAATTTCATCCACACCTTGGGCGAATTTCAATAGTGTAACTTTTTTTTCAAAATGGCGGAAAAAAACATGGCCGCCGAACAAAATTCAAACTCGATTATCTCCGAAACTAAAAGAGTCAGGTGGGGGGTGCTCAAACAAATGTCATAGAGGTCAATGGGGGGCAACCGCCTGGCGTGGTAAAAATCCAAAATGGCGGATTCAAAATGGCGGCCGAAAAAAAGTTGATCCGATCCGGGTGAGGTTCGGCGTCCGGGGGTTTTTGGGGTCGCTGATGCCGAATATCGAATCAGTTTTTCGATTGCGTCATTTTTCAAGATGGCCGCCGAACATTAGTTGTTTGTATGGGGAAATTGTTTCGGCCCTGGCTTTTTCGATTGCGTCATTTTGGATTTTTACTATCACTACTACAGAATGCGGCACAGGGCGACCAAGCCTCGCGAGCTGCTCGCAGCTCGCGCACAGGGCGAATCTAGTTATACTATAGATATATAAACGCACCCAGACTGGAAGGTGGAAACCTGTGTTCGTCAAACAAAGGGCACCCCCACCGGGAATCGAACCCAGAATCTCTTGATTAGGCATGGTGACCTACTACGCCAATCGGTCGTTTTGATTTTAAAGTTTCATGCTGGTGGAAATCTTCATAAAATATGTTTGAATTTTCATCAAAATTTTTCCATTTTACATATTACCGTCCATAGATTTGTTTTTAAATACAATATCTTCGAAGTTAATAGTTAATTAATAGTCGAAGTTAATAGTTAATGAGTAGGAGATTTTACAACCACGTCTTAAAACGAGTGGATACAAAAACTTAGGTCAAATAGGTGGGTGAACTCGTTATTATGAATCGTTCGACGACTGAACAAATTTGCGTATTAATTAAAATAACCATCACCCCTTCTTGTGCCTCTAACATCAATCCAAACAGCAGTGATTGAATCATAACAGAATCCTGGCGGCCAAATATAAGTAGAACCTCCTCGGAGATTCGGTCGGTCCGCGGTGCGTCGCGGGCCGCGGCACAACTGTACAGAGTACAGACAGAGTCAAAAAATTGTAAACTATATATCCTACTAATATTATAAATGTGGATGTTTGTTACTCAATCACGCAAAAACGGCTGAACGGATTTGGATGAAATTTGGCATGCACGTTGTCAGGGGTACAGAGAAGGACATAGGGTACTTTTTATCACGAAATTCCCGCGGGAATAACCGCGGGTGAAACCGCGGGGCACAGCTAGTAATCTATACATATAAAATGCTTTGTCCTGAATGACTGATGGATCAACGCAACGCAACCTAAACCGCTAATTGTAGAGACCTGAAACTTGGAGGGTGTGTTCTTTGTATGACGTAGGCATCCGATAAAATTTGATTCCGATTTTTGAAAGTTCAACCCCTAAGGGGATGAAAAGGGGTTGCCAAATTTTGAATGGAACAATTCCGCGGGAACTTCGAAATTATCGCGGGTGAAACCGCGCAGGACAGCTATAGTCCTTTATTAATGCGAATGTAAGTGTTTTTGTTTTCTACATTTTTACGCCTTAACGGCTCGATCGATCTTTACGAAATTTCATACACGTTGTCATGGGCGTACAGAAAAAGACATATGGGTAATTTTTACTCTGGGATTCCCGCAGGAACTCCGAAATTAACGCGGGTGCAACCGCTCGGAACAGCTAGTATTTTATAGTACAATCATAAGGTACTTTTTACCCCGGAATTCCCGCAGGATCTCCGATATTAACGCGGGTGAAACTGCGGGCAACACATAGTATTTTATAAGTATAATCAAAGTAAAAAAAAAAAATTAATACAAAAAGAAAAGACAACCCTGCTGAGTTTACTGTCGGTTTTTCTCAGTAGAGGGCGCGTTCTGAACGGTCATTCCAACTTATCATTAGATCTAAGAACTCGTTGACGATTGTAAGTGATTGCCATCTGTCACTGTCAGTGTAACTGTCAAAAGTGTTTAAAGTTTAAACATATTTCCGATGCCGACTGTGTACTGCACAGTACCTACCTTACTGTAGTACCTACTGTACTAGGCTGCAAATATTTGCGCAAGTTATAATTGAATGCGGTACGGAAGGGGCGCGAACGAGCTCCTTGGTTACAAAGGTTTGCAAAGGTTTTCTGCCATGATACAACTTTTTAAAATGTTAATTTAATAACCTTAGATATTTTTGGTAGATAGTTAGTTACGTATACAGTGACACGCTCTCCTTAGTTTTCTATTCATTCTTCAGGTCGCGACTGTCTCATAGGCCGTTCCCTTTTTTAGGTTTTCCTTTTAAACTGCCTAAAGTCTCCTAAGTCAATCTTCTCCTTTTTCTTTTAGGAAATCTGCATAAATATGAGGAACAATTCGAAAGCACGCCGAAAGTCTATAATCTACACAGGGCCATCCCACATCTCAGCGTTAGATTGGGACTGTGCCCCAGCTGTTGTAAGATTAAACTGAGACTAGATTAAAAGCTGATACTCTATACTGAACTATGGATGTCTCTCAGAACTTCAGCATAGAAATTGGTTTTAGAGCGTTAAATCAAGGTTAAAATTTAATGTAAAAAAATTTACAACATAAGGTTTATGGGTTTGGTGCAGAAGGTCTAATCTGCCGCGCTGAGGCTCCAGGAACTCCCAGGTGTCACGGTGTCAACACGTCGCTTTTGTTTGTGTTCCATTCGGGATTAACGTGCGACCCTTAAGGGCCAGTTGGTGATCTAAGTATCTTTATAATATTAATAAAGAGAAAAGATTTGTTTTTTTTTTTTTTTTGTTTCCTGGCTATGGATAAACTCAAACACAACTTATCCAATTTGAAAAATTCTTTCACTCATAGAATGCTACAGTGTTTCTGAGTAACATAGAGCACTTTTTAAGCAGGAATTTAACGAATGTAGAATAAGTTTGCGACCTAAACCGGGTTAAACCTACATCTTTGGTTGGTTGCTTTCAGAGTGAAATTTAAAGTTATTCGAAAACCAGATCAAAAATGAACATCTTACTAAATCTCAGACAAAGTTTATGATTGTCAATAAACCAGCTCTAAGACCTATACTTACATTTTACTGAGCTCATAATTCAGGTCCAAAAGCCAGACAGAAAGTTTACGTCTTTGATTAAAAACCTCATCACAAAATAGCTTGTCTCCAATACTATAATGCCTTCCCTTAAACACTTGGCGCACGATGGAAAGGATTGTCCTGCGATTAAATTTTTGATATGATAACGGACCGACATGCAAATTGTGCGATGTTTCACTAATGCTAGCAAAACGTTGTGGCAGCTTAGAGTTGAAACGAAAGCTCGGTTGTTGTTTGTGCAAATGATTTGCACACGATTTATTTCTCTGTCATAATTGTCTATTTAAAAAACGTCACCGGACCACTAAAATTGCAAAGCCTTATACTAGATATGCAATGATGATTTAAGTATGTCTTTGTAGATATGTGTTTTGCGGTGCTTGTCTGAAATTTGCGGCAAAGAAAAATGATAAAATAGACATCAAATATCACCCAATAACCATAAACCTAACCAGTTGGTTGCGGAGCTTCGTCTCTACGGCCATAGCACAAAAAATCAGTGAAGGGTAGACAGACGTCTTATACGGGTGCTTTGAAAATTATTGTAAAATTATTGACGCCTGACGCCAAAAGAGTCACACTCTTTAGGTCAAGTTTGAAAAAAATCTGCAACTTTGACTTTATCATTGAAGAAGTGGAATATTTCTAGTCCTGCTAGAAAAAATGATAAAAGAGTTTCTATCGGAATCTCAAGACTCAAAGTAGCTCGTAGAGCTGTGATCCAAAATAACATTTGAATGTTTTCCACAGCTACCTATGCCTTTGCGGTTGCTTCTCACGTGCGGAGACGGCGAGCGAGGTTCGAGAGAGTATACAGGCTCTTCTGACCGTCTGCGCAGATATCTGCCACCCCAGCGAAGTGGATGTGGTGAGTATTTTTGTAAGATTGTTGAAAAAAAAGGGCAAACGGATAAAATAATGTATTATCTATAGAGGCAATAAAGGCAAGGCAGGCGCCCCGGTTGCAAAGGAAGTTAGAGCACATGCTCTAATGCTCAAATGTCATTAATTTGGTTTTACGCATGTACATATAAAATATTGTAATAATATAACCTCAACGGTGAACAATGAACTGTTGAAGCAGGTAAAAATTCGGCCTCGTAGACTCATAAATGCTACCTGCTTTAGCAAAATGGTAACTACTATAAATCTATACCTGCCGAATAAAGCATAAAATATGAGTACCTGTCTCATAGTACAATAGTCACAATGGACTTGTCAACCAAATTTTAGTTTTTAGTCCGTCAGTTAGATAATAAAAAATATAAACACGTAATTTTTTTTTACGTAATGAAAAAAATACGGAGATACATATTAAGTCGAAATGTCGCGTGAAGTCACGCCGTGCTACAGTTTATGGCACGTTATGACGTCAAGAGCCCCCACTCCTAAACTTTAATGCGTTTTATCTCAGTATTTTTACTTTAATTTGATACGATTAAAACGATTGAAAGAATACGAGTCTGTAATTTTTTTATCATCTAACTGACGGACTAAATAGAATTTTGATTTTCTTGTATTATCTATAGAGGCAATAAAGGCAAGGCAGGCGCCCTATTATATTTTTTATTATTTTAGGGTAAAACTACCCTATTTTAAGGATTGCTCAACTTTAAACCGATACCTTCAGACAGAGGTAGAAAGAGTGAACAAAGAGAACCATTGAACTGCTCTTGTTATACTAAACTAACCGCGTCACTTTCATCCAAAATCAAAACGATGCGTTGGGATCTGATTCTTACACTATTTACAATGCTAAAGTATGTATATAATATTGAAATAATTTAATATCAACAGTGAAATATAAACCCCTATCTATTTATGCAGGTAAAAAGTCAGCTTCGTAGTCTCAAGGGTTTCCTTAAATATAAATGCTACCTGCTTTAGCAGAATGGTAACTGTACTACAAATCTATACTTGCTGAATAAAGCATAAATAACTTGAGTACCTGTCTCATAGTACAACAGTCACGATTTCAAGGAATGCTCAACTTTAAAATGATATCTGCAGAAGGAGGTTTAAAGAGAGAACTAAGGGAAATGTGGGAACCGCTCTTGATTCAAACTAACCTCATTACTTTGACCCAAATCAAAACAAGTAGTTGAAGTTACGCGTTTCAATAACATTAAAGTACCTAATTAATATGTTCGAGGATTGCTTAGCCGATGATACCAGCTAATAGAATAAATAAAAAAGTTTTGTATTTTAATAAAGTTTTTATAAAAAATAACATTGCATAGAATAAATATGTAAATTTTAATTAAGAAATCAGGTCGCTTTCTTCTTCTGCCTTTCTTCCTTTACTTTTTGACGCAACATTGTGAGTCGGTCCATGATCGCCTGTAAATAATAATTAAACACATTATTGATACTATTGTAAAATATTTTATACGGAGTTGAATTATTGTTTCAAAGAAACCAAAGTATACCCGAATGTCAGTTTCGCGTGAAATTCGAATAACCGCATTCATGTCTGCCAATCGACTCTTAAGTTTGTTCCGCTGAATGTTTAAGGTTTTCAACTTTTTCTGTAAAAATAGAAACATATTACGTTATCAGCTAAGTATTATTTAGCGTCAGAGCCACGAGATTGAACAAAGACCACAAAATCCGAGCTGCCCTACCTCCATTTCTCTCACTTCCTTCTCTTTCTTATGGCATGCTGATACTTTACTAAGAAGGATTTTTTTCTTTTCGTAATACTTCTTTTTTTCGCTAGTAAGTCTTTCATTTGCTTCATTTTTTCTTCTCATAGCGTTAGCAACTGTAAACATAATATAAAAACAATATAAGTTAGAACCCAATCACAAAATTGATGTTTTCTAACATTTAATCATGAAAGAGGAATATTCTTACTATTCGTTGATAAGGCAGCTTTTGCAGCAGCCAGTTCAATCTGCGCCGATTGCAAATCAGGAACCACTTGTTCATTTTGGCTTTCATCCTGTAAAATTAAATATAAAAATATATTGATATAATGAACCTGAAATATGTTATTCACCATTTCTTACGCAAAATACCAACTACGATAATTAATTATTTTTTCTCTAACTGATCTGACTAACTGATGGGAAAAAATACTTGTAAAGTAAAATTTACTGGGAAACAAACTCAAATTATATAAAAATAGCTAAAATGGGCACTTACAATTATTTGCACGGTACTATCTGCCTCCACGTTCATTTTGTCTGATAATTTTTTTCTTGTAAAATCTCACTTACACTCAAGTCAACACAACCTTGCAGTTAGTTGGTCAGAGCACGAATGAAGTTTTACCTTGAGCAGTTGCTTTTATATCAGATGTTAAGGTAGGCCAGACAATGCATCGTGTTTGCACACCGGAAGTCAGTACTATCTAACTCTATTGTGATCACTGTTCAAACATACCAGGTAAGGCTTGAAATCTTACCTGGTATGTCAGGGGGTTTGCAAATAGAACGTGGGGATAACACGAAATGCCGACTGTTTCTAAAAATTGTTAGTTTTCGTTTTAACTGGATATCTTTTTTGCTGGGTAAATAATTTTATCATCATTTTAGTCAAAGTCAAATAATTTATTCAATTTCGTCTTTAAGTATGGCTCTTTGTGATGTCAACAAGATTTATAATTATGATAGCACCCATAAAATGTCTGCTTTAACAGCGTCCTAGTTCCATAGCTCGAGAGAAAAAGCTGTGCACCAATCTCCCAGTAGCACGCTGTCAGTTTTAAGTTATGTGATACTAGTATTTTATTCCCAGGAATTATGTGATAAAAGAAGCCTTAATGGTTAGAAACCAAGGTACAGAGTTATCAGTAGGATTAATGTAGTAGACGTAATGTGACCAAATCCATTAATCTCACTTTTTTTCATGAGTCAATATTTTGTTGTGGTTATAATCAACGTTTAAATAAATTGTGTCAAGTCATAGAAAATTACAAGTAACGCAAGTTGGGTCTCCACCCATTTTTTTAAATGTTGATTAGGCATACCACGATGTAACTATAACAGTTTTTAGTGCAGATAAATCAATTAAAATATTTGAGATCGAAGTAGGTTTCGTCAAGGTTCATTCCTCGGCCCAGAATCCTATAATAATCAACGTGACATTTTGTTGAACAGTGAACTGCGTATATAACTGCTGATATACAGAAACGTGCAGTAGTTAGCGTACCTCGATAATATGGTAATATCGTACTCGACTATTCCAAGACAAGTTATTCCTAATTTTATACTAATTAGTGGTTCCCCGCAATCTCACTACCGTTATTTCGGAATTTTCTCGGAAACTTTTGAAACGTGATAAAAAGCTTTACAAAAAAAATCCTGTTTATAATATATATAGATTACCGATTACCGTTATATTATAGATTACCGTTCCTAATTTGGACTTCATAGCTGTAATTTCAACCAAGCCTAAGAAGTTTATGTCACTTTAAAAAATGTAGGTATACAGTCAGAAATATTGCGCAGTCACAGGCTACTTTATTTATTTATTTTATTTTATTTATTAATTCTTTATTCCACGAATAAATGTACAAATGGTGAACTTAATGCCTTGCGGCATTTTCTTCCAGATAACAATTGGATTCAGAGAGAAATAAATACAGTAGGATGTGCAATCAGTAATAAAAATTAAACATAGCTACTTAATAAACTTAAAAATTACAGGAGAAAAAAAAATGCAAATAAAGTATGAGTCAAGAAAAATATACAATAATCGATGGCTAAATTGTTGCTAAGTGCAAGGCTCGAAAGCGACTCGACCTATTTGACTTTCGTCATCATAGACGGGATTTTAAATTCCGCGCGAAGAGTTCCTGCGAAAATTTTGAAATTCACGCGGGTTTTAAACGGTGAAGCACAATTAGTGATAAACTAAAATAAATATACAAGAAAAAAAGAAAAAAAAAAGAGTTTAGACCTTGTAACTGGTATTTGCCTATTAAAAAAGTGATTCTACACTTTTTTCTAGGCTACTTACAAGTTACTTTATAACCTTTTCTCTAAAATGTAAGTGCTTTTCTTTTATGAAGTTTTTTTAATTATCCTCATACTTACCCTTTTTTTTTAAAAAGGTCATATGTAGACATACCTGCTCCCCTCTTTCTCCATCTACATTCGCTTTCTTCTCAGGTAATATAAAACCCTTTTCTTGCTCTCAATTATACATAGGCATTTCGGGTTAGGATTGTTTTTTTATTGTTTTTTTGTTAGTAAGAACCTTTGAATATTTAAAACAAGAGTGGCTAAGAGATCGTGTCAATACTTTTTCTCCTCGAAATGCACTAATATGATATGTTCAATGACCTAAGGGCACATGTATGTATTTGCCTGCTCCCGTTTTATATGCAGTAAGGTAAACAGATCGCTACAAAGTAAACAGATTTTAGATTTTTACATTATAGGTAAATCAAATCGACAAGTTTTTAACACTCTCCCCTTTCACAGTAATAAGCAATAGGTATTTTTTACTTTTATTTTATCTAGCTGTTCATTAGCTGTTCCCCATGCGGTTTCTTTATATTGGGGTCAAAGGTATCCTATGTAACTCAGGGATAGTGTAGTTTCGTATTCGTTAATTTTTTTTAATAATGTAATTATTCACATCATTAATTAATTACATTTCGTCTATTAGGTGGTTCATTATATTTACTACTTTAATTAATTCGCAATTTAGGTTAAAGGTGTATTTAAAGTGTAAAATATCTAATTAATATTTTCAAGGTTTGCTTAGTTATAAACTGATACTAGCTAAGAGAATAAATAAAAAAGGTCTGTGCTTTAAAAAACATTTTATTTACAAAGAATAGATTAAAAATAACATTGAATGAATAAATATGTAAATTTTAATTAAGAAATCAGGCCGCTTTCTTTTTCTGCCTTTCTTCCTTTACTTTTTGACGCAACATTGTGAGTCGGTCCATGATCGCCTGTAAATAACAATTAAACACATTATTGATACTATTGTAAAATATTTTATACGGAGTTGAATTATTGTTTCAAAGAAACCAAAGCATACCCGAATGTCAGTTTCGCGTGAAATTCGAATAACCGCATTCATGTCTGCCAATCGACTCTTCAATTTGTTCCGCTGAATGTTTAAGGTTTTCAACTTTTTCTGTAAAAATAGAAACGTTATCAGCTGAGTATTATTTAGCGTCAGAGCCACGAGAGAAAGACCATCAAAATCCGAGCTGCCCTACCTCCATTTCTCTCACTTCCTTCTCTTTCTCATGGCACGCTGATACTTTACTAAGAAGGATTTTTTTCTTTTCGTAATATTTCTTTTTTTCGCTAGTAAGTCTTTCATTTGCTTCATTTTTTCTTCTCATAGCGTTAGCAACTGTAAACATAATATAAAAACAATATAAGTTAGAACCCAATCACAAAATTGATGTTTTCTAACATTTAATCATGAAAGAGGAATATTCTTACTATTCGTTGATAAGGCAGCTTTTGCAGCAGCCAGTTCAATCTGCGCCGATTGCAAATCAGGAACCACTTGTTCATTTTGGCTTTCATCCTGTAAAATTAAATATAAAAATATATTGATATAATGTACCTGAAATATGTTATTCACCATTTCTTACGGGACAAAACTTGTGAAGTAAAATTTACTGGGAAACAAACTCAAATTATATAAAAAAAGCTAAAATGGGCACTTACAATTATTTGCACGGTACTATCTGCCTCCACGTTCATTTTGTCTGATATTTTTTATTTTTTTGGAAAATCTCACTTTGTACTCTCAAGTCAACACAACCTTGCAGTTAGCTGGTCAGAGCACGAATGAAGTTTCAACTTGAGCAGTTGCTTTTATATCAGCTATTAAGGGAGGCCAGACAATGCGTCGTGCTCGCACACCGGAAATCAGTACTATCTAACTCTATTGTGATCACTATTCTAACATGCCAGGTAAGGTTTGAAATCTTACCTGGTATGTCAGGGGGCTTGCAAATATAACGTGGCGTTATTTTCTGTCCTCGGTATTATACGAAATGCCGACGGTTTCTAATAATTATTTGGTTTTGTTTTGATTCTAACTGTATTGTGATCACTATTCTAACATACCAGGTATGGTTTGAAATCACAAATACTGCGCACCAAACTTCCCTGTCAGTTTAACTAGTTATTTTTATTTCTTTATTTATTTGCTAGAATATGGTAGGTACATAGTTTGGTGTTACTAGATTGATTCAGCATATTCTGCCGTTGCTGGCGTATCGATGAATTATGTGAGAAAAAGAGCCTTTATAAACACACCGGCAGAATTAGCGGAACATAAAAAGGCAGAGTATAGAAATAATAACATACATATATGTATTAAAACAAATTATTATCAGGCATGAAGTAATAAACTAATATACATCTTTTAACATCGACTTTAAGAAGTTTTTAGTTTAATTTTATTAAAAGTAATCAAAATAAAAAAAAAAAAAAATCCCTAGTTTGTGAGAACACAGACAATGTTGCATATAAAAGTTGAATCACGAAGGGGAAACACACGTTATTAATCGTTCATTTATTTAGTGTTAAAATCACAGTAATCTTTAATTTGCAACATTATTTGTGTGCCCACAAATTAGAGAAAAAGTGTTTTTTTTAAATTATTATTTTAAGTAAAATTTAATAATTTAATTACAAACTTTTAACGTGTTAAAAGATATATATTAATTTATTACTTCATGTCTAATTATTATTTGTTTTAATATATATACGTAATTATTTCTATACTCTGCCTTTTTATGTTCAGCTAATTCTGCCAGTGTGTTTAGTTACAACTAAGGTCAGAGTTATCAGTAGTATTAATGTAGTAGACATAATATGAACAAATCCATTAATCTCACTTTTTTCATGATTCAATATTTTGTTGTGGTTTTATTTACAAAATATTTATTTAAGTTTAGTTATGATGTAGTGTTTATCAAGCGGTGTAGCAAAATAAATAACTTTCAAATAAATTGTGTCAG
Source organism: Zygaena filipendulae (assembly GCA_907165275.2). Taxonomy (NCBI): domain Eukaryota; kingdom Metazoa; phylum Arthropoda; class Insecta; order Lepidoptera; family Zygaenidae; genus Zygaena; species Zygaena filipendulae. The sequence continues at coordinate 7,431,875 of OU015675.1, forward strand.
GCTATAGAAAATTACAAGTAACGCAAATTGGTTCGTCGTACGTTTTTTAAACGTTGATTAAGCATACCGCGATGTAACTATAAAAGTTGTTACTGCAGAAAAATCAATTCAAAATTCAATTACATATTTAAGATCGAAGTAGGTGTTCGTGAAGGTTCATTCTTCGGCTCCGAATACTATATTAATCAAAGTGACAATATGTTGATGAATTCTATATAAAATGCAGATATATAGAAACCTGTAGTAGTTAGCGCACCTCGATGATATGGTAATATCGTACTCAAATATTCCATGACGAATTATTCCTAACTTTATGCCAATTAGATGTTCGGCGCAATCCCACTGCTTTTATTACGGAACTCTCTCGAAAACTTGAGACGTGATAAAAAGCTTTAGTAGAGAAAGAATCAGTTCAGTGGTTCTAGAGATTATTTTCTACAAACAAACATTGACTTTTTATAATATCATGTTATAGAATACCGTTGCTAATTTAAACTTCATAGGTTTAATTTCAACTAGGTTAAAGGAGTATGTCAATAAAAAAAAAAGTACAAAAGGCGAATTTAATGCCTAAGGCATTCTCTTCTTGTGATAATTTAGTGGCAGGTTACCATACAAAAAAAAATCTAAAGGATATCTACTTATATAAATAATATTACAAGTATAATAAAAGCAGATACGTACATAATATACTAAATATATGGGCGGATATATATATCATCATCATCATATTTCTCATTTTGTTCAATGATGTATATGTATATCATATTACTTAGTGAATATTTTTTTAATTATCCTAATATTTACGCCTTTTTTCAAAAAGGTCATACGGAGACATACCTGCTCCCCTCTTTCTCCATCTATCTACGTTCTCTTTCTTCTCAGGCAATAAAATCCCTTTTTTTTTCTCAAGGCTAGATATGTATTCCGGGTTAGGATAGTTTTTTTAAAGCTTTTGGACATTACGATATTATGTACTTTGACCTAAGGCTGCATGTATGTATTTGGTTGCTCCCGTTTTGTATGCTGAAAGGTAAAATCGGTACAAAGTAGTAAATAGAATTTTGATTTTTATGTTAAAGGTAAAATCAGATCAAATCGACAAGTTTTTGACACACTTCTCTTTCACAGTAATAATAGCATATTTACATTTATATATGTTTTTTGCTCTTATTTCTAACTAGCTGTTCCCCACTCGATTTCTTTGTATTGGGGTCAAAATTATCCTATGTAACTCAGAGATCAGAGATAGTATAGTTTCGTATCAGTGCATTTTTATTTTAAATTTGTTTCAGTAGTTCCTGGGATTTGTTTCAGTATCCCCTAGATCCATACTTGCATTTTTAGTGTAAACGAGCAGTTTTCTTATGAATGTTGGTAATCCCTACGAAACTTTCTTTTTTCAGGGATGATACAATTTACTACCTACTTGCTATATGCCTCTTGGTTTCGGAATTCGGAATTCCCGCGGTAACTCCGAACTTCTCACCGTTTAAACCGAGGTTCCATAAATCTTTCAAGATCATAACTATCGAAATTGGTCCAGCCATTCTCGAGTTTTAGCGAGACAATGGAACAGCAATTCATTTTGATACATAAAGATCATTATTTATTATTGTAATTGTTTCATGCAATTGATAGCCGTGATGACGTTTAATTACACGCAGGGTGTTATGTTATTATTATAATGATAATATAATTTTATTATAATGATAAAATCGATCTAATTATTCACATCATTAACTAATTACATTTCGTTAATTAGGTCCCTAAATCTGAAGTATGTAGGTACCTATATATATTTTACCTGCACATGAATAGTAGGTAAAAATAATAACCTAAAGAGTGGAGTTAATGGATGGTGATCGATGCGCTTTAAAGAATAGGCATGTTTCCAAGTAATGAGTTGTAATGTTGTAATCTATATTTCGCTGTTGGTTTTATGAATAAAATAAAATAAAATAAAAATATGATCACCGTATGTGCGTTGTGAAGTGGATTATTATTACATAATCTGAACTTGTTATATAACACAAGTTATCTAACATGTTACATAGTCTGTACGCGCCCTAAAAAAAATTCCATGCATCCCGCTCCGCTCGCAGGGCTCGGAGCGCTCGTCCGCGGCGCAGGCGCTGCGGGGCGCGCTGGGGCGCGAGCTGTGCGGCGCGCGCGCCGAGTTCTGCGTGCTGTTCGCGCGCGGCGCCGGGCTGGCCGAGTGCGGCGGGTTCGTGCGGGCCGCGCGCACCGCGCACCTGCTGCGGGCGCTCGCCGAGCTCGACCACGTCACCGTGCAGGTACGCGCCGCGCCGGCCGCGTTAATGGCCGGCTTACACTTCCATAAGTAGTAAGCAAGTAAGTAAGTAAGTTTTTATGTGTATTCGATGTGCAGAGTTGGCCTCTCTACAGTTTTGTTATAAGTATAGATATAGATTACATTATAATTGTACTTCAGTGTAGCGCAACGGGAGTTAATGGTATTATCTTCCTGTTTGTAATAATAATAATTTATAGTATTTTGGTAAGACGTGGGTAACGTGGTTGGCTATACAATTGCCTTACTTCGCTGTACACATATTTTATTGTTATTATATAAATTGTATTGGTCGTTTGTTGCCCTAAATAAAGAAAAATAAATAAATAAGTTCATCTGTCCATCCTAATGGCGCTGCTGACGCGAGTTGTGAAGACGGAGGCGGGACCGGTGTACTTCGGGGACCTGGTGAGTTCTGAGGGCAACTTCGCGGCTTTCAAGATCTTCGCGCGTCGATGGTTTCAGAAGAGGAAGTTGTTGGAGGATCTGCGGTAGGCAGGCGGCCGAGTACTGTCGTACGTGTGAACGTCAAGCCCCAGAAAGGGGAGAGTTGCAACTCGAGGCAAGAACAAGAGCAAAAAAGAATGTGTAGGGTACGGTGCGTCCCGGGCGACCGGGGCGTTCCGGCCCGCGATTCGGTCCGTATAACCAAGACTGGTTGGTAGGACCCTGGGTTGGAGGTGGGTTGTCCATCCTAATTACTTAAATGCTTACTTAAAAAAAGTGTAGACAGCAAAGTCCAAACGGTGAGCGTCCGTAAGTAAGTAAGTTCAACAAACCATTTCTTCACTTACTTGCCGGCCGCGCGGCGGCAAGTAGTAAGTAATGAGTTGGTGGGGAGCGGGAGACGAAGGGGGCGGGTGTACGCGCTACTGTCCTGTCCAAAAAAATGAAGTGGTTTCTATCCTGCGGCAACTTACTACTTAATCGCTTACTTGCCGGCCGGCGTCCACTCGTGGTTTCTTCTTACTTACCTACTTACTTGCTACTTATGGAAGTGTAAACCGGCCATAACTGAGCGCCCACAATCTGGGCCCTATGACCACTACGCTGAAAGAAAAATAAGGGCTTGTTTGGTAAAGTTGGCGACCGAAAGTATCTCCACCGGAGATCGGTCACCAGCGTTTCTGCTACCGGGCACCATTGTAATATTTGGTCAGTTTACTGTAACTTGTCTGTAGTTTGCACTTAATTGACACCACGCGGGCTCGGTCACTGCGCCCGCTGATCATTGTGTTACCAGCACATAATTCCGGCAACGATTTGGTTTCGGCCGCCGCGCCCTCCAACCCTATTCGGTCTGATCGATTTCTCTCCGTGTATATAATGACCAACAGCATTTTTTGCCCATCCTCGCTTTCACGCTTCAACGGCTCAACCGATCGTCACGCAATTTTGCACACACTTTGTCAGGAGTGCAGAAAAAGGACATAGGGCCATGGTTTTTATCCAGAAATAGGCTATTTGACAAATTTTTTTTTATTAGTCCGTCTTGTAGATTAATAAAAAATATTGGACACGTATTTTTTCTTTTTGTACGTAATCACGAGTTACAGGTTGAAATTTCGCGTGATGTCACTAACTAGTGCAGTTTGTATGGCGGCTTGTAGCGATAAGTGACGTCACCAGCCCCCACCCTAAACTATAATGCACTTTATCTCTGTGTATTTTCATTTATTTGAAAAATAAAAAAATACGTGTCTAATGATTTTTTATTTTCTAAATGACGGACTAATTAGAATTTTGATTTTCAAAAGTTGTCAACATCCCTATTCTCGCAGGAACTCCGAATTTGACGTGCGTGAATCCGCGGAGAACAGCAGAGTATTAGTAAATATCTTATAAGATTTTTTTGTAACGAGTGGCGGTAGTTTCACATGTTTTAGGATCATTTCACCACATATTAACTAGTGATCGAGTCCAGGGGCCGTATTTTGGAATCGCTCGAATATCTTAGGTGAAATCAATTCACATGTGAAATTAAATTCACTAAATCCCATTTTGTCATATTTTTGAATCATTCGAATACGGTGTTGCTGTTTTCGAAACTCCTTTAGATTTCTTTCATTTGACGCAGAATATTTAAAAAACGGAAGCTACTCATAGATAATAATAATAATAATAATCCACTTCACAACACACAGATCTACTTGATCCCACACTAAGCTATAAGCTTGTGTCGTGGAAACCAAGCAACACGTGGTATATACACATATTATTACATATATATTATACTATAGATATATATATACACACACCCAGATTTTCATAAAACGGTACTTAATCGGACTTAAAACGAAACGTTTTTAAAGTTGTCAAACTATCAATTGGGTATTCTCCAAGGTTTGAATATCAAAATTCTAATTAGTCCGTCAGTTAGAAAATAAAAAAATAATAGACACGTATTTTTTGCTTTTTCAATTTAATGAAAATGAACATAGATAAAGCGCTTTAAAGTTTAGGGTGGGGGGCTCGTGACGTCAATATTCATTATAAGCGCCATACAAACCGCATTGAATTGTGACGTCACGCGAAATTTCAACTCAATGTATCTCTGTTATTTTTTGAGTACGTAAAAAAAGAAAAAATACGTGTCCAATATTTTTTACTAATCTACACGACGGACAAAAAAAAAAATTTTTGTCAAGTAGCCATATATGAAAATGACGTTATGCCACTAAACGTCAAACTTTCGATCGATGAATTCAAATAAGAGTGGATTTCAAAATATATCGGTTTTTTTTTAATTCAATCGCGTTGCTTTGTCTATCAAGTCACACATTGTCATTGGCACAATTACTTAAAAGTTGCCATTTAATAAAAAAGAAGAAGAAGACCCACTCGTTGTAAAATTCACGTAAAATTACATCATTTCAAAAATACTATTTCACGCATTCGCATGCGAATCTTGTGAATCCGTATGTGAAAAGTACCTAATTCGCGCGATTCAAAAATACGTCTCCAGCCGACGGACGTACACCGAAACGCCGCAACTTGCACGCGTGCCATGTCTGTTTGTCCGTCTCGCACAAGTCTCGCATCTAGTTAGCCGGAGCGATTGTTTGCCGTTGGCTCCTTAATTAACTGGAGTATCATTGCACCGTGTTGGTCCGGGGTAAATAGGCAGGGAGGGACGCGCAGCGCGGTAGCCGGGCCCGAGTGCATTTTGTGCAAATAAATGGATGTTTGTGTGTGTGTGTGTGTGTGTGCAAGATTGTATTTGCAGTGTAGGATCGGATATACGATATTCAACGGTTTATGGTCCCAAGGTCCCAACACTATTGACCGACCACGAAAAGGAGCTTGTGCACAACCTGATATAAGTTGAGTAATTATAGTTAGGTACTCGATATGTTTAATGCGCGTGAGGGTCACTTAGAGTGAAACCATAGGAAACAGCAAGTCTCTACTTCATCAACATAGTATAAAACAAACTAGCTTCCCGCTGTCTGTCCCTATGTATGCTTAGATCTTTAAAACTACGCAACAGATTTTCATGCGGTTTTCACCAATAGATAGTGATTCTTGAGGAAGGTTTATATCTATATTTTATCCTGGAATTCCTATGGGAGCTGCGTAATCACCGCGGGTGAAACCGCAGGGGTCAGCTAGTAGTTTTATAAAGAGAAAAGGTTCGATTTTTTTTTGTGTCTGTTATGCTTGTTTATTTGTTTCTAATGGATTAATTCAAAAACGAGAACCTATTTCAAATCTTTTACAAGGTAAGTTGTTTGAATTTTTCGTTATTTTACAAGTTTTACAACGCAAATTCGACAGGCTGCCACGGACAGACAAACATATAGGTAGTAGCTGATAACCTATCATTCGTATATATACATACCTACCTATCAATTAAGAATTGACGACCGCTTGCATGGCGCAGTAGGTCACCATGCCTGCCCGCTAATCAAGAGGTTCCGGGTTCTATTCCCGGTGGGGGTGCACTTTGTGTGATGAGCACAGAGTTCCACCTTCCATTCTGGGTGTGTTTATATATCTATAGTATAATATATATGTAATTCTATGTAGTATATACCACGTTTGCTTGGTTTCCACGATAAAAGCTCATAATAGCTTAGTGTGAGATCAAGTAGATCTGTGTGTTGTGAAGTGGATTATTATTATTATTATTTTTGAAGCTCACTTCTGCCCGTCTTTTCACGAGGGAAAAGATGGCGTAGAATGACTCCTCAGTGTGGCCAGAAGATGAAATATTCTATTGTATAAGGTGTATCAAGGTTTCATAATAATAAACTAGCTGTGCCTCATGGTTTCATATTATTTTATCGCCCCCTCTTAATTTTAGATCAAAGGCCAATGCTTAGGTCACAACTTACTAACGATATCGGCACATATTCCTCGAGATTCGATATAAACAGTGCAGTGGAGTCGGTATCGTTCGGTAATTTGCGCCGTGATTCGACTCAACAAAGTCGAGGGACTCTCCACTCGCCCGCCGACCGTCGGCGAGACGAGAAGCTAATTTATTATCTATCGACACAGCGCCGCTGATCGATAGTGATGTGCGCTGAATGATAATCGAGTATCGAGATATCGAGAAAGATTAGGTTTTTTTTTTAACTTCTAAAATTCGTACAGATCTTATACTAGCTGTCCTTAGCGGATTCACGCGCGGTAATATCGGAGTTCCCGTGGGAATTTCGGGATAAAAAGTACCCTATTTACCATAGCTTTCTAAAAGTGAAAGAATTTCCAAAATCGGTTCAGTAGATCCAGAAATTGCCCCTCACAACGTCACATACCATAATGCACAAACTCACAAACTTTTAGGTAGCTCTTTATCTCTCACAAACTTTAGCTCTTTATAATAATAATATAGACTAGCTAAACCCCGCCACGTTACGTTTGATTAGATGTATCCAATATCGAATTTACATGTCCCATCCCTATTACATCCGGAGCAGTGTTTGCGCAGTACTGCAAATATATTAGCGCAGTTGGATGCTGTTTGCTTTCGTCTAAGGAGGCGACTTGGCTTCGCTGTGTTGGCTCTTTTCAAATAACTAGCCGTTCAGTTGTAAGCATAACAGTTAAGGACCTATGCCTTTAAATACATGCACACAGCGAATTACAAAGAGAGTTCGACACACGGCTTGTTGAAACTTGACAACGGTATAACAGCCCGAACAATATCTATATCTATCTATATCTATACTTATAATAAAACTGTAGAGAGGGCAATTCTGTTCATTGAATATATATTCAAAATTAATATTGGAGGATGAATGGTGATCGATACTGATGCCAAAAATGCAATCAGTAATTTTTTTCTCTGTCTGTCTGACTGTATGTGCACGCATGGGTCAAAAACTACTGAAGGGATTTTAACCAAACTTGGTACGATTGTAGTCCATACTCCTGGGCAGGTTATAGGCTATATAACATAACGCTAAGACACATAAGAGCTGAGCAGTGACGATAAATTTGAAGCAAGTCGGATGAAAATGCGCTTTCGAGCTCTTACCCTCGCATACGTTTACTCAATCACGCAAAAACGGCTGAACGGATTTGGATGAAATTTGGCATGCACGTTGTGGGGGGTACAAAGAAGGACATAGGGTACTTTTTATCCCGGAATTCCCGCGGGAACTCCGAAATTACCGCGGGTGAAACCGCGGGGCACAGCTAGTAATATAATAGTTAGTTATATTTATTGACTAGCTGTCTGTATACGATAGTTGCACGCGCATACTATTATAATGTTATATGTTCCTTTATTTTCTTTAACTACTGCTAATTTACTGTTTTAGTTATTAGTATATTATTGCAGTCTTGACATTTAAATTTCATTATTGGCTTTTCATATTATTTTTTTACCGACTTCCAAAAGGGAGGGGGTTCTGCGTTCGGCTGTATCATGTATGGATGTTTTTAATTGTTCAAAATGTTATATTTTAAGTTAAATTTATCATTTGTGCGCCGGCAACGGCAGAATATGCTGAATCAATCTTAGAGTAACGCCAACTATCTACCTACCATATTCTTGCAAATAAATAAATTGATTTCGGAGTTCTCGCGGGAATCCCAGTGTAAAAATTACTTTTCATTACTCATGCTCGGAAAGTAGGTCTGAAGTTGCCTGAGAAGCGGGTTGAAAGTAGCCCTTTTCAGCCCTAGGGAGAATCGCTTTCAACTGACAACTGTCAAATTATTAAAAAAAAACTAGGTCTATTTTCACATTTCTATTGAACCATGTTTCAACTTTCTATACAGCCAGCGCGATGTAAAATTGAAATAACGTAAAGTTTAAGTAGGTATTAATTAAAATAAAATTCACTCACTTTTTCTTAAGCTAATTCCTATTTATATTTTTTTATTTTCTTTAATTAATACTTAATAATTAAAGAAAATATTTTTTTTAGGTCGCCACAATGTAAATAAAAAATACTGGCTGAATAGCTAGCCGGCCAAAGAAAAAGAAATAGGTGGGAAAGTGTCAAGCGACTATCCGATCTTCACTCATTTTTTCTTTAGCTAATTCCTATTTTTATTTTGACTTTCCTTGCATTCGTAATGAAAAGCACAGTGTTACCCTCGGGAGAAAGTAACTTATTTAGTGCCTCGAACTATTGGCGCCCTCGCTACGCTCGGGCGCCAAACCCCGTCTCGGCACTAAATGAGTTACTTTCACCCCTTGGATAACAATGTACTATTATGTCCATTTCTGTACCTACTCTCAACGTCAACGTGTAGGTATGCAAAATTTCGTGATGATCGGTTGAGTAGTTAAATGGTGAAAACTTTATAAAATGAACTCACATTCGCCTTTATAATATAAAGGACTAGCTGTGCCCGCGGTTTCACCCGCGTGACTTTCGGAATTCCCGCAGAAACTCCAAACTTGTTTTATTCTTCTTCTTCTTACAATAACAAACACAACAAAAAAGAATTAGCGAAATTGGTCCACCCGTTCACGCGTGATGCCGTGACCAAGGATAATAGGGATTCATTTTTGTATATGTATATACCTATATAATAGATAGATAGGGATTAATACAAAATAGAAAGATTTTTCACGTACGTATATTTAATGCTTTTTTGATGTCAATAAGATTAAAATAATTTTGACAGCACACATAAAATATCCGAAACGTCATCTACCTCTACTCTTAAATCAGTAGGTATAAAAATCTTCTTATTATACGGGACCAAATACGAACCCTGGAGGACCCCTATGTGCAATATAGAACAATGATACTTCCAAACTGACACCCGTACTGACTTCTGTCACGTCGCCATACTGACATCTGTCACGTAAATAGTTGATCATAAGCTCGGCCGTTTTGGGTTAATTTCGTCATTAAATTACTATAGACAAAAGTGTAGAATGCTTCTGAGAAATCATCCAAAACAAGGAACATCTGTTTTTTTTGCTCGCCACGCGATAAAATGTTAACAAAGTTGACATTTTATCTTACTCTCTAGGCATATTTTAGTATGTGACGCGACGCTCCACTTGTCGCTATATCTCTGCGCCCGTTCTATCCTATTTTAGTAAATACTTACAGAAAAAAAATACAATAATTCAAATTAAAAATAGTGAAAATGTTCAAATTTTTTATCGCGGCATTATTTCTAACGATCGTTAGCGGCCATGAGCTAGACAGATTGGCTGGCACATGGCACTATTTAAAATTGTATACAAATCGAAGCACCAGTTTACCAAGTCCGGGTGTCATAAGAAGTATTAAACTTACAGTCGTTCCAATGGACGGAACGTTCAACTGTGTTTGTGATGGTGAAGAGACTACGTTCCCCGCTGTGAATATCACCTTCCGGAACGACATCGTAGCAAAACCGTTGCGTATTGTCTCCTTATCTACTGCACCGATGAAGATTGCGGGGAGCACTGATGACGCCGAACACTTATCGAATCCTGTCTGTACGTGTCCATATATGTCCAGAAGTATACCGCCTTCTGTGTTTCGATTTATAAACGACGATTATGTACTGGCGTACGATCGGAACCCAGCCTCTGCCGGGAACGGTGTAAGTTTGTGGTCGAAACTGCAACCCAATGCGGATGAATTGAAAAGTATCATTGAAAGCGACGCTGAGCTGAAGCTGTTGGACGCAAGAAATACCATTTCAAAGGGTACATAGCCGTGAAATAATTCTAGGATAAATAAATAATAAGATATGGCTGTTATAAACGGTTTAAATATTATTATTGAAGTAATAAATTGAATTTTAAACCACTGTACGTGCAAAGTTCATTCTACCACCTGGTTGAGTTGCTTCTGCAGCAAAAAAAAAAATATATATATATTAATCATTGTAAACTGCGTTTTGTTAGAGCCGTTGTTTAAATTAAATCGATTATACATATAAATACTATACTAATAAATAGCATTCATTATTCTTATCTTTCTTCTTCTTCATTTGTATGTTGGCTTCTATCACAATAGTCATGCAACTAATCTATTAACCTTTGACACATTTTATTGATACTGCCAGAAATAAGATAATAATATAATTTCTTGAGTGAATTGTGTACCTATGAATTTATGTATGTCTGTCTGCAAACTTCTCAGAAAATAGAACTAGAAAAGTGAAGATAACAGATGTTTATGAATGAAAACTGTTTATCTTAACAATTTATGACGAATTCTGGTATATAAGATGTCACCATTTAGTTTTGCCAGTATTCATTCATTCAATACATGGCGACTGTGTCGTCTTCGATTTTTATACTGACATAAAAGAATATAGCGCTTACAATGTCAACGAAAATGTTGATATTGATATTCGCAGTGCCATTGCTAGCGATCGTCAGCGGTCACGAGCTGGACCGGTTAGCTGGCACGTGGAACTACATAGCATCATATACAAGCTTTACGAATATTCGCAATCAAGATGTTAAAGTTTTAGTCGTACCCGTGGATGGAGATTTCAAGTGTGTTTGTGATGGTATAGAAAGGACTTTCCCCGCTGTGAATAGCACCATTATCATTGGACTGGAACCGCCCAGCATTAAGACTATCCCAACTGCACCTGTGAGGATTGTGGAAAGCACTGACGACGCTGAAACTATGGCACAGCAAGTGTGCGTATGCCCTAATCTGAAGGGAGTCCGTAAAACTGCTGTATTCAGATTCATAAACGACAATTATGTGTTGGTGTACGATCGGGTCCATGATTTTCTCGCCATAGGTCTGTGGTCCAAACTGAGAGACGATGAGGATGCGTTGAGAAGCGTCATAGACAGCGACGATGAGCTGAGGCAGTTAGACGCAAGAGTTCCCAAACCATAAGAACGGATAAATTCGCGGAGAAAGATCAATGCTCCAACTCTGATTTTTATTGAACGATTTTTTTTTTACAAAATTTATGACTTTAAATATGCTACTTAGTAAATACGAGTGCGCTCTTCTTTTTCTATCTTAGTGTGTCTCATGTTGTCCGAATAAATAAAGTAAGTAAATGAATATACAAAATTTACTGTACTGAAAAAAATATTTGGTTTTGTTGTTGTTGCTACTTCGGCATTATTAATTAGATATGTTTATGTTCTTTTAAAAAGTACCCTATATCCTTCTCTGTATCTCTGACAACGTGTGTACAAAATTTCATGATGATCGGTTGAGCCGTTAAGGCGTGAAAGCGTAACAGACACTCTTGAACTTTGGCCCTTCTCGACGTTTATCCTTCTATCAGTTCAAAATAAAATTTGTTTATTTGTTAGAATATGGTACAGTAAGATGATGCATTTTACGTTGGTTACCATATTCCGCATGCTGGCGTGCTTTGAAATTTCCAAAGAAGAAGCTAAAGGCTTGTGGCAAACAATCTACAGCTATATCTCCTTCTCTACCTTATCACTTAACATATTATGGAACATCGTCTGGCATCGCCAGATAATAATTAATAGGTTGTGATAAAAATTTAAATAAAATGAATATAAATAAAGTAAAAATTAAAAACAAAACTAAAATACCTAATTCAAACCTAGTTCAAATTGAATTTTTTCACCAGTTCGCTTAGTTTGCCTTCTCCAAATGGGAGGCAGGGTTCGCTTTCCGTGCAATGTGTTGACATAGTAAGTATTATTGTCTGAGTGCGGTTTGTTTGTTTGTACGTTCTCGGCAAACTTGTTTGTCCTGACTTCAGAGCCCTTATTCACTATGACCATAACGCGTCGCATTAAGATAAGGCGCGACTTAAATTGCTTTTCCTTCGTGTTCAGAAAAGTTTCACTTTAAAAAAATACATTCACAACGTTTCTTTTGTCATAAAGAATATAAATTTCTTATATTTTTGGAGCGTTTGGGATTGTGTTTTTGGGACGCGCGTTATGGGCAAGTAGTGTTTTTGGTCATAGTGGATAAGGGCCCAGATCGGTTGATTTTTTTTCTCTGGAGATTCTATTTGTATGATCATAGTGGAAAACGAGCAGTTTAGATAGTTACATTGAAATAAATTTACAATTCTATTGTGCGAGGGAGTTTTTTTTAACTTGTTGACCAAAATCGAAAAGAAAAAAACAACTTAGAGATATCTGCGAAAATCGATCGAACATTTTGTTTGATTTAGTTACCAACAAACCGAACACAATACCGATAGTCGATTAACAATAAAATTGATTTCGGAAAACCTATAATTTACTGAAATATAATAATCTATGAAAGGGTTACTCCGCCCTTTGTCACGTTGTCATTGGTCTTGTCATATCACTATGACGCGACGACTGCTGGGCGGTCGAGCGTGACCCTGCGCTCGTGTGACTTGCGGTTTCGTTGACCCTCATCGGTTAATTTTAATTATGTCGTTTTCATAGTTCATCGTGGCGTCCCTAGTTCTCCGCCGACTACCAATCTAACCTAACCTAACTTCTTTTTTTTTTTGGTGATGTTTACCCCTTTCGGGAAGGCAGAAGGAAACTTATAGTCCATATAGCCAATTCAGTGGTATATTTCTTCTTTTGAAGTTATTTACATCGAAATGCATTGGTATACATACATTTCGATGCTTTACCGGAACTTTTGACAGCAAATCTTCACAGTTGAACCTTAATAGGACGCTCTGTGGAAAGTTGTATAGTAAAACGAAAACCCCCCGACGAACGCCCTATTTCATCTTATTTAATTGTTTCCGCACACTGTTCATCACTAATGGATCACTATTATGCAAAATCCACCATATTCACACAATATTAATCACAATAAACTAATTTGCAAAACAAAGAAATAAAACTGACATCCACTCTGCTAAAAATCCCGCCAAAAGTCCCCTAACTTTTCTTCTTAGCGTGTTTGAAAATGGAATACGCATAGTGCCGGGGTATGAAAATAAGAATTCTATTTATAGTCTGTCGGTTAGATAATAAAAAAAAAATTGCCACGTATATTTTTTGCTTTTTCAAAAAGGACTTCACGCTACATTCCGAATCAGTGTATCGCCTTTGTTTTTGATTAGGTAAAATTCGTGTCTAATATTTTTTAATAAAATCTAAAAACTAAAATTTAGTCAAACAGCTGGCCTTTTTAATGGCGTTAGCAAGATGGGATTGAAAGGTGAAAATTAAAAAAAAAAAACAGTAATATCTGTATAATATTTTGGTAGCCTTCTTTAACCTATAAATATGTATCGAATAATAATGTGTGCCTGTACGCCATGTAATCCTAGTATTTTGTAATATTGTGAAAAATTGGTGTATTTCCGTTGCCTGAATGAATGAATAAATTAATAAAATACAGATAATCGATTCCTGTTTGCATTTATGTAACCACTAGGAAAAGATAGCATCAGGGAGCTAAGAATACGTTTGCGTAAATAAATTATGATCTTTGGTGCGTCTATCAGTAATAGTGTACCTAACTTCTGATTGAATTATCCGAAAGAGAATATGTTGCTATACTATACATATATTGAAGAAATTTATAGCTTATTAGCTGTATAAAATATGTTCTTTTCTGTAAGTACCCCTGACAACGTGTTACATCCAAAATTTCACGATGATCGGTTTAGAAGTTAGGCGTGAAAGCACAAACAAACTCATATTCGCATTTATACGTAAAGGAGTTTTAGAACACTTTATCGATATTTGGGTAGAGCTGTGTAGGAATCCCCGAGTGAGTGTCGAAATTCACGCGGGCGAAACCGTGGTTTACAGCGAGTGTTTCTTACAAAAATATCTCTCTAACATTACCCATTCGTGAGTTGTAACCGGAGTACGCCGACCCCTTCGTTCGCATCTCCGACAAGAGTGCGCTCTCCTGCATCCCTGGCGCGGGCGTTGTGTTCGCTAACCAATCCATTAGCGGGCCTCCCCGGCCGGGGTTGTCGGATCGATTACCGGCAGCGAACCTCCCGAGACCGCCCATTACGGCCTGTATCACCTCAACTCAATAGCATAATAAGATGGTGAAGGACAGAGATGTACTAACGGGATATGCTCGTCGCATTCTCGCAATCTGGGCCCTTATTCACTACTAGCTGTCCCGCGCGGTTTCACCCGCGTTAATTTCAGAGTTTCCGCGGGAATCCCGGGATAAAAAGTACCCTATGTGTTAATCTGATGTATAAGCTATATTATTGTAAAGTTTCATTTAAATCCATCCAGTAGTTTTTGCGTGAAAGAGTAACAAACATCCATCCATACTCACAAACTTTCGCGTTTATAATATTAGTAGGATGACGATAACACGCCGCGCTAAGATAAGACGCCGCAAAAACTGTCTTTCCCTCGTAATCAAAGAAGTTTTACTGCAAAAACTAAAATACCTTTACAAACGTTTCTTATGGCATAAAGAATAATAATTTCTAATATCTTGGCATCTAGAACGTTTGGAAATGCGTTTTTGGGACGCGCGTTATGGGCAAGGAATGTTGTTGGTCATAGTGAATAAGGACCCTGATCTTGCTACTTCAAGCATTGATAGTAGGTACCATTCTTCGGTCGCATTGTGGCTGGTGAACCCGTGATTTGGTATCTTAGTCCAAGTGCTTGGAAGTTGTAGTGATTTTGTTACGTTACGTACAGGGAAATATTGAAATGCACATAAAAAAATGATTACGGGTGCTTAATGTAGCACCTATTTACGTAATATATGACGGTTTTATTCGCGTTACTTAATAATAAGTTTCGATGGAAAAAACAACTTCTTTATGTATGATATATTTACAATTTCAGACTTGGCGCGTGCACTGCCGGTTTTGTGTATTAGAGATAAAAAAATCTATTGTATTATTTATTTAATATTACCTTTGTATCACAATTCTAACAAACAACCACAAAGGGGTCTCGATTCACTTTGACCAATAACAACATTCCTCACTCATAACAATCCGCAAACAAGTAAGTATAAGTACGCTGGCAGAAAATCACAAATTAGTGTCGTAAGACTCATTTTTATGTTTCTTAAGTAAATAAATCGTAGGGCAACTGGGAAAAACATTTGCTGTGACCTGTGGCGCGGTAATTAGCGTAACGCGGCGTGTTATATGTATTTAATAAGTTTCCGTAAAATTGTAAAAACCCGTGGTTTGTAAGCGGTTGGCGTTGCCGAAGTATTTACGTGCACTCCGACCCGCTAGTTTAGGTTAGATTTGAACCGTAACGATAACAAAGTCGAGTGGAACACTAAAAACACTAGGAAGCTGACGTGAGCGGCGGTCATTTTATTGATTCTGTCATAATTATTGTAATCATATTGAGGTTAAAAAGAGCAATAGTTATGGTTCAACTTTGAATAAAATTATTTTACGCTGACCATACTTAGTTAAAGTAAATTACAGTAAATCAGATGCGCGTCCTATATGCTTTATATACATTATTTTTTGTGCCTTTTTCAATGGGTACTTCGGGGCAATTTTGTGATGTGTTATGGCCGTAGTGAATCAAGTCAGAATCTCTTTTGCCGAATCGCACGCCGATATCCCGTGGGACAGCGATTCCCTTGCGAGGCCCAACTTTGATGTCTCTATAGTCTATGCTGCACGAGGCCCCCGCGCTTCGTGGGCATGAATAATTGCGGACCCCTCGGGGACCCCGTGTGTTTGTTCGGCGTGTTTGATCGCGGTCCGTAATAGATAATAAACATGATTATAAGTTTATTACGAACCGGCGCAGATGTAAAATGGTCATGATTGATAATAATGATTTGTTTGCGTTGCGATGGTAGGTATCTATCTACCTACTTTCTGTGTTTCAACTTTGCTGTAATTTTAGTGGAAATTCTATTCAAAGGTTCTTCCGTTTTCTTTAGAATACACGAGGCGTAGTAGTCTGATTGGCGCACAGCGGATCGATCCATCTTTTGAACATTTTGATTATGCGAGAATTTAATACAAATAATGATTTTTTTCTCTTATTGAGCTTCCATACTGAATACTAACGGCCCACCGAAACTACAGAAGTATTGAAGCTATATAGGAACATGAAATTTAGCACGAGATTTCTTTTCTTGAATTTACACAACTTTTAAAGAAAAAAAAAATCTGATCTGATTTGTTTTTTTTTTTATTATTCTTATTATGATACTGATTTTATCTCAAAACACAATTTTTCTTTTATTTACTATATTTGATTTATTCAATAACGAGCCAGTCAGTGGTCATAGAACAACATCATTCCGAGCCTGACAAAAAAACCTATACAAGTAAATTGTATATATTTTTAATTATGACTATAACATCGCATTTTTGTTTCTTATTTCACTAACCACTTTCCTTATCGTCTGTACGAATAAATGAATGTAATCCTTAAAATTCAATTTGGATATATACGATATGAGTATTGGGTAGTTTCGCTCCTTGGTCCGAATCGACCCATACTCGACTCATACCAAAAGAAACCTTGGGTCATTCGCACCGCTCCAAAATTCTAGTGCGAGTGGACACATTCAGAAATCGTACTTGGGCGATTCATACCGCGGTCCAAACCGCTCGCGGTGCGAAACGACTAAACACCCTACCCAACATCCCATACCTGACAAAAGTACATACATATATCTTGTTGATCTCAAACTGAGCGCATCGTGACACGCTAACACGCGACGCCGCGAACAAATCACGAAGTCGCTCGACCATCAAGGGCGAATCACCGCTGGTGAGGGACGAGCCTGCTTCCCCGGCACGGCGGCTTCTGATGCGGTGTCGTCACGCGACCCGCTCCACGCCGTGATTTCGTTACGCGAGCTCTGTGATTCGACCCACAGAGAAAGAGAAGGGACATAGTATGGAAACAATTGAAAACCAGTGTCGCCGGTTGATCGTGGCGCACAAAAACATTCATCACGCACAAAAAACATTCACTAACATAATGAGATTTGTTTACGATTTTGTTACGTTTTTTTACTTTATAGTCATTGATTTCAAAATTCACAGTTATGGGGTTGATGTGGAGGACACTATTCTCGGGCGAAGAAGTTTTTGGAAAGTTAGAGCATATGTTTTGCTCTGAGTTCCTTAGCGAGCGTGGCGCGCTTGCCCCGCCTACATGGCCTCTCTAGTTTATTTATTTTCTCTGTGACTCGATCTGGCGCGGTACCCTGGTCACGTAGCGGTGTTGTGGTGCGGTTTTGGGGTGCTTTGTTTTTAGCTTCATTTAGGTCAAGTAGTTTATGATTTCATGTTATTATCCATACTAATATACTAATAATATAAATGCGAAAGTCACTGTTTGTCTGACTGTTACGCTTTCACGCCTTAACAACTCAACCGATCGTCATAAAATTTTGCATACACGTTGTCAGGGATACAGAGAAGGACATAGGGTATTTTTATCTTGAAATTCCGCGGGAACTCCGACATTTATGTCGGTAATTTCATGAAATTTTGCATGCACGCGTTGTCTGGGGTATAAAATGGGATCGCGGAAGTTGACGCGGTTGAACCTGCGGGGAAGAGCTAGTTATTTATTTATTTATTTAGTTATTGATATATCGGATCAGGGCTCCAGAAGTCAGAACAGCACACGATCGTCTTATCTTGGCTATGAATCGTGTTGAATGTTGCGTTATTTTTGGCCAGGAGTCGTTCGGCGAGGGCGGCTGGCCGCTGGAGTTCCGGGCGGCTGTGGCGAGGCTGCTGTCGCAGCACGCGCCCACCGACAAGGAGGCACCGCGCACCGCCGTCTTGCGTGAGTAAATCAAAGAATACTAACAAAAAAATCATAATTAATTAGGTAAAACATCGCGAGAAAACCACAGCATGGTGGTAGGACCGTAGGGCACTTTCTAGTGACCGGCTGGCTTGCTACAACCTTCAAGTTGGAAATCCGTCGCCAAGCACCTAACGGTGTGTTCCGGCAGCCTCACATGAAAGCCAGTTCCCATTCCCATCCAGATCGGCAACGCACCCACATGCATGCCTTCTGGTGTTGCAGATGTCCATGGGCGGCGGTGAATGGTGATCACTTACCATCAGGTGTGCCACCTGCCCGTTTGCCCCCTATGACATAAAAAAATAAAACCTACGTATAGAAGCGACATTCTTCGTCCCCCGCAAACCCAATGTCTCCCCGTCCTGCCACGACGCAGCGGCGCGCCAAGAGATGATAGAAAGAAAGAAAGAAAAGAAAATTTGCCAACTAATACAAGTGGCAG
Organism: Zygaena filipendulae; assembly: GCA_907165275.2. Classification (NCBI taxonomy): domain Eukaryota; kingdom Metazoa; phylum Arthropoda; class Insecta; order Lepidoptera; family Zygaenidae; genus Zygaena; species Zygaena filipendulae. The sequence continues at coordinate 7,450,757 of OU015675.1, forward strand.
GTAACAGTGATGGCGGTGTGCGCTCGAAAACTACTGAACCGATTTTAAATACTATTTAATCACAGCACTGGTAAGAAGTAATAAATAGAGCTAAAGTTTGTGAGTTTGTGACGTTGTAGGGGGTAATCTTTGGATCTAGGTACTGAATCGATTTCGAAAATTCTTTCACATATAGGAAGCTACGGTAGCCCTGAGGGACATAGTGGTACTTTTTATCCCAGAATTCCTGCGGGAACCCCGAAATTAACGCGAGTGAAACCGCAGTGGAACCTGCAGCTAGAATTCTATTGCTGTGGCCCGCAGTTTTACCCGCGTGAAACTCTCTTATACGAGTATAAAAACTTATTTTCTCAAAATCCGATTTAAATGAAATTGTTGCTCCAAGCTAGGCTTAATCTACCTATCTCTAAAAATCGCATAATGATCCGTTCAGTAGTTCCGGAGAATAGCGTGAACAGACATGTGGATTCTACTCTTTTTCTATATTAGACTAGACTAGCTAGACTAGCTGTTCTCACGAGAGTTCCGGGTTTCAATGCCTATGTTACTCAGGGATGTAGCATTCTAAATTCTAATGGAATTTTTGAGTTAAATAGTAACAAACAAACAAAACCAATAATGAAATCTTTCCTCTTTATGATATTAGAATAGATATAGAAGAAGATAACAAACAAATATATTTTTTTTTAATCCTTTCGTCGGTTAGAACTGAGCAACCAGCGGCTGGACCAGGCGCTGTCGGAGACGATGGTGCTGGACCTTATCGTGCTGGTCGGGTTCGTTGTGGTCAACAACCCTCAGCTGCAGGTGAGCGAATGCACCGCCTTGGCTGAATATGAATATCAATGCCCATTGAATATTTCTGACCGCATAGGAGCAGGTCATGTAGGTGCGTGATGAACATAGGGTTCCACATTTCAGTCTGGTGGACGTGTTTATACACCAACAATAGGCATGATAACGGGGTATATACAACGTGTTAATGAATTAACTGAAAACCTGATACACCCCATTTAAAAAAATAAACAATAATATGATTAAAAAATCTGAAAACCGATAGATAGACAACGTTAGGCACTTTCGTATTTATAATATTAATATTGTAGTTTAAACTACATATGGTTTTGTTATGTTATGTTCTAAAATAAACTTTTGGCCTATCCTACTAATATTATAAACGCGAAAGTTTAAGTATGTATGTATGTATGGATGGATGGATGTATTACTTTTTCACGCAAAAACTACTGGATGGATTTAAATGAAACTTTACAATAATATAGCTTATACATCAAATTAACACATGGGGTAGATACTTTTTATCCCGGAATTCCCGCGGGAACTCTGAAATTAACGCGGGTGAAACCGCGGGGCACAACTAGTTCTATAATAACATTCTATGTTGGTTTCTGTGATGTGCATGACATTTTTAACAACCGATGGGTAATAATTATGTTGAACCGATAATAATGTAATATAGCATCGGTTCCCATGCGGGTCCCAGTGTCCTGTTGACTCTTGTCAATTGGATGTCAGGTACACCGTACACCTGAGGTCGGCCATCGACACCTGTTTTAGAATTATTCTTTGTTTCTATGTCGACAAGTTGTGCCTGCTTGATTTGTGTTATTCATTACAGTCATGTAGCAATTTAATGCATGTAGCAATTTATTAAAACAAACGGATCAATTGCAAGATGAAGGCTTTACATTAGGATTCGTTACTACAAAATATGTATTGTAAATGCGTAAGTGAGTTTTATTTGTTCGTTACGCTTTCACACCTTAACGTCTCAACGGCTCATCATGAAATTTTGCATATACATTGTCAGAGGTAAAAAGCACATGGGGTACTTTTTATCCTGGAATTCCCGCGGGACGCCGTAATCAACTCAGGTGACAACTGCATATAATTTTGCATACACGTTGTCAGGGGTACAGAGCAGGACATAGGGTATATTTATTCGGGAATTCCCGCGGGAACTCCTAAATTACCGCGGGATAAACCGCGGGGATGAACTAGTAACTAAATACAAACCCCAAAAATCTTCCTTGCTTGATTGTAACAAAAAAAGTCTATTCAAAATGTACGTAATTATGTTGTATTTAACCAATTTTAAATGTTTCTTTATCGATTTATTTTCAATTGGAATTTCTTAGGAAATATTATAATATAGAGAACACATAGTAGCTCTTTGTAAAGCGTTCAGTGTCTCAAATATGAGTTGTCTTGACTCCAAAACAGGTGTTAGACATTTTCTCACGGCCACAGGTGCTACGGCGTCCTGCAAGGAAGCATGTTCGGTCCCATTATAGTTGATTGCACTTACACACAGTTGGCAACTTGAGGGGAGCGACTGACCATTACTATGAATAATTTATGGATCACTTAAGCAGTCCTTTGTTTAGACAATGAGGAGTGAAATTGTTACTTGTTACTTTTTTTTAGTGTTGTTGTTGTTGTTAAAACGTGTAAGTTATTTTCCGTTCTCTTGATACCCTAATGGACCCCAGTCCATTAGGGTTTCTTAATATATTATGTCAAGAGGAACTAATTTACATGAAGATGACGTTTTATTTTATCAATAGAAATTCAGATACGTTTATTTCAGCCCGCGCAACAAATAATTATTAATTTGATTAGCTCACTGTCTGAAAACCTTGAATATGATCCAACAGAAAATACCAAAAATGTACGACTAAAATCGTGTGTCTTTAAAATTTTTTAGCTGTTAAATATTCTAAACTCATATAAATGCAATTATTATATAGAATGTCTTTGATTTAAAAGTATTAAAAAATCATCGTCCCAGTATGTTTTAGAAAATCAGGCGCCTATTGGCTAAGCATTTATAGAACTATCAATCTTAACTATCAATAACATATACATCGTGTTAATGATTTAACTGAAAACTAGAAAGTAGTTTGCTCAGAATCAACTAGCGAATCGATCGCACTATGTTTTAATATGGGTTATATTTTTTCATTTTTACTAGCCCATGTTTAAATTGTTTATAATACAATATTAGGCACGTACGCCGCCCGCAGCAAAGAAATTCGATTCGGTAGGCGCGGGCGTAGCGCTTGGAATTTCGTAGATAGGTCACCTCCAAACTAATGTTAAATAACTTTAAAATTATGATTTTTTTTGGCATAAAATATATTTTAATCATATTATTGTGTATTTTTCTAAATGGGGTGTATCAGGTTTTCAGTTAATTCATTAACACGTTGTATAAACTGACCAAAAAAATGCTCTAGTATTTCAAGCACATAAATTAATTATTTAGTGCACGAAAGATGACGAAAGGCAGTATATTATTCATGTATGCTGCTGAGATAAATTTTGATTTACTGTTTTTTCGCATTTTCAATCGCACTGTCATACTCATATACCTACTGCTACACAGTTTGCTAGTCTGTTATAAAATGCACGTATTTATACAACGTGTTAATGAATTGACTGAAAACTAGAAAGTAGTTTGTTCATAATTGACCGAATCGATCGCAGCATGGTTTTATATAGGTTATATTTTTTTCGTTTTTACTAGCCTATCTCTGAATTATTTAATAATTAATACAATATTTGACGCGTACGCCGCCTGTATAGCAAAAAAATCGAATCGGTCATTGGCACTTAGGCGCGGGCGTATCAAGCGCTTAAAATTTTGTAGATAGGTCATCTCCAAACTAATGTTGAATAACTTTTAGACAGTTAATTTTTTCGACACAATTTATATTTTAATGATATTATTGTAATTTTTTTTAAATGTCTATTCTTAACACGTATGTTTTAGTAAAAATAAAATAACAAAAGGTACATTCCGCTAGGAGACGATCTGCGACGGCTGGAGCGTGATCAAAACTCTGTGCACGCTCCCCGCCAACTGGCTCGTGTCGGCGGCGCACAGCCACGCGCTGCTGCCGACGCTGGTCGCGCTGGCCGACCGGCCGCCGGTCGCCGCCGTCATCTCCGCCGAACTGAGCATGAAGGTCAGTGACCATCCTCTTCTTCTTCTCAGTCGTACACTCCTGGCGGAGTGGTCGTGGTCATGGATTGTCTAGGTCGATAGCGGCTTTTGCGAGACTTCTCCATCGCTCTCTATTCGCGGCGCTGCGTGTGCAATCAGTAAGGGTAACAGTTGATCGATGCTTTTATGAGGTCCGTCCATCGTGTGCGTGATCGACCGCGATAACGTTGACGCGAGGTCAGTGACAAGCCTCTTTTAAACTGACACACACCCCGACACTCGACTCAAAGTCAAAGTCAAATATCTCAAAGTCGGATGTAAAGTGTGACTCTCTTGACGTCAATGAAAATCAACACAATCGTGACAGCGCAACATGTTATTGTAATTTTATTGACATCAAAAGAAAGTCATAGGTACATAAGAGTTAATTTTTAACTGACTTCAAAAAAGAAAGGTTCTCAATTCGGCTGTATTTTTTTTTTAGAATAGAATTATTTGACTTTGACTTTTAAAACTAAAGAAATATAGACCATGAACCATCCAGTATGTATTGTTCAATATTACAAATTAAAATAATGGCTCAACTTTGTTCATCAGAATATTATAAAGAAGTGCTCGATTGTTATTCTGATATAAGTGTTATTTGTAGCCATTAAATGCTGTCTCATACAGGGTGATCCAATTTGTTCTGTACCCAATGATATACTAAATCCGGGAATCAATAGACACGGTCGCATCTGCGTCTGTGTCTCCGAGTGAGAGGTTTTGGTGATATCATCAAATATTCACACCGACAAATTGGTCGCATCTGAGCTTTGCACGGGAGACGATGCGACTTGAAAGTATCGCTGTAGGTCACTATAAATAAGGTAATTTGCAGTTAAAGTTTCACCGTGATGTTTCAAGCTTCGTGATTCTGTTTATGGGGTAGGCAGAGCTAGTAGGTTACTTAATAAGTTCCGAGGCTAACTAAGTAAGAGTACCTACTAAAAACTAACCAAATAGTATTACTTGTAAACCACTGCAACTTTGCAAAGAGGATTGTCATACAATTTTGACAAAAAAATGTCTATGGCTGGGTAGGCATCAGGTTTGGAACTTATTGAGTAAAGTAATAACTGATGAAAGCTTGCATATAAAGTATACAATTTATGCATTCACAACAAAAAAAGCATGTTGTCTGGTACCCATAGTAAAACTCTCACTCTAACTTAGTTAAACACCAAGTAACTCTGTACAATAAATCCAAGTCAGTTTCCTGAGAATGGTTTACAATGCTCTATTGCGTCAATACGTCTTGCTTGCGATATTGCACAGCGTATTCTTTATCATAATATTTCTGAGCTTTTTTCACAAAGAGACTGACTAATTAATGATGACTGATATTCCATATAGATGTTAGATGACTACATGGCCAGCCCCGAAGCGCAGAAGATCAAACTGGTGCAAGTCATCAAACAAGGACGAGCTAAGAGAGGGAGTGGTAAAAAATAGAAATCGGAGGTGGCAACACTCCATATTGTCAAACGAAACTTTAGTATGATAAAAGACAATGCAGATGATGGTGTTATATTGAGGCGAGGTGATTTGCACAATGATAATAATTATCTATGATTCTTTTGTTTTAATATAACAAGAGACTATAGGCTGTATTGTTTGTGAAACCATTACTCTTTATGGTTATGAAGTACAAGTTTTGGATACGCGATAGCAAACGCAAAATCGAGATGGTCTCATTTGTTTTAACACTTTAACATCATAGGAAAGACTAAAAATATAAACTATGTCTTATCTATAAATAAAGAAATGAAACTAGACCATATTTCCGTAGACAATAGACACCAAGAGACATAAGTTCATATTGTCATGATTATTGTAATGAGTTCTCTGAACACTATTATTATTATGTCACAAATAAAACAACATATTAATTTCAAACAACACGAATTAAGCCGGTCATCTAAAGCCTACATGCTTTTTTATATAGTTCTATCAATGTTATCAACTGGATGCTTATTAATTCATTTATAGCACCATTATAGGAGTGCTTCTTCTTTTCTAACGGACTTAGCAGCTTTATCAACTTTGATGAACAAGTTTGTTGGCTATCGTAAACAAGTCGAAATATAAATTGACACTAAATGTACTTATCAAAATATGTTTAAAAAAGTGGATTGTGTATTTAAGTACCTATATTAATCCACTAAATAACCAATTACGAGTATCTATCAGTGTTAAATGTTATAATAGATAAAAACCGAAATCATCCTTTCAATACCTATTTGATGTCTCTCCTTTTTTTGCTTCATATAAAATATTATTTCTCCGATACAAACTGTATAGCTATATAGCTAAGTGTGTGGTTTCACCCGTGATAATTTTGGAGTTCCCGCGGAATTGTTCCACATAAACTTTGCAACCCATTTTCACCCCCTTAGAGGTAGAACTTCGGAAAAAACTTTCTTAACGGTACCTAAGTCATACAAAGAGCACACTCTCCAAGTTTTAGGTCTCTACGATCAGCGGTTTAGGCTGAGGGTTGATCCGTCAGTCATTCAAGAGAAAGCATTTTATATATAGATTATAATTTATTGCTATCTTCCAGTTACAAGTTGAGATTATTATCTGTGCTATGAAGACACTTATAAAGAATTACTCCTTATTTTACCATACCCAATCTGGGACCAATATAGCTATTCTTAAAATTGAGGACAATCATAAGTTTAGACTAGACCTTTTCATATACTTACCTAGTATTATTTATATAAGTATTTAATATTAACAAACCATATTCTTCTATAGTACAGATTAATGGCACAAATATTAGATGTATTGATTAATTTGATTCACAAATTATATGATTTTACAAATTTTATTTATGCTGTTGGTAGTACACAGTGAAAGAGATGTTTAAATGTATTCTTATAAAGGTTTCGAAAAATGTGTGATTGTACACCTCTTTCGATGTTGCTATCCTGTGTCCTATATCTCAAAGACCTTAAGAACTTGTATTTTCACATATTTCGCAAACTTTCAAATTGATATTTGAAAACTTTCAACCACTTAAAACGATTTGTTCATTGTTAAACTTATTAATTTTATTGTTTCTATTCTTTTCGACCGATTTTTATTTGATATTTGTTTTTTGTTTTAAGATTGTGACTTGGACACAAGTGAAATAAGTTGCCAAGCTTATCGCTGCTTTCCTTCGAATTGTAAAACTTAGTTAAAATATAAAAAAACAGTTCGGTTCTTTTAAAATCATTAAAATACTTAAAGTGAAATTGTTAAATTAGAATAACTAACTATTGACTGATGTTATTCCACAAACGGTGGATATTTATATACTAATCTTACTTATGTACTGTATACCTGAAAGGTTAGGTTATGAAAATTTGAATAAAATTAGTAGGTAAAGAATGCAATATTTTGTGCTAACAGCGTGCCTTGCGGGCCACCGTTTTGTATAACGGAAACACTTAAATATATTTAATTTTAGATACGTTAATATTATAGGAAAGCTGTGATAAAAGTGGAAGGTAGGGATTCATTGGTGAAAACTATATTTCTAAACGTTATTTAAATCAAATTGTAGTGATCGAAGCGGTCGAAGGCTTCAACGCGGTCAGAAAACGGTTGAAACTTTATATTTTTCGAATTGTCTCCAGAATGTTTTGTACTTTTAGTTTTTTATAATCTTATACTTGTTACTAAAACTGTGATTTTTTTTTCATTATTATATATAGTTATGTTCACACTTAAAATTATTAATGTATTTATAGGAGTAGCCAGTAGGGACACGGTATAATGTGTTGTCGAATATATTTTTTTATCTGTGATTTTTGTTAAAGGTCAATTATCTTCCTCGCGTGTATTGTGTATTTTTGTGTAAATGTCAAATAAATATTCATGTAACAATACTTCACGGTGTATTTCTTCGATCCCCAAATCCCAGCTTGCTTATACTTTTCCCAAACATTTCATGGAAAAAAACGTGATCAACTATTCCTATTTCTATAACTATGCAATCGATTTAGGACATAAAAGAAGCAACTATTTTTATTCCCAACAGCACATTTAAATACTTACATTATAAATTGTGAAAGTGAGTTTGTTTGTTTGTTACGCTTTCGGCTCAACCGATCATCATGAAATTTTTTATGCACGTTGTCAGAAGTACAGAGAAGGATATAGGGTACTTTTTATCCCAGAATCCCCGCGGGAACTCCGAATTTACCGTGGGTGTAACCGCGGGGAACAGCTAGTACCTACCTATATTATATTTAAGATTACATATAATTTTATTATTAATATTTTATTTCAAGATTTTTGCCCTAGTCGTTGTCAGCAGTAAAAACCTAACCTAGCATTTCGAGGTGCTTATTATAAGCCTGAATAATAACAGTCAAGCTACCTCTTTCGTTGTTCTGCGATCCTGATGATTTTTGTAAACTCATAGAACTTTTTTTTTTTGTTTAATCCCCCCGGAAGGCCAAGTAGTCTAAGTCCATACAGCCAAATTCGCGATTGACAGGCCTTAATATCTGTTTCGTTTTTTTAATTGTAAAGAATTTTATGACATATTTAAAGTATAATTGGCTGAGCGCCCGAACAAGAGAGTTCATTCACAAAAGAATTATATTTTTAGCTCTCATTAAGTAGTAGCCATTGAGTCGAGACTCGGGAGTGTAATAAAAATAAAATGTACGCCCCGTTCAGGAATCGAACCCGGCTTTGATGAGACAAATTTACTCGGCCGACTTAAGTGCTACAAGAGTTATGGGCCACGTGGCAGATCTTATACAGGGCGCTCGAATATTGAAAACAGATCACAATACAGTACCTAGGTATAGGTAATAGACTAAGGCCCGTATTCCAGAAGGTGACTCAGATCACGTTTTACTTGAGATTAGTTTTAAGCTCTGAACATAACTCAAGCGTACATCTTATTATAGAAAGCGTTTTAAGTTCTAATCACTTCAAACTAGTCTTTAATAGAGATTCTGAACTCTGATTGGTTCTAATCAGTTGAAACTAGTCTTGAGTAGAGATTTTGAACTCTGATTGGTTGAGTGATCTTGACATGACAGACGTAAACAAAGATCAAATCTTTGCTTGAGAATAGATTAGTACCTACTCAAGCGTCGTTCTAGATTAAGGAAATAACTCAGCTGATTGTTGATTGATGAATCGCGTTTCAAGTAAGGTTCTAAAATTAAAGCTTTACTTGAAATTAGTTTTAAAACTAGATTCATGACTTGAGTAACCTTTTGGAATACGGACCTAAGATAACATTATTATTCAGTAAAAAAACTCAGTTAATAAAACGTTTGGTACAGGTAGGTTTGTAAAGATCTAGATTTAGAAAAAAGAAAGAAAATGAGTTTATTTGTCCCCATTTAAAAGATACAAAATAAGATGATTATAATATGATATTATTATATTGATGATATTGATGAAGATTACCTACTAGTGGATCTCCCACGGTTTCACCCGCGTTTATTACGGAGTTCCCGTGGTAATTCCGGAATAAAAGTATCCTGTGTCACTCATGCAGGGTCACCGCAGTTTCCCGGAAGTGAAATAATTTTTAAAATCGGTTTTGTAGTTTATCCATTATAAACAAACATACATAAAGGTTTTATTTTATAAAATTAATGGGTAAGTACCTACTCTAACTTCTGAACGACTAGGTCTAATGAGCTGATTATTTATTCGGTATATTTACTTTGTCGAAATGGCGGTTTATAAGTTAGGTCTCGAGGGAATCCCGAAATTCAAGCAACTGCAACCGCGGGGATAGCTTGTCTGATTCTTACAGATCTCGCACTTTCTAGCAAAATTTGGATGATGTATAATATCTCTATGTTGGTATTATTAGAAGTATGTAGGTAAGTAATTACTTCTGACAATTATTTTATCTTATTCCAATAGTATTATAATAAAGTTCAGAGACGAACAAAAATGTTCACATAATTATATACCTACCTATTTGATGCAGATACTTACACAACAGTATTAATGTCATGCATTACAACTTTATTTAGTCCATGGCATTTCATTCTCCTCTCGAAGATTACACAAGTGGATACCAAGGATAAAACAGGCAACAGCGAGTTTAAACCCTACGCACATTAGACATAAGAGCTACATCAAAACACCCGAGACGTCCCTAAACCATCGCATTACAAATTTAAGCACACATCACTTCATCACAATGCAGATATCGTAATTCGTAACAAAACGTTTTGATAGAATATTACTATTAAAGTACTTGCAAAAAAAAAAAAAACGGGCGCCATAATCGGGCCTCGGGCGTCGAAATGGAAAATCACTTCCGATTCCCGAACCAAGAGGGGGGCGCGGATAACGTTGAACTGCCGATTTGAAAATCGCTCAAATTGCGGGTTAAATTGCTTGTAATCATACCTTTTTTTATGTCATAGGGGCAAACGGGCAAGTGGTACACCTGATGGTAAGTGATTACCGCCGCCCATGGACATCTGCAACACCAGAAGGCATGCAGGTGTGTTCCCGACCTGGAATGGGGATGACCTAAATCTTTGAATCCTGTGTTAGCTAAGTTGGAGTTCTATAGAAGAAAGAAAGAAAGAACGCATAGAAAACTAAGGAATGTATCTTCATGTCACATGGTCATGCAAAACTGGATTTGATTGGACGATTCGCTTCCTTCATCCATCTAGGACCCGGGGTCTTCATCAGTTCGTCGGTCCTAGAATACCCTATATCATTTTCTTTACCCCTGAGAACGTATACTTACCTACTGTGCAAAACTTAATGCAGTGTTACTTGCATTAATTTCAGAGTTCCCGCGGGAATTCCGGGACAAAAAGTACCCTATGTCCTTCTCTGTACCCCAGTCAATGCGCATGCAAAATTTCATGAGGATCGGTTCAGTCGTTATCGCGTAAAATCGTTACAAACTCATCTTCGCATTAGATGGATGGATGCATCTAGGACCCGGAGTCTTCATCATGCGCCGCCCACTATCACTTGCCACTCTTCGAGCTATGTAGGTCAATCTGGCTCTACGAATCTCCTCATCAGAACTACAGATGACTAACTGATTCCCCTCAATAGAATTACAAAAGACTAGCTGATGCCCGCGGTTTCGCGTTATTGTAGATTTTGTCAATTATCTAATTTTCTATTCTTCAGAAACAGTACTTTTTTAGATGTAAGATACGTACCCACTCTATGTCTTTTATTGTACCCCAGAAAATTTCTATGCGAAATTTTAGCGTCGCAAAGAAAAAAAAGCTATTTGTATGTATGTATTTAAGCTAATAATAGCTTACTGTGGGATCAAGTAGATCTGTGTGTTGTGATGTGGATTATTATTAATTATATTAAGTTACTGATTAAATAAATAAATAGAATCGATGTGTGATTGTATTAATGAAATATTCTTTCCATTCTTGAGTTTTGTGCCCCGCCATTAACAACGGTGTTGTTATTACCAGCCGTTAAAATAGTTTATAACAATACTGTCTGAAGCGAGTTATGCTTTACGTATGAAGCACTAACGGCACCCACCAAACGTGGAGTAAATAGTGATATAAAGGTATAGTAACGGTCGAGTAGCCGTCCTCGTGCCGCGTGCCTACGCCGCGGCGCCGCGCCGCTGTGCGACAACTTAAAAAATACTACGTCAATCTAACGCTAATGGAGATCATAGACGGACAGGGAGTCACCTTCTTCCAACAAAAATTAAATCTTTTATATAGCCAACTAGCTGTTTCCTGCTAGAATTCAGCAATATAAAGTACTCTATGTCATTATCTGTACTCCTTTTGCATGTGGGTGTATGCAAAAAATACTATATACTAAATATTATTTAACGGACCAACAGATAGACGATAGACACTGTTACTTTCAAATCTGTACAAATAAAAATGAATCTCATCACTTCCAAACGACTGCACCAAATTGGATAATTATTTTTGTTTTGTGTTTGTAATTGTCAAAACAAGGTTTGTATAAAAGAAGTTTGGAGTTCCTGCGGGAATACCGAAACTCACGCCGGTTGCTCTCCGAAACGATTGGACCGATTTTGAGGGGACTTTCACTGCTAATTAGCTGATGTTACAACTAAAAGGACAAAGAAGTAAAATTTAGGCTACCTTGGGATTATATTATCTGTGCCTTGGGTGTTCCTGCGGGTACTCTGAAACTTACGCGGGTGAAACCGCGGGGTACAGTTAGTTTATAACATTTAGATGGATTGTGTAAACGCGTGTTAAAAGACGTAATAGTCAAATTATTACCTGAAATTATTATAATTAATCTTATAATTTTATTGTCGTCTCCGCTGCTGGTCGTGTGACACAGGCGCGGCGTCAGCGTGACGTAGCCGCGTACATCAGGGACGGTATTATACAATGCAGACGCAGTAAAACAACTTTCAAATAATTTCGCCTGCTTGTGACCTCTCGCCGCAAATAGGTACGTTTGCAGTTTGCACAGTCTAGGAACAGGAAAGGAATTATTTGTTGTTTGATTTCGACAGAAAAAAAGCTATGATTCGTGGTGTTAGATAGGTACGCAAAGTTTTTAGATTAATAGAATGTAAAATACTTCTCAGGTTAGCGTTTCTTAAAGTAATAGATACCTACAACTACTTCGATCTGCTATATTGAATTAAGAAAGCATAAGTTAAAATTAAATTTTAGCCATTTTACTTAAGATGTATCGGTTATAATTTCTGTTTGACTAACATCTTTTCTTCTTAGAGAAGAAGAAGACGTAAGATGTATCGATTATAATTAATGTTTCAATAAACATGGTTTGACTTAAAATTTCACGAAAGTTATAAGTATTCAGTTAAAAATTTTAAAAAAAGTATAGAATGGTATCTTATTTCATAAACCATCCATAGGTGTGCGCGGCTAAAAGCTTTCAGGGTGCAGACACATTCATGCACGATGTATAATATTATATATTTACATACATACCTACATTATATATGTATATCACACAACAAGGACGTAGGTACAAATATACACATATTGTACCGTAATTCACGTTCTAATTTTAGTCTAAACAGCTACAATTGGTTTCTGACGGAAAGTTATTATGTTGTAATCGAATAATCGCTTGAGTTATTCAATTTTTGAAATGTTCTCAAAGCTTTTGGTGGTATTAAAAATTTTAATATATTGCACTAAGAAGTAAAAATATAGAGTATGTAAGTATTATTCTTTTGTTGATTGATTTATTAAAGTGTAGTTCCGTTTGCTATTAAACTGAAATTTAATCAACAAATAGAGCGAAGTTACCTATATTTTTCAATTTCAGAACCTTAAATTTTTTTGAAGCTTTACAAACATGCAATAGCTGAAAAAAATGCGTTAGTGTCGTGGAACACAACCATGTTGACTAGCTGTGTCCCGCGGTTTCACCCGTGTTAATTTGAAGAAAAAAAAATTAGTGAATTTAAATTATTATTAACTGATATACATTTGTTTTTCAGAAGCTTAACTAAGATGCATTTGTAAAAAGCATATAAGTGTGTTTTCGAGTTGATTAAGTATGTATGTACAACAATGTACACAAATAATTTGTCTCCTTCTTTAAAACAATGTGTAGACTATTTCTTATATCATGTGTAGGTAACCAAGAATATCAACAAACAATTATCGTTTACAAAACTACAAACCTTCATGTATTTGTGCAATTAATTATTACATATATATTGTCCAATTACACTGGTAAACAATATTTTTTTTAATACAATTCTACTTATTTATATGAAAACAACATCACAATTGGCACTGCAATGTATTCCTAGATGTATTTAATAGATTGAAGCGCCCCAGCCATACAAGCGGGCCGGCAATCATTTTATTACTGCATCATCTAATTACGAACGAGCCTGTGTCGATGGTTATCTACCACACATATGGCGCGGCACGTCGCCCGATCTATGGGGTAGATAGCTAAACAACACGACCAGAAATAACAAACACTCTCTCGTAGAGAATGGATGGGAACAGAGTTCATGTTACGATGGTATCGACTTGGACGTTTCAAGGTGGAGTTATGATTTTAAACTGAATTATCGTCGAGAAACTTTTTCTGTGACTCCTATGCGAGATTACCAACTGCAAAATTGTAGCGAAATTTCTTGACTTCCTATCAAGAAAAAGGATCATACCTACTTTAAAAGGATGTCTTCCAGTTAGGTAACAAACATTTTAGTGAGCGATTGCCAATCCAATTATTAATATTATAATCACGAAAGTTTGTGTGTATAGATGTTTGTTACTCTTCCACGCAAAAACTACTGAATGGATTTTAATGAAACTTTACAATAATATAGCTTATACGTCAGAATAACACATAGGGTACTTTTTAACCCAGAATTCCCGCGGGATCTCAGAAATTAACGCCGGTGAAACCGCGGGGAACAGCTAGCAGTGTAATATTCTCAAGAAAGTCAGCTACTTCAAAAATTTTCTCAAACAAAAAGAACTGTAAAGTACCTACCTATATTAAAACAGGTTTCTTAAAACATTTTTACTTTACATACTTTTTCAGTAACAACCTTGTTTAATAGCGGTTCCCCGCGGTTTTACCTGCGTCAATTTCGGAATTACCGCGGGAATTCCAGGATAAAAGTACACACTTTCTATTCTGTACTCTCAAAAAGGTGTGTGCAGAATTTCATGATAATCGGTTGAGTATGAAGGTGTGAAAAGATAACAGACAAAGAGACAGGTTCTTTCGTAATTGGACGCAGATAAGCAATAACACGTTAACCCACAAAATTAAGTTATTGATTCAGAACGATTTATTGAGAGTTAGGGAACGTTTTTTAATTATGTGTTTACCTTATTACATTGCTTAAATATGTAACTAAATATTGAACATAAAAAATGTTGATACAAAATGGCGCTCCTACTTTTAAAACACGATCTACTCAAAATTTCTCCAGTTAACACACTATTGCTTATCTATGTCCATTTATAATGTTAGAATAGATTCAGGGATAGTTTACAATTTCCACCTTTTGAAATAACTTTCATAAGAAACTTTGAATCCGGTTGAAATGTAAAAAAATAATAATATACACAGTATATGGTCATTAATAACAATAAAAGTTACTTTCGCTATTTGGTTTTGGACACGAAGTCAATCGCGATATAACGAGGCGCGTGCATCATCAAGCTACGACCGCCCGGGGGTGACCAGGGGTCGTAATTAACCAGATGGCACGGCCTACCCTATTGATTTATATAGAGGGTGTTCTTCCTTTTGTTTAAAACCAGATTGATATCTTTTGACGAATAATAATCGGAAAATATTTTCGGACTAGCGGTTGACGGCGGTTTTTTGCACAAGACCCTATCAATGTCTTTCTACCTTATTTTAAACCTTATATCGAAATTTAGTAAATTGAAATAGAGATCGAACTTTGAACCAAATGATAGGTTTTTGGTTACTAGCCAAGCGGTTTCACTCGCGGAAATCTCGGAGTTCCCGCAGTAATTCCGGGATAAAGAGAACCGTATGTCCTTCTCTGTATCTCTGTCAACGTGTGTACAAAATTTCATGATGACAGACAGACAGAGTTACTTTCGCATTTATAATATTAGTAGGGATTGATGATTTAATTATAAATGTTACACTTTTTTCTATTTTATCATCCTGAAAATCTTCAAATAGAATAACCATGAACTTCTATCATGTTGTTTTGTTTTTCCACAAACTAAAAGTGGCTGAGTTAGAAATTCGCGATGTATTTTCACAAAATATTTTTCTGAATATGACACTGCATCATCTGTCCAAACACAGATGGTACACACACGGTAACAGGATCCCCGGCGTACATGGTGTGTGCACTGTGCACGTTGGAATGCAAACAGTATCGCATGTCATTCGCAGTGTCAACAAACTGAACACCCTATGTATAGTAGCGGTGGCATCCGAGGCGCGACCCTAGTGCGACACACTGCCGTTTAGAGAAACGTATTTTTTATTATGAGTTCATATTTTTCAGCACTCGAAAAGCTCATAATGTGTATAAACCAGATTGCCCGTCGATGGTTTTTTAATTCGTACACATCCCAGGCTTAATCGTAAGTATTTACCTACAGATACGCACGGAATTTCACTTTTGAAAAAACGACTTCTTTTTCCAGCTCAGTGCATTGCAATCTCAAGAATGAGCTCAAATTGTCGGGAAGCAACCATAGCATAGTGGTAGGGCACTTTTTAGTGCCCGCCTGGTTAGCTGCTACCTTCAAGTTGGCAACCAGTGACCAAGCATGCATGGCTTTTTTTTTTTTTTTTTTTTTTTTTAAAGCATGCATGGCTGTCATCCTATAGGCTCACTTAAGAGCCAGTTCCTATTCTAGGCTAGGTGTTTTTCCCGCGGAAACTCCGAAAATGACGCGGGCGAAACCGCGGGAAACATCTAGTATTTTCATAAAAATAAACTGCTGAACATTTATTATCCGTATGAATCGTGGGTCAGAAGTCATTATGTTCGCGGCGCCACGCGGCCGTGTGTCCCCTTGACAAAGCAAGCGACAACACCTGGTCGTGACGTCACTGCCCACCCTCGCGGCGGTCAATCGCAATTATATCAAGATTAACTTTTAAACACCGTGCACTATGCGTGCCGGCTTGTCCGTGCGTTTATGGGCGAGGCGTGGCCGTGGCCGAGGTGTGCTCCGTGATTATCGGTCCGAAAGGCCAGCGACTTATAATAGAAGCTTACAGCTCACTCGCCTGGCGAATGGAAGAGAGGTCAATGACAATGGGAAAAATTCAACCCAACGAAATATTGTGGGTTGTGTGTCTCATCTTGCTTAAATAAATCTTTCTTTCTTTCTTTCTAATAGCGAATGTGAGTTTGTGTTTGTTTGTTAAACTTCCTCGCCTTATTCAATTCGGTCATCATTAAATTTTGCATACCTACATTTTGTTTGTAGGCCTATACTATTTATACCGGAATACCCGCGGGAACTCCGAAATTACCGCGGGCGAAAGGCAGGGGACAGCTTGTTATATATGTAGGTATATGTATAAATTATCCCTTTTTCCTTTGGTCATGGCATCACACGTGAACGGCTGGATCAATTTCGCAAAAAAATTTTTTCGTTGTTTGTTATTGTAAGGAGAAGGTTCTTATAAAAGAAGTTTGGAGTACCTGCGGGAACTTCGAAACTCACTCCGAAACGGTTGGACCAATTTTGACGAGACTTTCATTGCTAATAGCTGATAGTTAAATAATATACTTAGGATACTAGCAAAAGCAGTTTTGGGCAAGTTAGAGCATTTGCTCTAACTTCCTTTGTAACGGTGGCGCGCCCGCCCCGCCTACATGCACTCTCTAGTTAATTTATTTGCTCTGTGGTTGTAGATATTGTTTTCAATGTATCCTAACCTAAGTAAAACAGATGTAACCTTTTGTCTTCCCAAATACAAGAATAAATGGACGCAGATAAGCAATAACATGTTAACCCACAAAATGAAGTTATAAATTCAGAACGATTTATTGAGAGTTAGAGAACGTTTTTTAATTATGTGTTTATCTTATTACATTGTTTAAATATGTAACTAAATATTGAACATAAAAAATTTGACACAAAATGGCGCTATAATTTTAAAACTTTAATTTAATCAAAATTTCTCCAGTGTGGGCTAACACACTATTGCTTATCTATGTCCAAATAAATGAATGTCTTTTCTTTCGTGCAATAATTTATTTGCAACCAAACTGAGTTATGCTGGAACGTCGTTAACTGTGTAATTTGAAAACAAAGCCTTAGTAGTTATAAAGTAGCTATATGCAACGATCTGACTCAAAAACCAGCGCCAGCAAACTCGCGTGCCTCAGCTATAGTTGTATAGTAGGTACGTTAGTTCAATACATAAAACAACTGAACTCAACAAAAACATAAAACGGATGGACGAACGGACAACTCCGTGTGTAATCCCCAGCGCTGAGTAATCTTCAGCGGAGTCTTAAAATTTCATGCACCCACATGCTCTGTCGCCCCGGTACTTAGCGCCCCAAATATAACGTACCCATTTAGGTACCTACATTTGCGCCCCGGGGGCGGCGGGGGCGGCGGGGGGCGCACAGGGGTGCAGGGTAAAAGCATATTTATGTTAGTTTCTGATTGACGATGATGCCTTCCCCTTGGTTCGGGACTTGGAGGTCTCATTGCGACGAACATTTCGTTGACGCATGCAAGTTAAGAAAGCATTTCGTTCGGAAATGAGATGAAAGAGTTGTGAAATTCGCTCGGAAAATGGGCAATGGGAATACTGTCGAGTTAAACCATAATAAATAAACAAACAAAAAATCATATCACCTGCATTAATTTCGAAGTTTCCACAGCAATTTCGGAATAAAAAGTACCCTATATCCTTTTCTGCACCCTTGACAACGTGTACGCAAAATTTCGTGATGATCGGTCGAGCCGTTGAGGCTTAGAAGTGTAATAAACAAACTCACTTTAATTAGGCACTAGCTGTTCCCTGCGGTTTTAACCGTGGTAATTACAGAGTTCATGCAAGAATTCCGCCATAAAAAGACCTTATATCTTATAATTCCAGACTAAAATAATTTATCTTTGTGCCAAATTCTATCCAATTACGTTCAGCCGTTCTGGCATGATTGAGTAACAAACATCTATCCATCCATCTTCCAACTTTCACATTTTATAAAATAAGTATAGAAAGTTGGATTCGCCGCAGCGAGCCCGCACGTTTCGCTTTTAACGCACTTAGTTCGCGCAAGCAGGCTTTCCACCGGGGACGCACTTTCGCAGTGCGTTGCTTCTGGACGCGTTTTACATTTATATAGAAGGAAATATTGGATACAGTATCTATGTAATTTATTAATTTGGTCAAAATTGAGCTGAATGACAGAATTTTACCTGAAAAAAAAAATTGAAAAATTCTAAAACTCCCAGGAATGTTGGGATAAAAAGTTCGGAGTTCCCGCAGAAATTCTGGGATAAAAAGCGAAAATGCCTCATTTCATGACCATCGGTTTGTACCTTGTATAGCGTGAAACGGTAACAGACAGGCATTATGACTAATTTTTATTTTTTAGTCCGTCTTGTAGATTAATAAAAAATATTGGACACGTATTTTTTCTTTTTTTACGTAATCAAAAAATAACGGCGATATATTGAGTTGAAATTTCACATGACGTCACTATTTTGGACAGTTTGTATGGCGGTTTTAGCGGTTAGTGACGTCACGACCCCCTCACCCTAAACTTTAATGCGCTTTATCTCTGTATATTTTAATTTATTTGAAAAAGCAAAAAATACGTGTCTATTGTTTTTTTATTTTCTAACTGACGGACTAATTAGAATTTTGATTATCAAAAGTAGTCCACATCCCCATTGCAGCTGAATAAATTTTACAGGAGCAAATCGGAAATCGCTTTATTCAAAATAATCCTTCCAAGTTTAACGATTGTCTTTGCTTTGTTTTTCCTTAGAGCAGCCGAGCTAGTTTCGCATCCATAATAATATTTAGTATAGTACAGATGGATTTGTATCATTCGTACGGTTATACCGTACTGAATAGTATATTTCTATAATATATGCGCATCAATAGGGATGTTGACTACTATTGAAAATCAAAATTCTAATTAGTCCGTCAGTTAGAAAATAAAAAAACAATAGACACGTATTTTTTGCTTTTTTAAATAAATTATAATGTACAGAGATAAAGCGTATTAAAGTTTAGGATGAGGAGGTCGTGACGTCACTAACCGCAAAACCGCCATACAAACTGTCAGAATAGTGACGTCACGCGAAATTTCAACTCAATATATCGCCGTTATTTTTTGATTACGTAAAAAAAGAAAAAATACGTGTCCAATATTTTTTAATAATCTACAAGACGGACTAAAAAATAAAAATTAGTCAACATGCCCGCCCATTCCGTTGCCTTCTAAAATATTACCTACTTAAAAAAATAAATTATTTTTTTGCCCGCCTTAGATATCTATTGCCGTTTGGCAGTATGGGCCCTGTACTCTTAGCCTTTCCTACATATATAGGATAAATAAACGAAAAAAAAAATTTATTGCCGCTCTGGAAAAGACATGGGTATAATTTTAACGCCGGAGTCGTTAAAACTTTCCAAAACCCAAACGAATTAAATATAAATATTGCTTTTGTTAATTAAACCAATACTTTTATGTATAAACAAACCTACCTAAAAGCTTACACTTCGGACGCAAGCGGAAGGGTTAAGCTCGCCCGCCGGGTCTGCGATGGCGTTTTGTTTTGCCGGATTATATGACAATTAGCTGATTGCCTAGCTACCCGGCTAGGGTTAATTTGTAACCCTTTCTGGCATCCGATGACTTTTGTCTGTAAACAGGTGTTAATCACCACCCGTCTATTGACAAAAGATCCATTCAGTTTAGTGTTAAAACTGTAGAAAAGATTTTTTTGCCGTCAAAATATAAAATTGTGTAGGTATAACCTAAGTCGGGGTTAGCCAAGTTGTCATTCTACAATCGTTAACGCATAGAAAACATAAGCAGCGAACCGTCATGTCACTCGGTCAGTCAATCAAAACTCTAGTTTTCAAGTGGTCACGTTTTGTTGACGAGTGAAAGCCGTATCGAAAACACGCGTGTCACGTTTTTCATTATTTCAGTCACTTTTCAGCATCTATTTTGGACCCTGAGCAGGAAACTGACTTTCAAGAGATCCATGTTGTAACTTGGGGAACAATATAACATTGTCATTGGCGATTCGCCATAATTGAAGAAGTAGATGAAGAGATTGTTATTATTAAGAAACATTGTCATTGGCAAATTATAATTATAGACGCCATTATTAAAGAAGAAGAAGAAGCTAGAGTTTAGATTGGCTGACCAAAGTTTTCTATTCTAGTTTTTTATGCGTTATCGATTGTAGAATGTCAACTTGGCTAACCCCTCAGATTCTTTCAATCACTCAAAGATTGACTACAAGAAACCCGCTCGCGGGATAAATTCACCTTTGCGCAAGAATAAATGGGTTCCTACTGATTTTTATAGGTAAATATAGTAGTATATTTCTATTTTTATTATAAATTCAATGTTACAATTAAGTTTACACTTAGTTACAAACAAACAAACAAACAAAATGCTCTCTAAACTAGAGGTTATACTCTTTTTCGATATTTCACAATAATTCACAAAAAAATACAAATGTGAAAACAACGCCAAGTTTCAACACAAAGCAGGTACCTATATACGTAATATTCGTAATAACTATCATCAAAATTATGGACAAGTTCTTTCGTAAACTTCTCTAACAAATATTTTTACTATTTTCTGTCTTCTATTAAAACGGGAAAAACGAAGCAGCGTCAAAACAATCCTCTTTCGTAATTACGAAGACTAATTACTACCTAAAACGGACCAAAAGGAAAAAATACGCCAAGTTAAAAACAGAAAAATATTAAAATTTCATATCATTACTTTTATGGGTTGAAACTTTTTAGATTAAAACTAGGTAGGTACACATTAGTATCGACGACTACTTATCTATTGATTTTATTTACGGTTCTAGAAATGAATTGTATTTGGCCATCGAAATATTTCACTAAATTAAAGTCAATACAATGTCATTACAAATATTAATATTAAAAAATAATTATAATTCCATATGAGACAAGTCTAACTTTACTAATGCGAAGGAGTAATATATCATAATGCCCTTGTTTGTTTGTCTGTCAGTTGATATTGATGATGAGTCGTCACGCGCTCACATCGGCATAGCTAAAGTAGGTTTATAATAACTGTGGGGTCGGACATGTGTGTGATCTGTGACCTAATTTATTTGATCTATTGCCATATTAATGATGATTATGTCGATGGTGAATTGAAGTAGAGAAAGTGTACCTAGTTGTAACGAAGTTTTATCGACACGAAAACCTTAATAAAAGAGGCAACATTCAAGTTATTTTTGGTTTCATTTGGGTTATTGTTTGTTGCATAACAAATAGAAAAAAAAATCTTCGTTAACAAACACAGTCAGAACTGCCTCAGACTTTGTACCTAATAGAAATAATGAATTCATATTTTCATATCTGTTACCGACGAGGTCTAGAAATATTTTTACACGAAAATATTTTTTTGAAGTAGGTACATTTTCTCAAAATCTTTTCTTATCCTCACCATACTATGGATATAAAATGTTGATTTTCCCAAACTGCGCGGTTCACGGGCGAATGGCATCTGTCAAAACACATCGCTGTCACCCGTTCATGCCACAGTTAGCACATTGTTCACGACGTACAACCAACGGTTGGCTAACCAGAGTGAACTGCAATCGAGAATGAGTCAAGATTGGTTCGCGATCGAAACAATTAAAAAAAAGTCATCGGTGAAAATTATTATTAGTAGCCCTTCCCCTGCGCTTCAATCCCATCAATTTCGGGTTTCTCTGGAAACTTTTTATATCGGGAAGAAAATTACTTACCCTATTCAAGAAAAAATTTGTCGTAACTATACCAATATCATTCGGTACACCAAATAGCTAGCTGGTTGGCGCAGGTTTTCCCGGCATGAATGTCGAAACTTTTTCTTTGTTAGGTACTCAAGGATAGGGTTGTTTCCATGAAATATTTTCACAATGTCATTTCAATTTCAACGAAAAAATGTTTAGCTACGCTTCAGAATAGTTGAAGAAACGTTCCCAGAACTCAATAATACCTAGAGCACTTACCCGCTCCAAATTATGAGTTCCTGCGGGAATTGCAGGATAAACTATACGTATAAACCTTCTTCTTGAATCACTCTGTCTATTGGTGAAAACAGCATGAAAATCCGTTGCGTAATTTCAAAGATCTAAGCATACATGCATAGGGATAGACAGTAGGAAGCGACTTTGTGTACTATGTAGATACCTAGTGATATAGAATAGTGATGCAAAAGTGAATTTGTTTGTTTGTTTGATACGCTTTCACGCCTTGATGGCTGAACCGATCATCGTGAAATTTTACATACACGTTTTCAGGGGTACAGAGAAGGACATAGGGTACTTTTTATCTCGGAATTCCCGCCTGATCTCCGAAACTTTCGCGCGCGGGGAATAGCAAAATAGTTTCTTCAGAATCAGCAATAGAATAATGTACCTAGATGTTAATACCATGTTAAAAATAGATGAAAAACTTTCAAATTGTAAACCTTACGATCCGTTCGGTGGCCATTTTGTGGAAATAACGACCCGAAAAATAAAAAATACAAGTTGTTTTTTTGGTATATGGATACTAAAATAACCTTTTTTAAAGGAGTTCCCGTGGGTATACTGAACTACCTCGTATACATAGACAACAAATCAATCTGGCATACTGGGTTATATGTACCTACCTATTGTGCAGATAAAAAGTGCGGAAAGTGGTTACGGTAGGTGAACTATAGCTATAAATGTAATGTATGTATGTACGTCTGTAGCTACATCAACACCTCGCTAACACCGCGCGCATTAATCCTCTTAATGGAATAGGGGCGACGAACAGAGGCAGGGAGCGGACAAAAACACAAAAAACAATCTTAACTTATAGTACTTACTGGGAGTTTAGGCAGAAAGGAGTCTTTTAGAGGATTGGGTCAAGTGACCTTTAAACCTTCTTTTGTAATTTCGAAACTTACGATTTTTGAATTCGAAATTGAAATATTATACTTTACTAGCTGTCCCGCGCGGTTTCACCCGCGATAATTTCGAAGTTCCCGCGGAATTGTTCCATACAAACTTTGCAATCATCGTCTTTTATAAAGTATGTAGGTATCTTTATCAGTTTACATGTTGGGCTGAATCACATTGCAAAGGTAAAAATTCTTTCACTGATAGGAAACGGTAGTATCCTTGAGTGATATAGGAAAAATTTTATCCTGGACGAAGAATCTCCGCGGTAATAACGGCATTAATGCGAAAGGAATACCTGGTTTAGAAATACGAGTACATATTGAAAATCTAGACTCAGGGTAAAAACGAAATCGACATTACTACCTACAGCTACACTACAATGCTAATACCGGGCCCTGCCCCCCGACCCGTATGTGCGATAGAGAGACTTGCAGGACCTAGAGGCGAGTGCCTACTTTTTCCTTCTGAAATATTGTTTCGGGCCAAACTGTTTTTACCCCCCTAAACCTTCACTAAATGAGACAATTTTGGTGTTATTAGATTCAGTACACTTTAATCTAGGGCTGTACGTTTTTCTAATTTAGTAATTCGGTTTAGTTTAACTTTAATAAATTAAAAAGCTCGAGGAAGATTTTTTGTAAAAAATATGGATATTGAGATGCTAATAACTTTTGTTATAAGCAATATTCCTTTAAAATGAAAACGTACAGCTCTAGTTATCCAATACATCAATAACATGTAAAAAAATCATCAAAATTTGTCTATGTTTAAGGGTAGATAAACGGTTTGACTTTTTGTATGAAAATTTGCAGACTCACAATCGTCAAATGATGTTTACTCTGAGGCGGGGATCGAACCTGCGATACCTGGCGTAGCAGTCAGGTCTGCTAACTACTACACCGACAGTGTACGACAAAGTTTACATCGATCAAGTTTTAAATCTCCATTCATTTCCCTGTCGCCAACTAAAGACCGCTTCTGTTATTGTTGCGTCGGGCCAAGTAAGACAGTAGGGGACCTCGGGGATTCCCCCGTCTTGCCGACACGGACGCTGGGTTTATAAGCCCTTAAAAATATAGATAAAAAATGTATTGAACGGATTTTTTTTGCAGCACTCTTAACAGGTTCCGTCAGTCGAGCCGGTGTCATGCCACGGGAAAAATACTTGAAGGTTGGAAATAAAACGTGGGCGTTGGCGTGGAGAAGCCGCACCGAGTGCACGCGTTTTTGTCATTTGCAACCACAATAGGGATGATGACTACTATTGAAAATCAAAATTCTAATTAGTCCGTCAGTTAGAAAATTAAAAAAAACAATAGACACGTATTTTTTGCTTTTTTAAATAAATTAAAATATACAGAGATAAAGCGCATTAAAGTTTAGGATGAGGAGGTCGTGACGTCACTAACCACAAAACCGCCATACAAACTGTCAGAATAGTGACGTCACGCAAAATTTGAACTCAATATATCGCCGTTATTTTTTGATTACGTAAAAACAGAAAAAATACGTGTCCAATATTTTTTAATAATCTACAAGACGGACTAAAAAAATAAAAATTAGTCAACATTCAGCAGCCATTGTTTTACCACAAAAAATCTTGAAATCTTGAAGAATAATCTAAGATTTTCATCGGCAGAAACGAGTTGTCCATTCGTAAACCGTGAATCGCAAGCTAAACACTCGTCGATATTAATGTGAGCAGTGAGATGCGACATTTGTATTTATATTGACGCCATCACGCTCCGCTCAGTCTGGGGTGGGCAGCGATGCGGAAGCGGAGCTCGGAGATATTAGACGCGCAATCTGCTCCCTGACCTGGAAGCTGTCGCGCTGCCTCGATGAGGGGGTGGGCAGGACAGCAATAACCTCAATGAGTGCTAATGAAGATGAGTTTACACTTGACTTGCAACCTTGATTCGTCTTATGCCAAATTTTTGTAAATACCAGATATTTTAATTTTTAAGACCCTTGAAGAACTATTAAAAAAAAATTCTGACACAATATTTCGTTTACAAAGAAATCTATAGTAGAATATGTTAAATACTTACATATATGGTGAACGGATAAATACCTATTTATTTTTGATGATACTACTGCAGCATTCAAACATGATAATATCAAAAAATTTCAACAATTGTCAAATAACAACGGTTTTTAACCGACTTCCAAAAAGGTGTGTTCTATGTTCGATTGTATGTATGTTTTTTTTTTCAATTAAATGCATGCGCACTAACACTCAAGCTTATACTAACACACAAATAAGATTTTAAAAGGTAGCACAAAATTACCTAATAAAGCAAATAGAAAATTTTATTTTGTTAAAACCTTGATATAAAACTGAGACTATTCGGCATTCACCTACTGAGGTCTCAAACCACTATTTGTGAACAATTTGAACTTATATAAACTGATAAATATATACAATTTATTGCTTCTTTCTCTCGTGCATGCTGTGGCGACCTATAATTGAGGCAGCGCCATAATTTTTCTATTATAATATCCAATATGATATCACTAACAATGTTACGGTGTATGCTTTGTCGGTCGTTCTTTTGAATAAATAAATAAATATATAAATAGAGGACAAACATACAAACATTCATTTTGATTCATAAAGATAATATAAAGTAGGTACCTAACGAGCGAACAATAAAATTACTATCAATATAATAAATTATATTTAATGTAAGTAATATTTAAGTAAATGTTTACATGCATATTTTTTTCTCTTTTCTCATTATTATAGCATGGTACTGCTGTGTCAATATTTTCACAAATCCACAATAAAAATTATGCGAATATAAAACACCCGATCGTCCGCAACTCGTATCATAATTTTTGATGATATTTCTCTCGACGCAGCGAGCTATGATGAAGATTTGTCTGCTGCTAATGGTGTCTAGCTGGGCAGTTCTGGGCCTGTCGAACGGTGATCAGCCTGAAGATCAATGTGATCAAAGCAACGGTGATGCTTATGGTGGCCAAAGCGACCGAAACAACAGCGATTCTCCTGATGACAGTTACGACACTTGCGACTGCGGTGGCCGTGATGAAAAAGATGACCAATACGATTGTGATGATAATTTAGAAGAAGACATATATACAGCCATTTCCGCCTTCGCGGTCAATGTATACAAGTTGAATTCGAAATACTATAATGATATGTTTATAATATCGCCGAATGGGATGTATCTTGAACTGGCTGCAATGGCGGAGGGAGCCACGGGCGACGCGCAGTTAGAACTATTCCGGGTCCTCGGCCTACCAGAAAACAATATGGCCCTCAGAGAGAAATATTATGCTCGGATCCGCAGTTCGATACCAGTTACGTCCGAGTGCCCAGAAAACGGCACCTATTTTACTACAAGAATCTTGGCTATCGATGAAAGTTATTGTGTCAATGAAACTTGGGCTGAGTACGCGCGCAGCAACGGACTCCTGGACTATGTGCTATCATTGCCTTTGAAATGCAACCCGGACGCCGCTGTTGAAACTCTTAACAATATAACTTATAATATATTCGGACAAAATATTAACCTGGATGGTGATAATTCTTTAATCGACGCAGTGGATCAAACCATCGTTTTTCAAACCGAGTTCCCTTTGTCCAAAATAGAAGAAAATGCCACATTCTACAACCAGATGGGACAACCTATAGGTACTGTGACTCTTATGCGTTCCAGGAACCGTTTCATGATAGCTCCCTTGGAGAAGTACAAGTCTCGCGCGTTAGTTCTGCCGCTAGGTGAAGACGGAAGGTATGCCATGATATACTTTCTCAACTACTGCGATCCACTAGAGCAAACTGTCTTTGAGTTGGACACGACAATTTTAAAAGAAATCTTATACAACGCCACAGAAACGAAGGTACCAATTGATATAGCTGTACCTAAATTCACGGTGGAGTCCAGCGATATGTCAATGAAGTGTATATTGGAGGAGCTGGGTGTGAAAAAACTGTGGTATGATTCTGATGGTTCTAACCTAGTTTCTGATCCTCCAGCCATACCAAGCGCCCTGTACCAGCGGATCAGGTTCAAAGTCGACTCTCAGGGCGTCTTTCCCTACTGTGAGGATGATTCGAGCGAGGGCAGCGACGGCTGTGAGGAATCGGCTGACAATTTCATTGTCAACAGGCCATTTCTGTACGGTGTGGTTGATACATCAACCAAGTTCTCCATCACAGCTGGTGCTTACAGTTGTCCGCAAGTGTAATATCATATTAAAGTCGTTAAATCGATATTCAAAGTATTGGTCGTGTGTATTTTATACACTATCAAACAAAACAGAATTTTCCAAATCGGTCCAGCCGTCTTCGAGTAATCGCGTAACTAAGATACAAGAAAAAAAAACGTACAGTCGAATTGAGAACCTCCTCCTTTTGGAAGTTCGTTAAAAATATATTTCATTTAAAATCATTATGCATCGCTATAGAGTAGACTAGCTGGCTGATGGATCGCGTGGTTTTACCCGCAAGTCACTCTTTCCACCTTTGATCTTGAATCACCAACAACACTGAAATACGTGTCTCTTTAATTGAAGAACTCAAATATCAATTTCCATGACTAATAACTTGAAATGGTATGGTACTTCCATGCAAAGTAAACTCTTGGGAATTGATTTTTCTAAATAAGCTAGGTATTCATATTTCTAGTTTGAGTAATTCAGGCCTTGGTAAGTTGGTGAAGAATCTTCTATACCTAAATGCTAAAACGGACATATAAATCATGTGGATTCTGTTTTTAGTCTTTTTTTTCCAAATTAGCGTTAATTGTAGGTAGGTATAAAACCTTTTTAACACGCTTTTATTATTTTCACTTGTAAGGTAGGAAACTAACGAACAATTAAAATGTAAAATTAATAAATTTTAGAAGTCAATTTTAACCTGATTCTTTTTGTCGTATCGAAATGTAACTTGGTTTGTAGTTATAAATACTATGTAGTTCGGATACTAAAACCTCAGAGTAAATATACTACGCACTTTAGTATCTTAGAACTGATCTGATGATGGAACCAAGAGGACAGGAGGTGGATAGGTACTGAATGAAATATTCAATGGCTACTTTGTTAGTAGCCAAAGTGTTGTCATATTATTAAGATTGTAAAAATTATTTGTGCCAAAAAAATATTATTATTATTATTATTATCTGATAAATAGATAATCAACACATAACTGATCTGATCGAACTGGGAGTCCCCATTGTGCGAAAACCAAAGAATTATATTAGCACAAAACACATTATGTCATTGAGTATCACTAATCTCGTACTTACAATTATTTTGAGGAATGCCCACTGTGCACGTAGGGTTAACACAATATGCCTAGTAATTGAGTTCTCACGGACACCGATCCGTTACACTTGCCAACCCTGTGGGGAGGCTACGGCTCAGTGTGAAAAATCGAGGGCTCAACCCTTAATTAAAGAGACAGCTAAGCTTAGTTACATTTAAAACTGTGAGAATTTAATATTTACTTCTCTAGCAATTATGAACTCTCGCTTTCAAATAGGTAGATACTAGGTAGGTATATATTTTGCAATTCATCATTTTTATTTATGCGTCAGCGAAACAATTAGGTATGTCCGAATCTTATCGTTAGTGATTATCTGTTTGTTAACCGACTTCCAAAAAGGAGGAGGTTGTGTGTTCGATTGTATGTATTTTTTTTTTAAATCATACGCCAGGTTTCCCACAGATGATTTTAAACTTTATTGAATTGCAAAAAGAGTTGGGTTAAATAAATTTTGATTAAAATTATTGATAGAGAACAAAATTTTATAATGACAAAATTGGCGGTTTATCTACTGTCAAATCTGACGTTCCAAAGGCCACCATTGTTCATGCAGGCTGGCCAATGGCGGCTCCTTCTTTGTGTTTCGAACAGATAGAATATACTTTCTTTTTTCGTTAGCTTGCCATTGTTTTAGTGGCCAGTTTGACTTTTGTGTCGTTTTATTTTATTTTATGCAGTTTACGTGCTGTCAACTAACAGAATGAGTAAAAAACTACGAAGTTTTTAATAATACAGATTCTTTCTTTGATAAAAAGGATTCAAGATCTTTGCCGGTTTTTTGTACAAATTACTGTTTTTTTTTTCAAATAATTGCGTTGCGTTGCCTAATAAGACTTACCTACACCCTTCCAAGTTCTTTGAGTTTTGGTGTGTTATTTACAATAGTCATGGAGAGGTATACAATGAAAAACCTTGTAATGGGCATGTTGACTAATTTTCATTTTTTAGTCCGTCTTGAAGATTATTAAAAAAATATTGGACACGTATTTTTTCTTTTTTTAAGTAATCAAAAAATTACGGCGATATATTGAGTTGAAATATCGCGTGACGTCACTATTCTGAGAGTTTGTAAGGCGGTTTTATCGGTTAGTGACGTCACGAGCCTCTCACCCTAAACTTTAATGCTCTTTATCTCTGTATATTTAAATTTATTTAAAAAAGCAAAAAATACGTGTCTATTGTTTTTTTATTTTCTAACTGACGGACTAATTACAATTTAACTAACTAATATAATTATTATTGACACTACATACTTCCATTAACAGCCTAGGTGGAGATGCGTAGTCATTTTTTTTTAAATAGTCAATGAATTTCATCCAATTTGTTCAAGATTAGCCATTTTGTACAAAATAGCATCAATTTAGTCCATTCGGACGCATCGTGGCGAGCGGCTAAAAGCATTTCCAACCAGTCACCCTACGGAGGAAGCGCGGGTGATTTTAAAAATTGTACCAAATCACCCCTCCTTTGAAGCTGCCGGCAATATTTTGACAGCCCATTTTTAGGGTACCGCGGCCGGGTTGAGAACTTAAAAGCTTTCCAACGTGACGGTGCAAAAAGAATATAACTTCGTATTCTTAATAATAAAAAATATAAACGAGGTTTTAAAGTTTTTCTTTTCGATGCAATTTCCGCTTGACTTTGCCCTGTCAAGTTTTTGAATAGCCACCTTGTAATCATCACTAGGCACCTACATATTATAGAACATAGTGCTCTGCCGCGTCTGTCTGTCTGTCTGTTCGCGATAAACTCAAAACTCAAAGACTACTTGAACGGATTTTCATGCGGTTTCTACCAATAGACAGAATGATTCAAGAGGAAGGCTAATCCTAGAGCTCCCGCGGGAACTCCGAAATTACCGCGGGAACAGCTAGTCTTGTATAATTTACACGTAAGTAAACAGCTCTCACCTCTGGCGCCAGGAGTGCTTCTTTCGTAGATCGTGATATTACGTTAATGGCGGTGAATGAATTAATAATACTGTCTTACATAATAAATGCGAATATCAGTTGGTTTGTTTGATTGTTTGTTACGCTTTCACGGCTTAACTACTCAACCGATCATCGTGAATTTTTTGCATACACTTTTTCAGGGGTACCGAAAAGGACATAAAATCCCAGAATTCCCGGAGGATCTCCCTAAACAGAAGAAACCGCGAGCAACACCCAGTCATAACTTATGTTAACACTTTAGATAAAACCACAGTTCTATATTTATTAAAACCACCGATCAGCTGTTCCCGAGTGAGGTGAGAACCTATTAGGACGGTGCTGGTGTAGAGTTCATTGCCACCTGCAAGTACCAACCCATCACTCCAAGCTCTAACAGCGCCCGACGAATGATCTACTTAACATAAATCCCTCGTCAATGCATTAGCATAACGCATTAAAGAGTAGAGCGAAGAAAAAAATATATTATATTTATTTTTATCTAAAAACAAGCGCTGAAGTATTTACAAGCCATAAATGACTTGATAATAAACAAAAATACGGATTTTTATGCGCAAGCGCACGCGCTACGGCGCACCGCGACTGACCAATCGGGAGGCACGCCGCCTTCTTCAAAGACAACAGGGCGGGGCTTGCAAGAAAAGAACTTTAAGTTATCGCTTCAATGCGAGATGGGCTGTATGATAAATTGCCCTTCTTTCTCAATAGTCATTGTTTTTTTTTATGGGAACAATGGGATGTCAAAATATTTTTTGGGTTTTTATCTTCGTCGGTCAGTTTGCCATGTTGCAATGTTACCGTTCGAAAAATCAATGTGTTTTTATTTCGAACTCTATTTTTACACGGACAGAGTTCGAAGTGTTCTGTTGTGTATCTTTGACACTGTATACTCCATAAGTTTGTGTCGAGTTATATCTTATTTTCGTAACAAAATGATTGGTTTGCGGCCCGTCATTTCGTGGTGTTTAGTTTTATGGATTCAAAATTGGCCATATTTTAAAACAGAGTGCCTTTTTTGGGTTATTTTTTGGGAATAATAATTATATTAAGTAGGTATGTTATACAGCACTTTGTTGCTGGGATATCGAAACATATTGAACGATTCTGCCTTTATAATTAGGTTGCTCCGACATTTTTAACTTTCTCTGATGACACTCAAAATTGTTTATACTTACAAAGAACAAAATATTTAAAATTAAGAAGCGAAAACGTTACTGGTCTAATAAAGTTTTTGAATACACATTTCGGGACCTTATATAGTCTATACCTACCTAGTCTGTGTATCTACTTACAGAATAACTTGTGTCCTATATACCTACGAGTATGTCACTTTTTAGCCGACTTCAAAAAAGGAGGAGATTCTATGTTCGATTATTATAATATGTAGGCACCTAGTTGTGTTTTTGTAAACTTTTTACTATGTAAAAAATAACATTGTAATGCTGTTACTTTATCACGAAAAGTCTGATTCCACCGAAAATTGAACCTAGAACTTCTCGATTATCTATGGATTATGTAGATACCTACCGTGGTGATCACGTGCACTGATCCAGTCATCGCACTAAATTATACAAGCTTCAAGTAAGTAACCAGAACGGGAGCTAAATATAGTGTCGTTATTTATGAAGCACTCTGCCGGGATCGTTTCGAGCACCTCCAGAGCTTATCTATGACGGCGGAACTCTAAAAAAAACATGGCGCCAAGCGTCGGCGCCTTTCAAGTGCGCGCAGTGACGTGGGAATGCGCGGGAGTAGATCGGAAGGTCATTTGAGTGGTTGGCGCGCGACTGTGATGGAGGTCGCTTGGGTTGTGCACTTTTTTAGTGCTTTTTTTTTTTAGTTTTTTAGTTTCTCATTGAGTCCGTAGAGATAGACTTGGCTGTGGTTTTCTTCGATTAGCCGCTCTACCCGATTAAGAGATTCGATTAATCGTTTGATAATAGTCAACTATGAAAATAATTTAGTGCTTATCTTGCAAAATAATTTGTTTTCCTATACGTAATGATTGGCATTTGACACCTATTACAATATTATGATAGATTTATTATTATTATAGGTGAGTTGCAGAAAGAATGGGCACCTTCGATTAGTAAGAAACGATACATATCTTTACCTCTTAGCTCTCTCTCTCTCCATAATCTATAATCGTCATTAATGACTTTGGTCATAGCCATAAAGAAAACAAAGGAAAATAATATCTTCAAGTGACGTGGTCAAAGCAATCGTCCAATCAAAAGTCAAATTTTCGTGATTTTGGCTAAAGAGGCTGTTATTTTTTTATTATTTTATTGCTGGTGCTAAACATAAACAATACAATATACATAGTTATAAGCTATTTTTAAACAAATTACATCGGGTTTCCTGATTTAACGATCAGTGTGTCCAGGCCTCCTCCAGCTGTTTCCATTCTCTTTTATAGTTTGCTTTTCTTATTCCTGATATCATCTTTTTCGTGATTTTGACTAAAGGGGCTGTTAATTTACCTATCTGTGAATTCCGTTCGCTTTTTTACGCATCTATTGCTCACAAGTCACAACACCCCAGTTATAAGCACCTACCTAGCTAGGTCTCAGTGCTCATCCAAAAGCTGCAATACCAAATCCATCAACAACACCAAAAGTGCCGAAAACCAATCAAACCGTTCGGAAACACCGCCAAGACTCTCGGTGTCGTTCAGAAATTGTCGAGTGGAAGCATCCTGACTGAGCACTGTGAGCTCGGGATATGAACTCATTTGAATGTTATTACTTCCGTACGCCGCTATGCGAGTGTTTGGCACTTGAGAGTCGAGCTCAGCCGATCCCAACGACGCGACGGCTCGCAGCGTTCAATTGTTTGGTTTTGGAATCGAAATTGGTTTTTAAAATAAGTAAGTAGGTAGATAGAGCTTATCTAAGACTAAGACGCGCCACTCCATCGGGCATACGCACACGCACAACCGTTAAAATATCGATACGACACATATAAATCTGATCTTGCCATTCGTCCTCAGTTGCCGCACAGTGTCGCCGCACTCACACTATTGAAGATATATTTTATCAATACATGATATCGCACATCTAAACTGCTTATAGAGTAGTGGGGCGTGTCATTTTAGTTTAGATATAAAGAGCTTAATTTTTTTATAAAGGTTGAAATGGTAAAATGTATTGTGCCGCTCGCTGAAAATATATCTAGATATTTATAGCTGTGCCTCGCGGTTTCACCCGCATGAGTTTCGGATTTCCCTCAGCAACTCCAAAGTAGCCTAATTTACTCCTTATAACATCAACTAGTTAGCAGTGAAAGTCCTGTCAAAATCGGTACAACAGTTTCAGAGATTCACCCGCGTGAATAAGCTAGCATTATACCCATTACTAGGCTCCATAAAACAAGTAAAACTTTTATAGTTAACAGTATAAAATTTTATAACAAAATCCTTGAAACAGCGACAAATTTCTCTCTTACTAAATGTAAAACTTATGTTAAACAAAAATTAATTTCCAAGGCGTATAATAGTGTGAGTGAGCACTTGACCGGCAAGCATGGAATTAGGCCTCTTTTGGTCACTCTGATGCATTTTGTATTTTATTACTTAACTTTATATAATATTATGATTGACGTGTAAAAGAGCCCATTGAGGCCTATTTACAGAATAAATATTTGAAATTTTGAAATTTGACATTTGAGTTTCGGAATTCCCGCAGGAACTCCAAACTTCTTTCGTAAGAACCTTCTCCTTACAATAACAAAAACAACAAAAAAGAATTAGCGAATTGGTGCAGTCGTTTTGGTTGCACCCCGAAATTTTTAGAATTTACAGGATGTGAGATTTTTATGAGGTCTGATTATGGTGCCTAATTTAGTCCTCAGGGGGGCAAACGGACCCAATGCCCTCTCGTAGATCAGACCCTGAAGGACATAGGGCGCTTTTGTTCCTGAATTCCCGTGGGAACTCTAAGATTAGCGCGGGTGAAACCGCGGGAAACAGCTAGCAATAAATAAATTTGGAAAATATCGTTTGAAGTAGGTGTTATCCATATCGCAGATAATATAATACTACTATCCATACTATCGATCAATATTACGTAATTTACGCTGTCTATATGCGCACGCGATGTGTTACTTTAGAGACACAGAGCAAATCAATTAACTAGAGAGGACATGTACGCGGGGCCGGCGCGCCGCCGTCGCAAAGGAAGTTAGAGCAAATGCTCTAACTTGCCCAAAACTTCTTTTGCTGCCATCCCAAGTATATTTACCACAATATTCCAAAAACTGTGAATTTTGAAAACACTGATTAAGTAAAAACATAACTATAAAGCGTTTAATACATTTCTTTATGTTAATGAATTTTTTAGTGCGTGATGAATAGTTTTGTCTGCGAAAATCACCCGGCGACACTGGTTTTCATCTGTTTTCATACTAAACTAAGTTGGTGTCCCTTCTATCTGTTATTTTCTGTTCTGTGGTGTAGGTATACACCTTATTAGGCAATAATATCGTGATGTCCGACAGTTGTGTTGCGTCGTGACTCGTGGGCAAATGACGCGTGCGCACCCCGAGCCCGCCATATGGACGGGGGTGGTCAGTGATTATGTAATGACATGACGTGTTTTGTGCTAGCGGGGACTCCCAGTGCGATCGGAGAGGACTGTGACTCTCGCTTGTCGATGACTAATGTTTTTTTTATTAGGTAAGTAGGTACTACACCTCGCGTTAATTTCGGAGTTCCCATGGGGATTCCGGGATAAAATTACCCTATTTTACTTGAGAATAGTGTGGCTTCCTATAACTGAAATAATTTTTAAAAAGTGTTCTAAAAGTTTCGCGTTTATCCAATACAAACAAACAACTAAACACACAAACAATTAAGTTTTTTTTTCTTATATTATCTATGGTACCTACATGAGAAAAGTGTTTATCTACCTAATATATTATAATATTATGTCACATTTAACTCTTAAGCGAGTGGAAAGTTTGTGTCTATGGATTACTTAAAACTGTTAGTGTGAAATTAGAATCACAGAAATTGGTTGGTATTTGAACTTTTCAAATAAGGAAACACGTTTTTCAGGGTTGTTACAAGTGAAACCTCGCGGGTCAGCTATATTCTACTATTTAGCGGTTCCTGCCGAAGTTCGACGCACGATTAATTCTTGTACCATTCCATTTTACTTTATGTTATTTTTACATGCTTTTAAATGCAGTAGGTACAATAAAATACAACATAATATGTACATTAAAAAACAATTACAAAGGACAATTGTAGGCACCAGACGTGATAGTCAACTTGGTAACTACGTCAACGACAGCGTAAAGAAATGGTCTATTGACGATAAAATTATCAGCTGATTCTTGACAGCCTTCGCCGCCCATGCTTAAACCATCCTCACAGTAGGGAAAGACACCCTGCGAGTCGACTCTGAACCTCACCCGCTCGTAGAGGGCGCTCGGTATGGCCGGCGGATCAGACACTAGGTTGGAACCATCAGGATCATACCACAATTTCCTCACCCCCATCTGCTCCAATATATACCTCATTGACATATCGCTGGACTCCATTGTGAATTTAGGTATAGCTATATCAATTGGAATCTTCGTTTCTGTAGCGTTCTTTAAGATTTCTTTATTGATTGTCGTATCCAATTCATAGACGGTTTGCTCTAGTGGATCGCAGAAGTTGAGAACAAACATCATGACATACCTTCCATCTTCACCGACGGGCAGAACTAACGCGCGAGACTTGTACTTCTCCAAGGGAGCTATCATGAAACGGTTCCTGGAATGCATAAGAGTCACAGTACCTATAGGTTGTCCCATCTCGTTGTAAAATATGGCGTTTTCTTCTATTCCGGACAATAGAAATTCCGTTTGCCAAACGATGCTGTGGTCTACTGTGTTGATCAAAAAGTTACCATCCAGGTTAATATATTGTCCCAATCGATTGTAGGTTATACAGTTGAGAGTTAGGAGAGCGACGCTCGGGTCGCGTCTCAAAGGCAATGATAGCGCATAGTCGAGGATTCCTTTGCTGCGCACGTATGCGGCCCACGTTTCGTTCACACAAAAACTTTCATCGACGCCCAAGATTTTTGTAACAAAATAACGGCTATTTTTTGAGCATTCAGATAGTGGTGGCCTCGAATTGAGGATCTGAACATAATATTTCTCTCTCAGGGCCCTATTATTTTCTGGTAGGCCAAGGGCGCGGAATAGTTCTATCTGCACGTCGCCCGTGGCTCCCTCCGCCATTGCAGCTAATTCCATATATACCATTTGGCGATATAACAAACATATCTTGGGTGTATTTCGCATTCAACTTGTATATGTTCATTGCAAAAGTGGAAACGGCATTATATATATCATCTTCTATATTATTATCGTATATATTAAATTGGTCATCTTTTGTATCACTGTTGCCGTATTTGCCAGTATCAGCATATTTATCAGTGTTGCCGCTATCGTCAGCATATGTAACACCATGTAACACTGTCGCCACGATCATTAGGATATGTATCACTGTCGCCACGGTCGTTTCGGTCATCTTTTATGTCACTGTCGCCGTAGACTGAGTCTGCGTAGCTGGGGTCACATTGATCTTCAGACAGCACCAGAACTGTCCAGCTCGATACTATTAGCAGCAGACTGGTAATCTTCATTATCGCTCTTATAATGCGCAAAAAATATGATGTGAGTTGCGGAGGGTCGGTTGTTTTATATTCGCATAAAATATGCAGTTGTGAAAATGTTGACACAGCTTTGTAATATTCAAATTATTAGGTACATCCATAGGTATACTTACTAATATTATACACATAAAATGCGAAAGTAACTCGGTCTGTCTATCTGTTACCTTTTCAAGCCTAGTTGTCAGGGCAAGGTTTTTTTGGAATATCTACGAGAGAAATCGGATTTGAATGGTAGGTTTTATTTTTATTTGAGAACACACTTAAACTAATCAAGAAATTTCGAAAACCGCTTGACCTATAAAGCTGTAACGACTGACACGACCTTAGTTAATAGGGAGGAGGCGTCGATCAGGAAAGGATTTCCATCCAGAAATTCTCGAGGTATCCTGAAATTCACGCGGATGAAATCGCGGAAAATAGCTAGTCTAATATATTTTATTCAAATTGGAATTACAAATTATATCATAGTACAAACAACAAAACAAAAAATATCTATACTATCATATTATATAAAAGAAATTCCAAATTAATGTTTTGTTTTTTCATTATTTTTCACTAGCTGTTCTCCGCGGGTTCACATGCTTTATGGGCTCTATCCCGGCATTCCCACAGTACCTTATATTGTGTCGCTTCACTGTGTTTCTGTCATTGTGTATAGTTATGCAAAATTCCAGACACACCCGCGTCAATTTCAGAGTTCCCGAGGGAATTCCAGGGACAACTACCTTATGTCCTTCTCTGTAGATACCCCATACAATATGTATGCAAAATTTCAGGATGATTTGTTGAGCCGTTGAGGCGTGAAAGCGTAACAAACAAACAAACAAACTTACTTTCGCATTTTTAATCTATACTAATGTTATAAAAAGAAAAGATTTGATTTTTGGTTTGTTTGTTTGAAACCGCGGGGAACAGCTCGTAATATTAATTAATATAGGTGAAGATGATTAGGTAGTATACTTGAAAGGCTTAAAGTCGATTGCCCACTGGATGCGACGGCGCAACGACCGCGCAACGACTGCGTGACGACTACGCGACGAGCACGCGACGCGCGGTCTGCGGGCGTGTGAACGCTTGCCGTGACGGATCGGACACGTGCGGCGTAATCCAGCGGGATGCACCTACGTAATGAACTTATTGATTGACGCCCAACCAACGCTAACGTGGGATTCATACACTCACGCCTGGCTATGACAAAGGGGAATGCAAAATTTTTTTCATTACTCATACTCGGAAAGTAGGTCTGAAGTTGCCTGCGAAGCGGGTTGAAAGTAACACTTTTCAGCCCTAGGGAGAATCGCTTTCAACTGACAGCTGGATACTGCAGAAACTCAAGTTTTTTTTTATGTCATAGGGGGCATACTTACTGACCAGTAGCACACCTAATGGTTGATTTATGTAAAATAAAATTCACTCATTTTTTTCTTTAGCTAATTCCTATTTTTATTTTGACTTTCCTTGCATTCGTAATGAAAAGCACTGTGTTATCCTCGGGAGAAAGACTTACTTTCACCCCTAGGATAACAATGTACTATTACTGCCTATAATTTTTTAACCTTTCCCAGCGGTTTAAATTGAGGGTTATAATTTAGAGTAATTTTAGGGTATACATAAAAAATATCAACGACTACCTCCATCGCACTTGCTAATAATTGTTGCTCTATTTTTTTCTGAGATTCATAAATATCGAAATAAATTTAAATAATACTTTGCTCGATATTTTTAGTCTGTCTAGGTATGCATATCTCTGGTTTGTGGTCGGAACATTATAATAATACACTATAATAAGTAAAAATCTACTACAATCTGTTTTGTGTACTTTAATAAATAAATAAATTAATAAATAAAAAGTATATACCCTATATACTTTTCTGTGTCCTGGACGACGTTTTTCATGATGATGTTGAGTAGGTAGTTAACACGTGAAAGCGTAACAAACAAACATGGGTGCATTCGAATTTTTAATCGACTTCCAAAAAGGAGGAGGTTATGTATTCGGCTGTATTTATGTTTTTTTTTTTCTTTTTTTATATTCAGCGGAGGTAGCAAACTTTTAAAATATGAAACATTGAATAGAAATATAATAAAGTTTTTAGATTTTCGCGTTTTGAGCACATTATATTATGTAAATTACGCGGGACTTGAACGCGATGTTTTTTATTACCTTTTTTGCCCGACGTTTCGGCTGACCACGGCGTGATGCAACTCAGCCGAAACGTCAGGCAAAAAAGGTAATAAAAAACATCGCGTTCAAGTCCCGCGTAATTTACATAATAGAAATATAATAATCGATAATAATAATAACAAAAAATTGATAAAAAAAAAAACAAAAATCCTGCCTTAGTGAGAGAGGTTCATGTTTCTAGCTTCAGTTAGTTGCGTCTGAAGTGAACGTTGATGAGTCATGAGAAAGCCCATTTAATAACGTTATGACATTTTTTTTTGGTTAATTTCAAAGAATATGAGTTATACTTGACTTGTCACGTTTTAAAACGATCTTAAAATGTTTTACAATAAATTAAACGAAGTAATTAATTATTTACGGCTAATAATCATTATATTTATTCACGTCACGGCTTCGGTTAATTGCTTATGTTGCTTAGTCGATAAGTATATATAAGTGCGTATATAAGAGCAATCTGGGGCAATAGGAGCATTATATACCACGACAGCGGGTGGAATTTTCTATGTGAGTATTTAGCCTTGTTTTTTTTTATTCATTCAGGCAAGAATTATTGCGTTTGGTTTAACTTAACTCAATAGTGAAATGTTTATTTTTGCAAGCTGGGAGCTTTTGTTCTCAAAGTAGTTGCTATGTTGTCTATGGTATACTTTGAAAGGATGAATTATTGTTCTCTAGAGCGATCACGTAATTTTTGTTGCTATCAATTTTCGATTTCAATCCGAAACGGAGCGGTTTTTTTCATTATTTGTGAAATATGGTGATTTTGATTGACTGCTAGAAATTCTATGTGTTAATTTACAATATCGTATTAAACCGATTGCAACCGAA
This sequence comes from Zygaena filipendulae, assembly GCA_907165275.2. Taxonomy (NCBI): domain Eukaryota; kingdom Metazoa; phylum Arthropoda; class Insecta; order Lepidoptera; family Zygaenidae; genus Zygaena; species Zygaena filipendulae. Next base: position 7,491,299 of record OU015675.1, read on the forward strand.
CAATGATAGCAACAGTTCTGCTGTTCTCTTTAGCACAGCTTTTACAACACTTTGACGTTGATTTTGTCATGGTTGCACAGTTGTGACAATTGACAAAATATATGACATATGTCTCGTCATAATCTGTACGTAACCTGCCGATATAATTCACAGAATGATACGCCTCATAGTATTGCCATTGGTGGCATGCGCTTGCGCTGTCGTCATCGCCGTCGGCGTTGATGGCACAGCACCTGTAGTCAAAACGACTGTAGTCACAAAGCCTGTAGTCACAACGCCTGCGGCTACAACACTCAAACCTACTGCTGGCACGACCAAGGCCCCTTTAATCATACCCAAAACCTATCAAGATAATGAACAACTCATTTCTAATTTGAACTCCATTTATGCACAACTGTAAGTAAACAAGTTGTGTGAGTTGAGATGGGAAGTCTCTCGTTCTTTAAGTCAATATTTTATTTTTATAAGTTAGCGGAGATTAGTGGTGAAGGTGAACCGACGACTCGGTGAAAGTCGCGGAGATACCATTGGATGCGGGCAGAGCACAGAACCGGTCGCGATCCTTGCGATCGGCGATCCTTAGGGGAGGCCTGTGTCCATCAGTGCACGTTTTTCGGCTGATTTGATGATGATGAATGGAGAATGGGAAGTTTTTTTGTTTTATTTAGATAGAGAGTAATGTCATTAGAATCCTCCATTATCGGAGCAATGATGTGGGATGGTTCTGCAGTCTGTTGATAAACTAAGTCTTCTATATTTATAAAAATGAATCCCTATTTCCCTTGGTGAGATAAGATAAACTTTATTCAGCAAAAACAAACACGTACACCATCCATACAACAAACACTATAGATAGTAAGTAAAACTATGTAGTGCAGTGCCTTCCACCTTCCTCCACTCAGCATATGCTGCGAACGTAGTCGTCACAGCGCTGATTTTCAGTGGAGCCCCAGCTCAAGGGAACGTATTTCTCCCCTTGGGTTAAATAAGTTAAATAACATTATAAGACCGGAGAAACAGTTGTGACAATAGTACATTGTTATTCTAGGGGTAAAAGTAACTTATTTAGTCCCGAGACGGGGTTTGGCCAATAGATCGCCAATAGATCGTGGGACTAAATAGTCTTTCTCCCGAGGATAACACTGTGCTTTTCATTACGAATGCAAGGAAAGTCAAAATAAAAATAGGAATTAGCTGAAGAAAAAATGAGTGAAGATCGGATAGTCGCTTGACACTTTCCCACCTATTTCTTTTTCTTTGGCCAGCTAGCTATTCAGCCAGTATTTTTTATTTACATTGTGGCGACCTAAAAAAAAAATATTTTCTTTAATTATTAAGTATTAATTAAAGAAAATAAAAAAATGTTAATTGGAATTAGCTTAAGAAAAAGTGAGTGAATTTTATTTTAATACCTACTTAAACTTTACGTTATTTCAATTTTACATCGCGCTGGCTGTATAGAAAGTTGAAACATGGTTCAATAGAAATGTGAAAATAGACCTAGTTTTTTTTTAATAATTTGACAGTTGTCAGTTGAAAGCGATTCTCCCTAGGGCTGAAAAGGGTTACTTTCAACCCGCTTCTCAGGCAACGTCAGACCTACTTTCCGAGTATGATTAATGAAAAAGCTATTACAGTTATAGTTGGTTATAGTACATGTTCTATCTTAAATAGGAAAAAAAAAACATTTAAGTAAGATAAAGACGAATCAATGTTTGAAATAACTTTCGTTTTCCAGCGCTCACACTAACAAACACTCATCGGATCGCCAGAAGAGAGCATACTCGATTATGCTTATAACATTGCTACAAATTCTCGAAGACAGCAAACTGATAAATCTGAAGAGTCGAGTTGAGAGTAGGCTCGGAGCTATCAACGACTCCAGCATTCCGTATCCTGCTGCCGTTCTCGGGAGTCAGCCCAGAAGGACACTGGACATTTTGAGATCACATATCGAAAAGGTAGGACTCACTCGCGCGACTTATAGAACTCTAGTCAAGGGAAACCATAATAAGGTATCCACCATTAACGTAGCTAAGGATTTGATCAAGGGTTGCAGCAGGCTCCCGAACTAACCACAGTCATGTAGTGGGAGATCATAATCTCCTGTTTGCATAGTATGGCCTCTTACATCATAAGTTAGAAGCGATTAAACAGTAAATTTCAATAAACTGTAAATTTTTCTAGGTTGGGCTAAGTAGTTTTTAGAGTGAGCAATGAGTATGGCCTACCCTGCCTGCTCCGCTAGCTACGTCTATGGAATCCACTTAACTTGTCTGCCTCTTTTGCTTTTGTTATGATTTTAGTCCATTTTATTCAGCTATTCCTTATCATCAGTTCTGTCCACTGCCAATTTACCTGTCTTATTTTCTTCAGTATTTATATCTTCCACGTTTGTTTTAGATCAAATTTTCCTTAATTCTTTCGTGATTTATTTTCAGCCAATGATCGTTATACAAAGATACTGTACTAAAAAAATGTCGGAGAGAGCATGCCGTGACACCGTCGAAGCGGTCAGCCTGCGTATTCAGAATACTTGCCGCAACTATAACCACCATGTCCGGTTGAGGCATTTGACTTCAGAATTGAACAATGACATTGGAGTGAAAGCCATATTCAACCGCATAACAGAGAAGTCGAAGCTGAAAGGAAGCGATATGGAGAATTTCCTCTTTGTTTTCGACGATGTTGTACTGCATATAGATGATTATGTCAAACTATTGATATTTTACAAAGAACTCAAGAAACCCATTTATACTTGCAGGACACTTGAGAAAGATGATATTTTGGTTTAATTGAATTCGGGATCCTTTGGGAATCTAACGATGGGATGCGGGCGTCTTATGTAGTTAAATGTAGATATTGACAAGAGCTTTTTAATTTATGACTTATACTAATTTATTTGCAAAATACAAAATAAACTTATAGTTTTATGAAGCATTGTTTATAGTTTCACTTCTGAAATGATTTTCCCCGAATTATTGCTTTTAGAACTGTTTACAGTTCAGATGCTCCTTACTTACCTAATCACGTCTCCGCGACTGATCCGATTTAGACCGAGTTTTTTATACATATAGATATACATATAATTTATTTATTATTTATTATTAGGCATAAAATTGTAACAGGTCGATGTCTGTACATGGGAGATAAATAAGAAAAAATGAATTTAGGCGACTCTATGAGTGATATAGAAGGCCAAGTATTTTTTTTCTTTTTTTACGTAATCAAAAAATAACGGCGATACATTGAGTTGAAATTTCGCGTGACGTCATTACCCGGCGCAGTTTGTACAGGGCTTACCTATACTGAATAATGACGTCACGAGTCCCTCACCCTAAACTTTAATGCGCTTTATCTAAGTATGTGTATTTTAATTACTTTGAAGAAGAAAAAAATACGTGTCTATCATTTTTTTACTTTCTAACTGACGGATTAATTAGAATTTTGATTTTGCGTCGTCAACATCCCTTAAGCTCTAGGATTTATCGCGAAATAAAAGTGGTGATTAACCGTTACGCGAGAACGTAACGTCACACAGTAACGAAGTACCTATATACTTACATATGGACGCAGATAAGCAATAACATGTTAACCCAGAAAATTAAGTTATTGATTCAGAACCATTTATTGAGAGTTAGGGAGCGTTTTTTAATTATGTGTTTACCTTATTACATTGCTCAAATGTGTAACCAAATATTGAACATAAAAATGTCTACAAAAATGGCGCTCCTACTTTTAAAACACGATTTACTCAAAATTTCTCCAGTGTGGGTTAACACACTATTGCTTATCTATGTCCATATTATGTAGGTAATGAACAAACAAATGAAAACAAAAATGGACGCAGACAGCAATAACATGTTAACCCACAAAATTAAGTTAGATAAGAAAGAACGATTTATTGAGAGTTAAGGAACGTTTTTTAATTATGCGTTTACCTTATTACATTGTTTATGTATGTAACTAAATATTGAATATAAAAAATGTTGACAGAAAATGGCGCTACAATTTTAAAACCCGATTTACTCAAAATTTCTCCAGTGCGGGTTAACACACTATTGCTTATCTATGTCCAAATATGAGTTTCGAATTTATAACCCTGTCCCGAGTGAAAGACAGTGAATTAGGATTCTTTTAATAATAATTACATTTAAACAAGCGTTGTTTTATTAAAAAAAAACCTGCTAACAAACTGAATATTATATGATTTTACTCACACTGATTTTTGCCATTTTAAAAACTACTAAAAACTAATATAAACTAATAAAACTATGCAACACCAGTAAAAGGTATACCTAAGTCCTAAGCGCAGTGCATTAATATTTAAGACCACTCTGTACATTTAGTAAGCAATGAATAAATAAATAAATAAATATGGTGAATGGTGACCTATTTATAAAATGGATAAACTCACAATTGATATTGATATGATGTGTATGTGTATATTACATATGTATGTATTGAGTTATTATAAAATGATTGTATATAATTTATGATATTGTGTATTTATCTAATTTGTATTCTATTTACGTATGTATGGTATCTATTATTTAATTATACTGTTAACTAATTATCATGTATCTATGTATCTATTTTTCTGCTTCGCTGCGCCGCACTCTGGGACGCTCGTGGGACTGCTGGCGCTGACTGAAAACCAGCGCTGAGGGTTCCCATCCTCAGCATATGCTGAGTCAGCTGCCATTTGCAGCAGCAGAGACACACCGCGACCAAAACCAGCCAACCAATATCTTTTTTCTTTTTAAGTTTAGTTTGTAATGAATTTGTTTGTGTTTTTGTTATTAAGTTTTGTGTGTGTGTGTCTGTTGCGCAATAAAAAATATTCTATTCTATTCTATACAAGCTCGATAAACGCATACTAAGCCTGCCTATCATTGAACTACGATCGCCTTCGTTCAAATATTATCTACCTACTAGCTGCGCCCCGCGGTTTCACCCGCGGTAATTTCGGAGTTCCCGCGGGAATTTCGGGATAAAAAGTACCCTATCTCCTTCTCTGTACCCCTGACAACGCGCATGCCAAATTTCATCCAAATCCGTTCAGCCGTTTTTGCGTGATTGAGTAACAAACATCCGTACATCCACACTTTCACTTTCATATTAGTAGGATTTATTGGGTAGAAAAAACATCATCTTCAGCATTAATTTACCGACTTCAACGACAGAAGCTTTTTACTAGCAGCAGCTGCAGCAGGTAAATCTGATAATGTTAATTGGAACATGACTGCGTTTACACTTTACACGAATAAGCCTTTTCAACTGAGGCACAGGTCTCTCGCTTCTCGCAGGATGTTTGGCAACCCTAGTAAACCGTAAGTAAGCCCTATGACTTTGATAGTTCCGATAATTTCGCAGGCGAAACGCTGGGGCTCCACTGGAAATCAGCACTGTCGCTTCTCTACGGTCGCAGCTTAAGCTGAGAGGAGTCCGTTTTAGCAAGGCACTGCACTACATACTTTTATTTACCTTGATATTGTAAAGTGTTTGTTGCGTGGTGCACCTATGTGTTTGTTCTTGCTGAATAAAATTTATCTTATCTTATCTTATCTTATCTTAAAGACCCTTGGTCATGAAGATACGACGAGAAGGGAAGGGATTGTAATTTGTAACTTATTCTTTAGTAAAAGTTATAAACACACTCCACAGCAGCTACTCGAGGTTCAACCATTGTGTTTTACTGCTGACCCGTGACTGAACATGAAGAAACGTTCAAAGAGAAAGATTGTATTGGTGCTGACGACTTGGTACTTACCAATAGCCGTGTTTCGGATGTAGAGACAGTCCTTATGTACATAGTTGTGGAGCGACCACTCGTTTCTTGTTTCCGTCTAAAAAATTTCTATCACCCTTGAGAAGATTACCTATAGTAATAAAGCCTTTTGATGAGGTTATTGTGTTTTTTTGGGACAATAAAGTATTTTTGTAATGAATTGAATGATTTTATTTTATTTATTTATTAATGTTTTGCTGGGATAATTCCCAGCACAATAATGCTCAGCACATCTGGCTTGTGCTCGCACATTATAAATATGTGGGTACCTACACAGAATTCGACGCTGTTGTGTTCAGAGTTGAAACCTAACCTAATTTAGCGCGTTGGGGTGTTTCTTTCTTCTTCTTATTGACTTTCGCATAATGCATTTAGCCAGTTTCAAGTAAAATTAGTCAGTTAAATGCTCAAATTAGCGTTTAGCATCGTTGTACAATTTGAACTTGTGGGCTATGGTACTGATTAGACTACAAGAACTTTCTCGGAGCTCTTGGAGGATACCAAAGAAATCAGATCGAAATGTCATATATCTTCTTGAGCACACAAAAAAACATAACAGAATCCAATTTTTTTTTTGTTTTAACAATTTTTATCGACACGAAAATAAACGAATGAACCGCCATCTTCGATGCCCGCCAACTCCGTTGGGGTGTTTGCAAAATATACGTACAAAATCACAGAGCAAATAAATTAACTAGAGAGGAAACGTACCACCGTCGCAAACTTATTTGCTGTCCGAAACTTATTTTGCTGCCACCCCAAGTATATGTATTAACCACAATATTCCCAAAACTGTGAATTTTTAAAACAGTGACTATTAGTGTTGCCCAAATTCAGTCTTGGTCTTGCAGTCTTGGTCTTGTTCTTGCGTTTTTGCAAGACCAAGACCAAGAACAAGACCGCGTATTTTTAGCAAGACCAAGACCAAGACTGACCGTGCAAGACTTGAGCAAGAACAAGACATAGCCTGCAGTGGCGAAGGGTGAAATATTGAGAGAGGTAACCCGGAACAAAAAAAAATGCTACCTAATCCGGGTGCGGCACGCAGTTTTGAGTCCTTACCGAAAATCTGTGATTGGCATCCTGGCTTCAGTCTTGTATCTAGGCAGATGACAGCTAATGTATCTTTAGTCCACTTTAATTATACGTGTAAGCACTCAGGTATTGAAACAATATCTTGCAACGCAAGTAACCTAATGCAAATCTACTTTAAATACCTACTTAATTTCTACATAGTAAACTATCTACTTACCGGCGGAATACCTAATTACAACGTACGCCTACGTACTAACTGCTTTCACTATCACTACAAACAACACAAATAAACAAAGTCCAACTACAATACAATACTAATCACTATTTTACACCAAGAAATAAATTGTAATAGATGAAACTAACTAATAAATTCAAATACAAATTTAAGCATTTATGCAATGATGGTGAATAATGCAGGACGCAGGTGCATTATGCAATTACCTAAATACGTCAAATTTTCTGTCGTGTCAACAGTCAAAACAAATATCCGAGTCGTTACGAATTTCTACGAGCGATAGCGATGCAAGCATGTCGTAGACGGAGAATGAAAGCATATATTCCTCCATCTCGCTCACGCGCACGCATTTTCTAACATTGTACCTATCAGTATAACTCGATTTTCGTCGGCTTGCCAGAGTTCTACTGGGGTTTGAAGTGACCTTGTGATGTGACGTCATTCTTGACGTTTATTTGTATAGAAGTTTAACTGCCAAAAAGCCGATCGTACCTGCGAGTTACTAGCAAGTAGTAACACGTTGTTAAACGTTGAAAAGCAAGTATTGTTGACTTAATGTGTAGGCGTTTTGTAATGTTTTATTTTATTTATTTTTATTTAATGTTTCTCTACTTTTAAAATGGTGTAAGCGTTTTGTAATGATTGTCTTCTTTTAAAATAAAATTACTGATTATGCCATTTCTCAATTACGGTAGAGAGAGTAGTTACGTTCCAAGCTTTTGAAGGGAAGCCGGTGGGAATCGGGTTATATGGTATCTTCGCTACTGATAGCCTGCAAGACTCTTGCGTCTTGCAGCTAGGACTTAGCGCTATTTCACTGAGTAGTTAGGTGAAGACGTAATAGACTTTGATAAACTCTATGAATGTCCCTCGACGTCATCTGGATCTTGTCTTCAAGGCTTAGTGATAGACGAGTTGGAGGAGTACCTGAGAAAACCAAGAACTGCCAGCTCGGAAGACATTTTAGATTGGTGGAGGACGCATGAGACAGAGTATCCGATTTTATCGAAAATGGCCCGTGATTTTCTCTCAATACCTGCAACTTCAGTACCTGCTGAGAGGTTATTTTCTAAAGCATCATTAGTAATTAGAAAACAGAAATAGGTTAAGTGATGAGTCAGCCAGATGGTTACTTTGTATTAATTCTTGGTAAATCGGTATAAGTTCTTGGTAAAAAAAAATTATATAAAGTATCATAACCTAATGATAAAGCTGTTGATTTGTGTTGTATTTTATTTTTTATTCAAATAAATGATAAATCGTAAAACTCTTTTATTAAATTTCTTATAAGTTGAGGGTTCAATCTCTTTCTAGACAGATAAGTATTGTTCTTTAAAATACAGTCAAGTTATTGTAATTAATTTGTTTTTTTACATGTTTTAGCAAATGTAAGCTTATAAATCATAAATGTTTATTAAGAAACAGTTACTTCCATGGAAAACGACATATAGGTCAGTTGATTTTTCGAATTTCTTATCAAATTTTCAGTTATTTATTAATCTGCTTGATCTTTACTATGGCTATGTTAATTCAAGCTCACAATGTTCCAATTCTAATACGTTTTTCTAAGATTTAAAGTAAACTTTAATAAATAGTAATAGACTAATAGGTAATTGCAAGACTTGCAAGACTCTTGCTGCAAGACCAAGACCAAGACCAAGACTGGGAGCGCAAGACCAAGACCAAGACCAAGACCAGGTGTATTGGCGCAAGACCAAGACCAAGACTGGCTAAGTCTCGTCTTGTTCTTGCATTTGGGCAACACTAGTGACTATAAGTAAAAGCTAATCATAATACAGTTTTAGCGTTTAATACAGTTCTTTTACGATTTAGTGCGTGCTCAATAGGGTGCGAAAATCACTCAGCGACATTGATCTGTTTTCATACTACAACTAAGTTGATGTCCCTTCTATCTGTTATTTTCTGTTCTGTGTACAAAGTAGCACCATTTTCTATCCTCGGTATTAATTTTCATCCATTCATTCCATCCCCATTCCAGGTCGGCAACGCACCTGCAAGCCTTCTGGTGTTGCAGATGTCTATGGGCGGCGGTAATCACTTACCATCAGGTGTACCACTTGCCCGTTTGCCCCCTATGACATAAAAAAAACCGGTCTTTCGTAAACGGTTACAATGGGCATGTTGACTAATTTTTATTTTTTAGTCCGTATTGTAGATTATTAAAAAATATTGGACACGTATTTTTTTATTTTTTTACGTAATCAAAAAATAACGGCGATATATTGAGTTGAAATTTCGCGTGACGTCACTATTCTGACAGTTTGTATGGCGGTTTTAGTGGTTAGTGACGTCACGACCCCCTAACCCTAAACTTTAATGCGCTTTATCTCTGTATATTTTAGTTTATTTAAAAAAGCAAAAAATACGTGTCTATCGTTTTTTTATTTTCAAACTGACGGACTAATTAGAATTTTGATTTTCAAAAGTAGTCCACATGCCCATTTGCCAGCAACAGATAGGTACAGGACCTACGTAGTCTACGTACGTCTGACCTAACGTCCTCTCACAGTCGCTCTTTCCTTCCCACTCATTCTAACTTTAAACAGAAAATTCCTCTCTATTTAAGTCAAAACAATAATAAAAGGTTGTTTTTCAATACGACGAGTAGGTATTAAGATTATATTCTCCGTTGCGAATTTTTAAATTTAAATAATCAAACTGAAATTAAGCAGATCACAATAAACAACAAACACAATAACAATAAACGTATCATATTTACTAATTATCCATCAGATTTCAAGCTTCATTTGTATAATTAGCAACACCCACGTGTCGTCCAAATGACGCCAGCAACTTACCTATTTGTTTAGTTCACTCGTTTTCATTCTGTGGCTTTGCTTAGATAATTGTGTTTTAATTGAAATATGAACTACATTATAATTGGGGAAAATTTTAACTGCACATCAGAAAACTTATATGCACGCTAAATGTAGCACAGTAAGTCTACGGGTTACATGAATCAGCAATGATTACGCCAAAACTAGTGCTGAATTTAGATTTGCAAGCACTCTTACTTTCTAGGTTAGGTTAAGTTGGAGCAACGACCACAACGCGTGAGATGAGCGAGCGTATCGAGCGTACCGCGGCGCCAGCGATGCGCCAAAGCCAGATGCAGTGTACATATTTTGGTGTACAATTAGTATTTAAGATAAAAAAGTAAAAAGAGAGACATGAATAATAATGGGGATGTGGACTACTTTTGAAAATCAAAATTCTAATTAGTCTGTAAGTTAGAAAATAAAAAAACAATAGACACGTATTTTTTGCTTTTTTAAATAAATTAAAATATAGAGAGATAAAGCACATTAAAGTTTAAGGTGAGGGGTTCGTGACGTCACTAACCGCTAAAACCGCCATACAAACTATCAGAATAGTGGCGTCACGCGAAATTTCAACTCAATATATCGCCGTTATTTTTTGATAACGTAAAAAAAAAAATACGTGTCCAATATTTTTTAATAATCTACAAGACGGACTAAAAAATAAAAATTAGTCCACATGCCTATTCCAAACCCAAACGAGCAGAGCTTATAAATGACTTTTTAGCGGGGGAAGAGCGAGAGGAGCGGTCGCTCTAGGCACCAGATACGAAAGGGCGCCAAGAAATCAAATGTGAAAATTTGAAAAACAATTTGCAGCAAAAAATAAAAGTATAATTTATGAGAAGTGAAATCGCCTACTTAATCAATCAGTCAAGTCAAAAAATCAAGTCAATCTCGCTCTACCCTGATCAAAGAGTAGCGCCGGCCCCTTTTGTCAGTTACCTATATTTGGATTCGAGACTGCTCTACCAAGTTTTATTCGTACTTAGTTCATATTACAGACCGACAGACACATCCCCCGTTGCAGTATAATAATTACTTTTCCTATACGTCATAATTTCTTCCTTAGTTATCGTTTCGATTGTTAGCTTTAATTGCTTATCACGGTTCAAAGGTATAAAAACAAATGATGTGACTACTCTGGCACAGTGGTTGCTGGGCTGACACAAGGTGAGTGCGGGTTCGTTCGTGGATCCGATCCGTTTTTGCACATCATTCGCACACTAAGCGACAGACGTCCATTGCTGGGATTTTAAGAGTCTCCTTAGGATGTATACGTAAAATGAAAAACCGATCTTTAAGTTACATCTACATGGGTCTATTTTAAAGTTTCTCAAACAAGGTTTTTGGAAATTCAACCCCTATCTGTATCGAAGTACGAAATCATGTTTTTTTTTTCCATCATGGAATTCTTCTTCATTAACTAAGGCATTTATCGCATTTTATCGCATTTAATTTTTGCCAACGACAATGTTTTATGAATAAAAATCGGTGTTTGTGCTATTACATCAATAAATCTTACAAATACTTATCAATACTTACTTATCAATACATCTTCTATCTATACTATAATAAAAGAGTAGAATCCGCGATTTTGTTCATTGAATATTTTTGACAAATTTTGACAGGAAGTAATAAAAGAAGAGTGACCAACCCCAAAAAAGGGTTTTTAAAATTCTTTTCTGTCTGTCTGTCGGTCTGTTCGCGATAATCTCCGAACCTACAGAACGAATTTTCATGCGGTTTTCATAGGTAGATTAAGCTAAAGCTGGAGCGGAGCTGGAGAGGATGTTGGGAAAAAAGTTGTTATACAAAAACTTTTCATGCGGGTGAAACAGCTAGTTTCAGATAATAATTTAAAACTAATTAAAACTAGTAATTTAACCCCCAACGGGAAAACGGTCAGTAATTTTTAAGATCAAGGTGTCTGACTAAAAAAGGTTACTCTTCAAGAAGGTTAACATTACTTCCTAAACAGAAAGGCGTGTGTACTAATTTCCACGTGTTATTATACAGGATGTTGCGTTATCTGGCGATATTCTCCGTCGTTATATACACATGTTCGTCGAACAGTCTGTCGGTATGGATCAAAAATGAGGCGCTGGTCGAAAACATCGAACTGCTATTCAATAAACTGTGAGTACCTATACCAGTGGTTTTCAACAGGCTTTAGATAAGTACCCACAAGTCACAACCCACCCCATATGACAACTTATATGCAACATTTCATGGCGGTCGATTCAGCAGTTTAGCTCAGTGGTTGCGTTCGGGTCAAACTTCACAAGGAGTAAATTCAAACCCTAATAATGAACTTAAGCTATCGGTGAAGGAAAACATCGTGAGGTAACCATAGCATGGTGGTAGGGCACTTTCTAATGCCCGGCTGGCTATCACCTTCAAGTTGTAAATCGCCAAGCACCTAACGGTGTGTTCCGGCAGCCCCACTTGAAAGGCATCCCCATTCCAGGTCAGCAACGCACCTGCATGCCTTCTGATGTTGCAGATGTCTATGGGCAGCGGCAATCACTTACCATCAGGTGTCCTACCTGCCCATTTGCCCCCTATGACATTAAAAAAAATCACGCACACAAGGCTGCGTACATGCGACGCAGTCTTTTTAGCCTGCTTTAAATGGCTTCACTCTGCTTCCCCAGGACACAAACCAGCGCGGACAGTCTTAACCGGGTGACACGGGCCCACTCCGTCATCTCTCTGGCTATCCTGCGGGTGCTGGAGGAGGGTCCGCTCCCCCTCGGCGGATCGGAGGCCAATCAGATCGAGCACAAGTTGAAAGTATCCAAGACTCTCAGCTCAATGCGGATAAACCTGAACCTACCCTCAGAAGTGATGGCCGGGCCGGCGCGCAGGGACCTGGCGATTATCAAATCAATCATAATGAAGGTTTGTTGTTAAAATCTTACACCGATATAATAATTATTATCATAAAAAGTTTGTGAGTGTGTGAGTTTGTGACGTTGTAGGGGGTAATCTTTGGATCTACTCAACCGATTTTAAAAATTTTTTGACTTATAGGAAGCTACAGTGGTCCTGAGTATCATAGGGTAGTTTTAATTTCGGAATTCCCTTGGGAACTTTGAATTTCCCGCGGGTAAAACCACGGGGAACTACTATCTCTGGATCTACCAAACAGATTTTGAAAATTCTTTCACTTTTAGGAAGCTACAGTGATCCTAAGTGACATAGGGTGCTTCTTATCCCGGAATTCCTGCGGGAACTTCGGGGTTTCGGGTGTTTTTGTGAGATTTTAGGGGGTAATCTCTGGATCTACTGAAACGATTTTAATAATCCACATCACAACACACAGATCTACTTGATCCCACAATAAGCTATAAGCTTGTGTCGTGGAAACCAAGCAAACGTAGTATATACTACATATTATTACATATCTATTATACTATAGATATATATATACGCCCAGACTGGAAAATGGAACCCTGTGTTCATCACACAAAGTGCACCCCCACCGGGAATCGAACCCGGAACCCCTTGATTAGCGGGCAGGCATGGTGACCTACTGCACCATTCGGGTCGTCGATATCTTTGTACATTAGAAGTTTAAGTAACATATATAATATTATCACTAGCTGTTCCTCCCGGTTTCAACGGCGTTAATTTCGGAGTTCCCGCAAAAATACAATATATATAAAATAAAAGCACCCTATGTCTTACTCCAGACTACTATAATCTATCTCTGTGCTTCATCCCATCTAATTCCGTTCAGCCGTTTTGGCGTGACTGATAAGCAAACCACCATCCATCCAAACCTTCACATCTATAGGTACATTTATTATATGTATGTACATATACATATCGTCGCTGCGCGTGCGATCCCGCGTAAGAGCAATTTGTTAATACCGCGTAACAATAAAACACACTAAGCTCAAATAAGTGATTTTGTAGAAAGCAGAAGAAAACTACGGGTAAATTTACGTTATTTTCCAATAAAGTTGTGAAGCACAAGCTGTTAAGTTCAGTCGGTAATAAGAATTGAAATCGCCGAGATATTAAGTTTTTTATTCCTCCTGTCAAAACGTAAATACGCGGTCTTTACAAGTTGCTCTTACGCGGATTCGCATGCGCAGCGACGATATATTATGTAAAATTTGTGAGTTTGTGACGTTTAAGGAGTAGGTAATCTCTGGATCTACTGCAGCGATTTTTAAAATTCTTTCACTTATAGGAAGCTACGGTAGTCCCAAGTGACATAGGGTACTTTTTATCCCGACTTTCGCACGGAAACTACGAAATCACCGCGGGCAAAACCGCAGGGGACAGCTAGTAGTATGGATAAATATATAGATTGAAATAACTGCCTTCCATTGATATATACGGAAAATTTTCTCCAGCCGTCGATGATAGTACAGAAGAATTGCGGTCCCGAAGTGTCGAACGTGACCTGTCTCTTCGGCGTGGTCTACGATACAGCTGCGGAGCATGACAAGTGCCTTAACTACCTGAACCATGTGGACCTCTTTGACCACTCTCTGCGCCTGACCTCGGACGTTTCCATCATCAACCTGTTGAAGGACCTCGGCAACCAAGCGCAGAAGGGCCAAGACGACCTGAAGAATTTGGCCTACGTAGCAGCCAGCGTCATCAGCAACCCCAAGGAGTATCTCAAAATCCTCATGTGGTACAGGAAGTTGAAACTGCCGATATATGATTGCCTTCAACTGGATACCGACATACTTTTGTAAGGCTCCGTTCATGGTACAATTAGTATAGGTCATAATTTATTTGTGGAAAGCTCTTGTTAATATATTAGTTATAGATAATAACAATAGGGATGTTGACGACTTTTGAAAATCAAAATTCTAATTAGTCCGTCAGTTAGAAAATAAAAAATCATTAGACACTTATTTTTTTATTTTTCAAATAAATGAAAATACACAGAGATAAAGCGCATTAAAGTTTAGGGTGGGGGCTCGTGACGTCACTAACCGCTACTAGCCGCAATACAAACGGCACTTGTTAGTGACGTCACGCGAAATTTCGACTCAATGTATCGCCGTTATTTTTTTATTACGTAAAAAAGAACAAATACGTGTCCAATATTTTTATTAATCTACAAGACGGACTTAAAAAAAAAATTGTCAAATAGCCTATTACAATAATAATAATATATTCCGATGAAAAAAGAAAGTGGGTTGTTTTTTAATTATCTATATAAAATAACATGTAATAATAAAAAATAGGTAAAAATAGTTAAACATGTTTGCAAAAATTAAAATCGACTTCCAAAAACACAAAACTAAAAAGCTAAAAATAACAAAATACCGATTTAATCCAATAGACAGAAATACACGTAATACGTATACTATTATTGGTTTGTGCTACCACATTTCAATTTGAATTCGGTGCCAAGCCCGCTTGTGTCTGCCCACTTGGGTTGTTCAGCTCACGACGAGCTCGTGGCGGGAGTGGACTTAGCCAATCTACCTACTTCAAATTTGGCTTGTCACCCACTTCAAATTGAAAAGTGGTAGCACAAACTAATAATAGTATACGTATTACGTGTATTTCTGTCTATTGGATTAAATCGGTATGTTGTTATTTTTAGCTTTTTAGTTTTGTGTTTTTGGAAGTCGGTTTTAATGTTTTTTGTTAAAAACCAACCTAGAATTTTCAGTAAAAAAACTGAGAATTCGTTCCTAATTTTAAGTAGGTCAAAAAGGAAAAACTCGAGGATTAACAACAGTAGTACCTAGGTTGGTACGTAGTATAAATTACTCTGACCGCCGCACTCAGAGTCGACTTTAATGATTACTTAGTTAAGTATAGATTTTCAAAACAAAACTGCCGCAATCAGAGACGTTCAGTAAATTAATGTTAATTGGCATTTAATGAGATGTAACTTAATTAGTTAAATGCCAATTAACATTAATTTATTAAACTTGTCTGATTGCGGCAGTTTTGTTTTGAAAATCTATACTTAACTAAGTAATCATTAAAGTCGACTCTGAGTGCGGCGGTAAGACAACAGCAAAGCCCAAATCAGTCGGTGTAAACTTACATTTTGTACAAGTTTTACTACTGCTTACTACTCAACTGATCATCATGAAATTTTGAAAACATATTATCAGATACTGAAAAGGACATAGGGTACTTTTAATCCCGGAATCTCTTCGGGAACTTCAAAATGAACTCGTGCGAAACCGCAGGGGACAACTAGTTATGATTAAATGTAAAAGCTGTTTTGGTAGTAGACACCGTTACTTACACAAATCAATAAGGGTGGTCGCACACCACCGCGTAATCTAGCTAATCGCATTATCGACACATTCCCATCTTTGTATTGCTAGGGGTTTAAACTCGAACAAACATTTGTTTTAATACTTACAATAAATTTGTGCTATAGTAATTTGTAACTTTATACGGAGGTATACAAGACGATTATTGAAAATAGATAAAATCTATAAAGAAGATTGGATACAATAAATCAAATCAAATCAAATCAAATATACTTTATTGCACCCACACAGTAAGAAAACACATATTACAAAGACACAGTTACATAGTAGGTACGTACAATTTAGGTGACCTATATTGCTAAGAGCAATCTTTTCATAGGCAACCTACGTTTGGGGGAGAGAGGAAGAGAAAGGTAGAGAGTGCGGCATTTAGATTACATTCTAAAAACAGATACAAAAACGAAATTGGACTACTGAAACATACAGCAGACGGATATAAACAAATAAATATATATTAGACATACAATGAACAAAGCAACAACAAACATGCTTAAAATGTTAATACATACACTGCAATTTTGCCATATAAATCTTACTGCAATTTTGCCACTGGAATTGATCGTGTCTGTTACATTAAAATAAGTATTCAAAACAGTAATAAAAAGGAAATTTTAGTACCTAGGTTTTTTTAATTTCACAATGTCTTGCTTTGGTCTATGCACATTTTTTGCAAACAAATTTTACTTTTAATTCGAATTTGAAAGAACTAATTTCCTTAATATAGGTATAGAAAAAATTTTAAATTTGGAAGAAATACAACCATAGATACGTTATACTTCCCCTCGCAGAGAATGGGCTAGCTAGGTACCTACACTCAGAACCCACCGCAATATTGCAATTTTCCACCCCGCGCACATGCGTGGCGCTGGCGCATGAAACATTCATGATGCATTCATGAGTATTTGTTATTTTAATCCCGATGATCTATTGGCTGTGGTATTGGACGGTGTTATGCTAGATAGCTTGAGGAATGGAGATGGGTTCGCTTGGGTGGGAACAGCAGAAATAGATCTTTATCGATATTGATATTGATATTGATATTGGTATTGGTATTGGTATTGATATTGATATTGATATTGATATTGATATTGATATTGATATTGATATTGATATTGATATTGATATTGATATTGATATTGATATTGATATTGATATTGATATTGATATTGATATTGATATTGATATTGATATTGATATTGATATTTAGATAAGTATATTAACTTGAGAGGCTAGTAGGCACTTAAGGTCCATTTATATCTACAGACATCGAGCGTGCCAGACACGTTCCGAGTAATAGTCTCCTATACAGTGCGTATCTGTCGTAACACGGCCGCGCAGACACGGACAGACACCGGCCAGTATTTGCGGCAAGAGTATTTTGTCTCGCGGTTCATTTCTGTACGTGTCTGTTGCTACATGTTGAGCAGTGTGACTGTGAATAGAGAATCCGAACCTTGCAGACGTCTTTTGTAAATAAACGGTGTATGTTGTATTTTTCACACATTTTTTTTTTCTTGGCACGTGTCTGGCACGGAACGTGTCTGGCACGATCAATGTCTGTAGATACAAATGGATCTTTATGCGGGGCAGGCGCACTACTAGGTTCCAAAGGAAGAAGAGCAAAACACTTCCTATGCTACCATTCCAATTTGGTATATTTTCGACAATATTCCTAATGCTGTGAATTTTGAAAACAGTGACTAATTAAATACGTAATCAAATGGCGCTTAATACAATATTTTTGAGTACGAATTACTTGGTGACAGTGATTTTCATTTGTTTCCATACTAAACTAAGTTAACACCCCTTTGTTGTTACTTTTTCACTTGAAGTGGTATCCAACATTCAATTTAGCGAGTTTTTTCTTCTTTCGTTTTTCTTACGATTCGAATCAAATCAAATCAAACATACTTCATTGCACACACATACAGATCAGATTCAGTCAGTGAATTGGAATAGTAGTTTATGCAACTGTCATATAATGAAGGGTATTAAAACACGAGTGTGAGTTTAAGAAACGAGCGCAGCGAGTTTCATAATAGTAACGAGTGTTTTAATACCCGTGTTATATGCAGTTGCATACACTACTTTATCTTCACTAATGCAATTAATCAAACAACAAGAGTAAAAGCATTAAATTAAATTCACGAGTACGTGTATTGTCACAGTGATTTTGCCGCCATTAAAATCTAACCAATGAGAGCGTAGCTGCGCGCATCAATAAAACGTGACCAACCTGATTGGCCCTGCAATCAAGTTGGTCGCGTTTTATTGATGTTATAATGAGATTTTACGATATCGATGTCGATATTATCCATCCACCATATTACCATCATGTGAAATTGCTTAAATTGAGTGTTTTGTTGTCTGCGTTATAACAGTAGTAATTATAAGTCAAGTATTGGAAACATAAGTAGAATGTTACAACATTAGTGTAAATAAAGATATTTATAAAATTTAACAAATATACCTATTATACTCATTTATTTCTTATTGAGTTCTGCTAAGTAGGTATTTGGAGTTTGTCTATTTGAAGTTTGCTTTCGTAAATAAACCTACATTCTCCTAGGACGATATTTTATGACACAACTTGCACATATAAAATTTTAATTTTTTTTATCCGTAATCGTTAAATTAAAGTAAATTAATAAAATAAATTCTCCAGTGTCATCACAGTTGCATAAGACCATCCCATTAAGTACTAAGCGCAATATCTGTTTGCCCAATCGCGTTAAGTAGCCAGTGTGGTTTTTAGCCCTGCCTATTGAATGCAGCCATCGTCCATAACTGTAAGTTATGTACCGCAGGCCGTATGCACTAATACGTCGTCTCTTACACATCTACTTAAAAGAAATTGAAATTGTTGTTTGTTTTTTTTTATGTCATGGGGGCAAACGGGCGAGTGGTACACCTGATGGTAAGTGATTACCGCCGCCCATGGACATCTGCAACACCAGGAGGCATGCAGGTGCGTTGCCGACCTGGAATGGGAATGGGAACTGACTTTCAAGTGGGGTTGCCGGAACATCATTAGGTGCTTGGCGACAGATTTGCACCTTGAAGGTGGTAGCTAGCCAGCCGGGCACTAGAGAGCGCCCTACCACCATGCTATGGTTTCCTCACGATGTTTTCCTTCACCGACAGCTCAAGCTCATTGTTAGGGTTTGAACCTACGCCTTGCGGCGTTTGATCCGAACGCACCGACCACTGAGCTATCATCGCTGTAAATGTTTTTTGGATTCATCTCGTATTTTAATAAATAACTCCAACTAATATTATACGTGAGAATATTTTTTTGTTTGTTACACTTTCACGGCTTAAATACTCAACCGATCATCGTGAAATTTTGCATACACGTTGACAGAGGCACAAAGAAATACTTGGTTATACTTTGGAACTCCGAAATTATCACGGGTAAAACGGCCAGTTCTTAATAAATTATTAGTTTCCAGGCACACTCCCCCACACAAAATTGAATTTGAATGAAGGAGGTACCTAACTAAGATGAAATTTCAAATTTTAATCATTACATCATCACTTAGAAGTCTGAAATTTTAGATTGTAACAATTCCAAGCGTTTTAAAGTAACGTGTAGGTTCATAATTAGAATTTGTCACTGATGCAAGTAAACACTAAGTATTTAATTTGTCAGTAAATAGGATGTAATTTGCAGATTTTCAAACGTCGATTCCAAAATGAGCGTAAAAAAAATTTTTAACAAAAAAATTAAAACCGACTTCCAAAAACACAAAACTGAAAAGCTAAAAATAAAATGCTAAAATTAACAACAAAATACCGATTCAATCCAAAAGACAAAAACACACGTAATATTATTATTGGTTTGTGCTACCACTGATCGGTTTGAATTCGGTGACAAGCCCGCTGGTGTCTGCTCACTTGGGTTGTTCTGCTCACGAAGAGCTGGTGGCGGGAGTCGACTTAGCCCATCTACCCCCTCCATATTTGGCTTGTCACCGACTTCATACCGATCAGTGGTAGCACAAACCAATAATAATATTACGTGTGTTTTTGTCTTTTGGATTGAATCGGTATTTTGTTGTTAATTTTAGCATTTTATTTTTAGCTTTTCAGTTTTGTGTTTTTGGAAGTCGGTTTTAATTTTTTTGTTAAAAATTTTTGTTTATTTTTCGCTTTTAAGTGACTAAGTTGGTAATTTCTCTAAGTTACAATAGCCTAATGTCAACTGCTCATCACCTTTTACAAAATATTACTTTTCCCGACGCAGGGACGTTAATTGTTGAGGAGTTCTCCTAGTGCTTCGCCATCAGTTCCACTTCAACATATACATTGTGATAGGCATAAATTTTTTAGAAACCATATTAAAGTTAACGATTCAGAACCCGTGAAATACCTATTATTGAGTAGTTCCGATGACCATCTGTGGTCTTCATCATCAGTTCCACTTCTTCAAATTTTGCTTTCCGAAAGCAAATAAACGATTTACTATAAAAAATACTAAAATCGCTATAGGTGTACCTATAATTTTTGAAGAGTTCCCTCGATTACTCCAAGATTCCATCATCAGATCTCAATTTGGTGACAATGGAATCGATTTGGGAGTATCCCCTTTCAAACAAAAAAACAATTTTTGAAATCGCTCCAATCGGAACCCATGAAATAGGTATTATTGTTAAGTAGTTCTGATGACCATCCGTGGTCTTCATCATCAGTTCCACTTCTTCAAATTTTGCTTTTCATGAGCAAATGAACGATTTACTATAAAAATTACCCAAATCGCTATAGGTGTGCCTATAATTTTTGAAGAGTTCCCTCGATTTCTCCAAGATCCCATCATTAGATCCCGATTTGGTGGCAATGGGACCTAATTGGGAGTAAACCCTTTCAAACAAAAAAAGAATTTTCCAAATCGGTCCAACCGTCTTCGAGTAATCGGTGAACATACATAAAAAAAAAAAAAAAAAACATACATACAATCGAACATAGAACCTCCTCCTTTTTGGAAGTCGGTTAAAAAAACAACGAACCCCGCACATTACAAGTCAGGTACAACGGAAGACGGAAGTACCTATTCGCAAACCAATTTATCACAAGCTCGCGGAGCAGGAAAAACAATGTCTACAAAAAAATGACGTTATTCTTTACGTAATGGCGGAAAATTGAGAAAAATACCACTTATCTAGATAGGTCACTGAAAAAATAGACGATTCCCTCTACACGATTTCGCTAAATTCAAAAAACAATAACAAATGGGGAAATAGTACCTACTCAACTAATTAACTTTTATATTTATGAAGGCTTACATTTTTTTTGTACTTTTTTTTTTTTTTTTTTTCAATTTGGACTCAACACTGAGTGTTATTTGCCACTTTCATTTTTTATTTAAGACGATAGGAAGCAAAGGTTAGGAAGCATTTATTCCACAGCATGTTTGTTTAGCTTCGTTTGCGAAAAAAGAAAAAGAAGCGACTCCTAGCTCTAACTCAATGCTGTTTCGCTAGTTTTGATTAATTATCATAAACATTAGCACCTATCTATTGAAGCCATTTAAAGTTTCACATAATAGTTACCTACTGTTATCTCGAGAATTAGCTACAATTCGCACTTCCCCAAGCGTTTCTAGCAACAATAAGTAACTATAATTTTACAATCAGTTGCAATATGTCACTTTTATTGGTGACATCACCAATCGAAAAACAGTCAAACAAAACTCGACTCTAAATTAAATCCAATCAGGTAGATATTCTAATAACAAGTTGTATCAAAATAGAAGTAAGAGGCAGAAAGGATAAACACTTACGCCATAGATCGTTTAAAAAGTTTTAGTTACGATTCTATAAAGCAATTCCGATTTGGGATCTTATGAGGATGCGGATAGAATTTATTTTCCACAATATCTTACCCAACAACACGTAGTCGAAATAATTTAAATGACATTCAACATTGTTACAATGATAATAAAGTTATTTTTGGTGGAAAGAATTATTATTTTGGAATTTTCTAAAATGGAATGCTTTCAAAACAATAGTATCCATTTGGCGCCACGCGCCGCCACGCGCCCGCCACGCGCCAACATGGCGGACGACGTTTGACAGTCATTAGAATGTTTTGTGTTCATTAGATTAATGTGCGGTCTTTTTCACTTTCCAAATGTGAAATTCTTCGGAAGTATGCCGGATTATTATTTGTTGTGCATTGGTTTTTTTTATTGCTACCGATGCGACAGTATGGGGACGTTTTGCGTTGGGTAATGTTTCCGTTGTGGATGAATGGCTGGCTAATTTGTGTTGTGGTTTGGGTATAAAAATATGGTACACCCTAAAAATTTGCTCATAAGAGCGTCTCAAATAGTCTTACGTATAACTTTTGTTTATTTGAGTATCGAAGTACTACGACCATAAACAAATATTTTAGATAGAGTGTGTTTTTGTTGGAGTTTCTTATAATATCGACATCGACCCATTCGGGATGTTTAACGTCTATAGTATTGATTCTATATAGGATCTAGCCCAAAGCCTTGTAAATTTTGTCAAGTCATTTTCTTGTCTTGTCAGATTTGTAAATTGACAAAATGCTCAAAATTAACTCTAATCTATATATTTAATTGGACTGGCAATATCAGTGAAACCAATATACCTAAGTATAGGCTAAAAATTAAAAACTATGAATATTGAAAAGAATCGGTCTCAGGATGCACCCTTGCGGCACACCCCAATGCATTAGCGTAAGTTTTAATCAAAAAATCGTGGGTGTGAAAACCAAACAAGACTGGGGGAGCAAACTTTCCCATATTGATAATGAAACAGCGTAAAAATAACAAAAAAATATGTACTTTCATGCGTATTTTGTGTTCGTTTTAATCAAAAGACAATCATGGAAATTGTTTGTGTCAACAATTACACAGATTGGCGGGAAGCGGTGATTTCTGTTCCGATAGCCCGCGATGACTTTTAGTGATTATTTTTGATTATTATAAGGGTGCACCGTGTGATTTTTAGATCTATATTTGATCAGATTTACTTTTATGGATGCAAACAAAAAGTTTTGTCATAATTATATCCTGTCATTCGTTTATTCCAAGCTGTTTATTGCAACGCACACCTGCTCTGTTTTGACCAATATCAGTTTTAAATATCACTAGCGCGTTTCACCCGCGATTGTTTCGGAGTTCCCGCGGGAATTCCTGGATAAAAAGTACTCTATGTTCTTTCCTGTACCCATGACGTGTATGCAAAATTTCATGATGGTCAGTTGTGTCATTAAGGCGTGAAAGCGTAACAAACAAACTCACTTTCGCATTTAATATTTGTTCGTTTTTTTAATCAAATCATTTAAAAATGATTACCGACATTATATCTCCGTCACCAGTATATCATTGTATCTCCGTCATTCGGTAGCATATTTATTTAAATGACTCAATGCAATTTCGAGTCATCATTTATTTACTTCTAACGGTACTTAGAAACTTTTGAGGTTTGAGACTTTATTTTATAGCTTTTATTGAACTTCAGCTACTGGTTCTGACGCTTCTTATTTATTTCATTATACCTAATACCTATATTATATTTTATTATTATTGTAAATAAAATTAAGTACCTAATTTTAACAAAACAATCCAAAGCTTTATGCCAATTGTATGTAGCTATAATGAATTGTAATAGAATAATGCTCTCAAAATCGGCTGTATCGATAACAATGCGATCAATGAAGCACACTAAGCTGCCGCTAGCGACACTTGCCTGTTTTGTTGCAGACTGTAACACAACGTGTATGCAGAACTGCACCCATATGGCAATACTGAATTTATTGTACGAGGTTGGAACGGAGTTGATATTTAACATAACAATATTAAAAAAAATTGCGTCACTGTTGTCTATTATAGAAAACTTGACTATGTCATGATGATGAAGAAAAATTGCCATCCGTGTACAACAATCCTCCACGTGATCTTAGTGGATGGATGGTTATAAAGCTCATTTTAATCGATTTGATTTGTACCTACCCAGATTGGAGAAGATCCGTAGGCCTGGGATCAAATCTCCGATCTCCGAATAAGGGGTAAAAATTACGTGATAAAGTTGGTGGTAGATAATAGGTATGTTTCAAAATATAATTCTGCTTATCAATATCGACAAGTAGACTAGATAATTTAACATCTTTTTCTCATATCGTCTGATATTTATTTAAAGTATCAAAGTCAAAAACCAACCGAAAACCAACCCACCCTACCCCAGTAGCGTACAGACAAAAACACCACTTGACTGACGTCTAAATGAAAAGAATTCGCCATCAACAATGCACCATACATTATGAATATTAATTATTATAAAAGATTTATTCACAATCATCTCTATTTAAATTTACTTGACTATTATGATCAGGTAATTCAGGGAATATGCCACGCACTTTGAATGGAAGCGAAGTGGATTGTTGTACTTTTATATGCGTTTTGTTAATTTAATTTTGTTTAATTATTTAATAGTGAGTGGAGATAGGATTATCAAAGAGAGGGGTGGATTTGCATAGTTATTAATTGAGATATATAAGTATAATATTATAATTTTGTAAAAAATATCAGTAGATCTAGCTCTATAGTTAAAAAGGGAGAAGGGATATCAGGATGGTTTTCTGCATTAGAGACTTGACAAGGAACCACGTAAACATTCTTTCAGATTGGAACTTAATTCTTTTTTCAATAAGAATTAGGTGTTCCTCCGATTAAAATACTTCAGATTCCTTGATTCCTACACTCTCTTATATTTTTCTTTTCCAACTTTTGTAATTTCGACTGAAACTTGAAGTCGAAAATTTGTCTTCTGCTAATGTTAAAATGATCATTTCACAATTGTCCGTCCAGCGGAACATAGAGAACTTTAGGTCAAAAGGAAAAAGAAGGTCAACGGCTGTAGGCATAGATGATCAATTGATTTGCCACACTGACTCCACACTGAGACAGAGTGGCAGATAAAAAATGTGTGGCAAATAAAAAATGTGTGCGCGAATAAAAAATTAAGAAAGGAAATTTTAAATTGCCGTTATCTACTACTACTACTCTATCTTATCAATTTTACTATCCATCAACAAATAGTTGTACGAGTATAGGTTGTAAGCAAAAATAGATAAATAACCAACTTAAATTGTTAAACACTATATAGGTAACCGCTCTCTAGCGATGGTTTTTTGAGACACCAAAATATAAACAAATAAAAATAAGTAACAATATAAATATAGAAAATAAACTAAAAATGGTGCTTTAACAAATGCCAACATTCGAACACATATTAATTGAACAAAGTCAATTAACTATGTTTTTTTGGTTATTAGGTGCAACCATGGAGGACGAGGTGCAACCTAAGTATATTCAAAAGACAAAACCAAAATAATCTATGGGTACTAAAACATTATAAAGCGGTATAGTTTGTAATTATATACGATTTTAAGTTTAGATGTGGAGAATAATCTCTGAAACAACTGAAGCGATTCTATAAAATTTATATGTAAGCTATAAAATGACATAATTACGATACTTTATATAGTGGAAAAAACGAGTTCTCGGGGCTGATAAAACTTACTGAATCATGACTGTGTAGATTTTACCACCTATAATATCATTTATATCAATTTATTTCGTACAAAAAAGTTGTATTAGACGGAAAAAATTCGGCGAGCAACGATTTTTTACCAATCCGCTTGCATATGCGATGACGCGGCACTTTCTTCTGAACTTGCTAACGAGTAACAAACCATTTGTTATAGTTAAAATGTAGGTTACATTATGAGTAAGTATAACGACCGCTTTCCCACAGGGGGACGCGCAGAAGCCAAATCGAGTTTCAGAACGGACGCAACTAGACCCGACTCTCATAGCACAGATAATATAATACTATAGCTCATAGTAAACGTGATGAAGGATGACCAAAGTTTTCCCCTAAAGTAATTTAGAAACTCTATTTGAAAAAAAATTGCTTTGTGTGTAAAAATCTAATGTACGTTTGGAAAGCAGTTGTTCCAGAGATTATCTCATACAAACAAACAAAACCTTTCCACTTTATAGCAGTGGCTGTTCCCTGCGTTAATTTGGGAGTTCCCGCGGAAGCTCATGTGAAATTCTTACTTCTTACAACAAACTATCTATCTGGGTCTGATTAAGCATGTACCAAAAATGATGGGATATGTTATACCTTTATCAAGATAATAAGTTCATTAGATAATAAGTATTTCAAATGGGCAATATTGTATAATGTCTCAATAAGATTTTATTTCATAAATAAGGTTTCATAAGACGACTGACTCATCAGCTCCGTTGATTTAGTGGTTATTATTGCTACTTTAAAAACATTTATAATAAACTAGCTGTGCCCCGCGGAATTGTGAATTTCGGAATTCCCGCAGGAACTCCAAAGTAGGTACCTAGCCTAATTTACTCCGAATAAGATTAGCTAATTACCAGTGAAAATTAGTTCAACCGTTTCGGAGATTCACCCGCGTGAGTTTCGGAATTCCCGCAAATATTTATATCATGAACCTTTGCGGACGCAGGCAGAACAACCCGCCAAAGTTTCATCACAATTGGACCAATGGTTTAGAAACGCATAGAAGACAGACATAGGTACAAACATTCATTTTTATTTATAAAGAAAGATAATGATATTGAATAAATAAATAAATTATTATAAACTAGATGTGCCCTGAGGTTTCACCCGCAGTAATTTCGGAGTTCCCGCGTGAATTCCGGGATAAAAAGTACCCTACGTCCTTCTCTGTACCCCTGACAACGTGCATGCCAAATTTCATCCAAATCCGTTCAGCCGTTTTTGCGTGATTGAGTAACAAACATCCAAACATCAACACTTTCACATTTATAATATTAGTAGGATTATTCATTCTTTCTAAAAAAATAAGTAAGTACTAGAATAATTTATTTCTTTCATTTATTCATAGATATAAATAAA
Source organism: Zygaena filipendulae (assembly GCA_907165275.2). NCBI lineage: Eukaryota > Metazoa > Arthropoda > Insecta > Lepidoptera > Zygaenidae > Zygaena > Zygaena filipendulae. Next base: position 7,518,406 of record OU015675.1, read on the forward strand.
ATTTTATGCAATTACATAACTTAATAACAGCTAGGTAGGTATATAACCTTACAAAACATTTAGCTTATTTAGGCTAATTCTAACATGATCTTTAGAAATTACGGATACTCTTAGCCCTGGCACAATATACTGTTTCCGAGGGAATCCTCGCTGACATTCACGTGGGCGAGACCGCAGGCGTCAGCCGGAGCTAGAATGACGTCACTTCACACGAATACTTACCTAAAGGATGCCTAAAGGTACCAAAAAAAGTGTCCCTCGTCCATTCGTCGGCCGCTAACTCACCATTCGACACGATTTATATGTGCGATAGTGCAGACGCCACTGTGGAATGTCGTCTTGACCGACCGTCTGACTTTACTTGAAATATCCTTACTGACAAAAATGCGAATGTTAACTTCTTTGTTTGTTACGCTTCCACGCCTTAATCACTGAACCGATCATCATGAAGTTTTGCATACACGTTGTCAAGGGTACAGAGAAGGAGATAGAGTAATTTTTTTTTCTGGATATCCCGCGGGAACCCCGAAATCGCCGCCAGTAGATTACAATTAAAATGACTGACTCATCAGCACCGATGATTCAGTGGTTAGCGAAACTGACTGCTACGACAGGTCGCGGTTTCGATTCCCGTATCAGGTTTTTGTGTGATAAATGAGGAGTATAGAATCAAAGACAGCTAACTAAAACTTTTATCTAGCTTAAACTTTGACGTTCCAATCCTAGTTTTCAACTATTGTTTTTTATGGCTATCAGCTGCATTTGATAACAAGTAGTAAGCGGAATCCATAGATAATCATGAGATGAATTTAATGGCATTCATAGTCCAAATTTGAAATAACATGCAATTAGCTGCCTTTGATTTATACCCCTCAAATATCTGGACATAGATAAGCAATAGTGTGTTAACCCACACTGGAGAAATTTTGAGTAAATCGTGTTTTAAAAGTAGGAGCACCATTTTGTACCACCATGATAAGGTTTCCTCACGATGTTTCCCTTCACCGGAAGCTTAAGCTCATTGTTAGGGTTTGAACCTACGTCTTGCGGCGTTTGATCCGAACGCACCAACCACTGAGCTATCATCGCTGCAAAGTTGTTCTTCGGAACACATCACAGACTGACCAAGTGACTACCTTTGAGTGTAGGTAGGTAGGTATGTACGCAAATTCTCGACATATGTGGTCCTAGTTCAAAGAGCTCCTATTTATTGTACTGTATTAGCGAGCCATATGGGGCCACAAGTAGCCAATGATAAAAATAATGTACACCTTTTAGATGTTAGGTGTTGTTTACACAAACGATGTGTATGTCTGTTGACAAATGGAATTACGATAACGCGATAAAGTGACGCAATAGTGGATTGAGCTTTTTGTGTTTAGAAATTATGGTTTTAGTTTTAATAACTATTTTTATATTCGAACCGGCAGCAATAGTTTCACACTCTAAAATTAACAAAAAAAATTAAAACCGACTTCCAAAAACACCAAACTAAAAAGCTAAAAATAAAAAGATAAAAATAACAAAATACCAATTTAATCCAAAACACAAAAAAACACGTAAAATTATTATTGGTTTGTGCTACCACTGATCGGTTTGAATTCGATGACAAGCCCGCTGGTGTCTGCTTGGGTTGTTCTACTCACGAAGAGCTGGTGGCGGTAGTCGACTTAGCCCATCTACCCCCTCCATATTTGGCTTGTCACCGACTTCGAACATCGACAATCGAACATAGAACATAGATAGAAAGGAGGAGGCCTTTTTGGAAGTCGGTTAAAAATAAATTATCATCGCCGAATCAGAATTTAAAGTAGGTAGGTACTATATACCTATTTTAAATCGAAGCTTTTAAACCATGAATAAACAACTTAGTAATAAGTGGAAAAGAATGTGAAAACTGGTCACTTATGATAAATAATAATTTAATAGAAAATAACTTTTAATAATACCTACATAGGTAGCTAGTTAGTAATATGATATGTACCACAAAAAACAAACAGAAATTACTGTGATAATTCTTAAAAATCGGAAAACCCTATTATATAAATCTGAATGTTTGTGAAGATGTTTGCGCTTCATGAATACGGCTAAACATATTGTTAGGATGAAATTCGACGCACGGACACAAAATTATCTCTAGAATTTTTTTTATCCTGGAATGTCCGAAAAGAATCCTGAAAATTGCGCGGGCAAAGCCGCAGGAAAGAGCTGGTAATTAATTATTATTAATAATAGTTTTGTAATATCTAGAAAAAACAATTAAAAGGCAATAACGATAAAACATAGAGCATTTTAAAACAAAAAATCCTTTTTGCCAAATATCGATTGCAATAGGTACCTTAAAAGCTAAATTCATATAAAATTTATCACCCACTTTAGTCGAATTTATATCACTAGCTGTGTCACGTGGTTTCTCCCTAATATAAATTACTAGCTGTCCCCGCGGGTTCACCCGCGATAATTTTGAGTTTTTGCGGGAATTCCAGGAAAAACCATAAGTATAAACCTCTCTCTTGAACAACTCTATTTATTGGTGAAAACCGCATGCAAATCCGTTCAGTATTTTTGAGTTCATCGCGAACAGACGGCAGACAGATACTTGGGTAATACACACAGCACCACCTAGCACCAAATTAGACAGAGCATAATCCCTTTATAAATTTGAATGTGAGTTTATTTGTTTGTTTGTTATGCTTTCACGCCTCAACGGCTCAGCCGATCATCATGAAATTTTGCCTACACGTTGTCAGGGATATAGAGAAGGACAAAGGATACTTTTTGTCCCGGAATTCCCGCGGGAACTCCGAAATTTACGCGGGCGAAACCGCGCAGAAAAGCTAGTACATTATAAAAAGCCGTGTGCAAAACAAGCTTCTACTCGACATTTTGGGCTGGGCTTCGCCTGTTAGTTAACCACGTAACTACCTACTGTTGTATAGATTATTATGTACATTTTATATTATTTTATAGCCTGCAGTATCTACAGGTGATACCTATAAAATAAATAACATAATGATACCAAGCGTAAAGAACAAAAACCACTCGAGTTGTGTACGAGATAGCGGGAATGTGTTTACAAAACGTTCTGGCGCATTACCGGGCGTGTGTGCCCGGCTTTATCGTAGCTTATGCCGTGTGCTACGACCTTTATCTGTTACATTCAACACCGACACAATTCTCCGTCAAAATTCAATCGTACTCCCCTAAACTACAGCCGATATTCAATGCATTCGTAATTTTGTTTTCGGATTTATTACGGATTTCGTTGGTTCCATTCTCATACAGGATTTTCAGCTTTATCCACTTGTGAATAAGGCAGTTAAAGTTTTATACAGGATGCGTAGGTAAGGTATATAAAAGATGAACATTATAAGTGTATAGATAGTTCGAGGATTAATAGGTAAATGTAGTGATTGGAAATAGTTGGAATTCTTTCAAGTCAATTTATAAAAATAAAACAGTTTCGAACCAAATCTTTCAGCTGCGTTTTTCTATTAGTAGGTACATACTTACATTTATGGTAACAGAAAAAAAGATAGAGGGACGGCAGTGATAGATATACATAGATTGTATAGGCAGTAAATAGTGCTGTAGTGGCATTATTCAAAGAGAAAAGAGAGGAAAACATTTCTATGATCGCATTTCCTCTTAATTAGGCATACGTCAAATGTGTCATTGGTAGGTAAGAATAGTTATTCTTCTGAGGTAATAGGCTATTTGACTACTTTTTTTTAGTCCGTCTTGTAGATTAATAAAAAATGTTGGACACGTATTTTCCTTTTTTTACGTAATCAAAGAATAACAGTGATACATTGAGTTGAAATTTCGCGTGACGTCACTAACTAGTGCAGTTTGTATGGCGGCTTGTAGTGGTAAGTGACGTCACGAGCCCCCACCCTAAACTTTAATGCGCTTTATCTCTGTGTATTTTCATTTAGTTGAAAAATAAAAAAAATACGTGTCTAATGATTTTTAATTTTCTAAAAGATGGACTAATAAAAATTTTGATTTTCAAAAGTTGACAACATCCCTATTGCCATCGCACGAATTCCAATAAGATCATAGATTTATTTACTACTATTTCTGACGGTTTCACTTATGTCAGTATATAGGCTAGTTGACTATTTTTAGTCAGTCATGTTACTTATTAAAAAATATTAGAAAGGTATTTTTTTACGTAGGTAGGTACCTAGCTAATAAAAAATAACGGTGATACATCGAGTCGAAATGCTACGTGAGCATGACGTCACGACTTGGGACAGGTACCTAATCCGTGGTTATGACGTCGCTAGCCCCAACACCTAAACTTTGATGAGCTTTATCTATGTTATTTTCATTAATTTAAAGAAACAAAATATACGTATCTAAAATTTTTATTTATTTCTTGTCTGACAAACAAAATAAACTTTTCTATTTTCACGCCCCGGCAACATGCCATTTGGGATTTCTTCAGGAGCTCTTTGATGTTAGTTGAAGATATCTGAACGCAGTCGGCGTTCCCTCTTAAGACCCATGTTCATCGTGTGAACTACGTTGATAAGACGCTTCCAACACACTTGAGAATACACTTGCTATGAGAACAGAACAGTGGCTTTATTACTTACCAATGCCAGCGACTTCGCTCACGTTGTTATTACAGTAGAACCTTAATAATCCAATCCCTCGATTATCCGAACATTGGCGCAAAGACTCATAGTATTCGACCTTTGTTCAGGTGTTTGATATTTTAACGTTAATGTTTATTTAAAAATTTAACATAGGAATTGTATCTACTATTTTTAAGAGACTTTCCAAAAAGGAGGAGGTTCTCAATTCTTTTTTATGTTTGTTACCTCATAACTTTCGACTGGGTGAACTAGTCTTGATGATTCTTTTTTTTATTCGAAAGCTGGTGCTTCCCATTGGGTCCCATTGTCATGAAATCAGGATCCGATGATGGGATCTTGGAGAAATCGAGGGAACTCTTCAAAAATTATAGGTACACCTATAGCGATTTCGGTATTTTTTATAGTAAATCGTTCGTTTGCGTTCGGAAAGCAAAATTTGAAGAAGAGGAACTGATGATGAAGACCAGAGATGGTCATCGGAACTACTCAATAAATACGTATTTCACGGGTTCCGATTGGAGCGATTTCGAAAATTGTTTTTTTGTTAGAAAGGGGATACTTCCAAATTGGCCCCATTGTCACCATGTCAGGATCTGATGATGGTATCTTGGAGAAATCGAGGGAACTCTTCAAAATTTATAGGAACACCTATGGCGATTTGGGTATTTTTTATAGTAAATCGTTTATTTGCTTTTTATGTATAAAGGTATTGTTTTCGTTTGATCTTGTCCCAAAAAACCCTCATTTCGATTATCCGAACTAATTGGGACCCATTAGTTAGGATAATCCAGGTTCTACTGTATTGTAACTAAGCCAAATTGTTTATTGCATAATTTGCCAGTCAGTCAGTCAGTTTCACTGGCTACCACGCAAATGTTTCTATCAGGTGACTGTCCCCTAAGCCAAGTTGACAATCCATATACATTATCGTTATAGAAAACTGAGGAACTTATCGTCATTATGTCATGTGGTCCTGAAAAATCGTCCAATCATCAAAAGTCCAATTCGTGACCACGTGATATGATGATGTCTTAAGTTTTCTAATACCTATAGTGATAAAAGATTACAGATCGTCAACTTGGCTATAAGTTGGCGGGTCAGTATTCCAGCCGTCGTGTCCTCTAAGCTAAAGCGCGTTCCACAATAGAAAGATGAATGGCATCGCACAAAATGGCGTAATTCGTATAAATATAACACTCACTGCACACTCTAAAACGCGTCGCTTTTAACAACACCGGACGTACAAAAGCGCAACGCCTCTATTAACCATAGAGAAATTCTCGATAAAAACTCAAGACACGTATTGAGAATAACAATAAAAAGTGTACAATGTACTTACAATATGCGAGGAAAGAGCATTCTCCCCGGTATTATGTGATTATCACTTTCAACTACATTGTGCAGTGGGGTAGGCTGGGCTGAGATGGTATAATACCTAATCCTTAGTGTGTGGAAACTCACTGGGGTGTAAAAACGCGCGGCGGTTTTTTTAACGACGCCATTTTGTATGCAATGCCGTTTAGTTTAGTTAAGGTAACTGAATAAAATTAATAATTCACAGAATGATTATTATATTTCATCGCTTCATTCTTCGATATAATAATTAACTAGGTAGTTTCTTTAACTTGCTAGGCAACGTCGCACGGTTTTTAGAGGAAAAAATAATGTTTTTTGATTTAAAAGTACTTCTATTGACTTTGGTAGTGTTTACTCCCTACCTGGCGCTACCCGCCATATTAAGCCCTCATTCCTTTTTCGTGCGTGGCAACGAGCACACCTCTGCAATGCCGAAACCAAAGCGAACTAAACAAGAAAAAATTGAACGTTATAAAAGAAAACTTCAAGATCTGGAAAAAACAGATCTTAGAGCAGAAGTTAAAAATAAACGCCGTCGTCACAGACTCATATCATCTGAGCAATCAGACGTCGATCAAGGTAAGATACAAAAAGTTTATTGTAACTAGTTAATTGCCGCTGTATAAAATTAAATACTTAATTTCAAATACCTTCTACATAATTATTAACTTACTTTCACAAAGAAAGCAAAGTTATTTTTTATCAATCAGTTAGGTATTTTATATCAATGGTATATTTTTATAAAATATGAATCTACCCTACAAAAAAAAAAAAAAAAAAAGGAAAACTCTTTGTCGGAGTTAACTGCGAGTTAACAACGATTATGAAGTCAACTGCGAGTTGATTTCAAATTGAATAACATATTTTGTTCAGAGTACCTACATGTTACGATTACACAGCAATTAACTGCGAGTTAATTGTAAGATTAAAGTCAACTGCGAGTTGATTTCAAATTGAAAAACATTTGTTCAGAGTACCGACATGTTACAATTACACAATAATTAACTGCGAGTTCATTGTTGTGAGAACTAATTACATAAATGATAAGTAATACCATTGCATCATTAAAATCGAAATTAACTACGAGTTAATTTCGATAAAGAAATCAACTGCGAGTTGATCTGAAATTTTTATTTTTTACCAGTAGTTACGATGCGATCCTAACAAAGATGTTATTTTGGTTTTAGATGACAGTCACTTACAAAACGAAGTTATAACTCCGCCGCTGATTGACATAGATCAATTACCAGCACACGAAATTTTACACGATCCCGTGGTAGAAACACAAGCAGATGATAATCCTGATCCGATCTCGGAGGCGACACCCGAGTTGGTGGCTCCAGCTCTTGACCAACCTGCGCAAGCTGCTGATGTGGAGTCGTCTTTAGACCCTTCGCTTCTTGCTGCTCTAGGAGAATCTACCTCCGACACGCCTGAATTTGGACAAAGTGTTCACGACAGCTTAGCCAACATATGGCTGCCTCTCCTAAAAAGAGGAATGACGAAAGAAAATAGGGAGAAACTCCTCAAAGAATATTTAATACCCAGCAATTGTAAATTGCTACAAGCGCCAAAATTGAACGCAGAAATTTTAGCCGCCGTGTCGGAAGTAGTTCGCGGACGTGATAAAAAATATGTCAACGTGCAACAACAACTGGGCCAAGGAATTTCGGCTATTAATCGGGCAATGGATATATTATTAAAAAGTGACAACAAGACTGAAGCACTCAGATATTTGAGCGATGGGTGTCGTATTCTGTGCGATTTACACCACTTCTTTACCAAAGACAGAACTAAGCTAATTACACCAAGCCTGGATAAAAACTTTCTCCAGGTCATTGAAGATGCTGAACGGGATGAATATCTATTCAGTAATGCTTTACCTGAAAAGATTAAGGCTAGTAAGGCTATTGAAAAACAAGGTAATCAAATAAAGAAAACCTTTAACTCAACAAAGCCTAACACCCCGAGCACGACGAGCATTCGGGCTTACACATCACAGGAAAACTGGTCCGGCCCTCCTCGTTACTCGTCGAACAGGGGGGGGCGGGGAGGAAATCGGAGGACGAATCCTCCGGCGACGCGGCGTCCGTACATCAACGCCACCGCCGCTCCGACGACTCGAGCGCCGCCAGCGCACCACAAACCACGTGCACCAGCACATCAACATTAGCACAGGTACACGCTAGCCGTCTTACACATTTTTAAAATCTTTTTAATCCCAATGGTTTCATGACAACCATAGATCTGAAAGAGGCGTATTTACTTACCTGAGAGGTAGATCGAAAGTACATTCAATTTCAATTTGCACTTTACGGCTCAATCGAAATTGAAACTTACGAATTTACTGCTATGCCATACGGCTTGTCTATTGCACCTAAAGCAATTACGAAGATTGCATCAATAATGTTAATGCAACTATACCTATTAGAATTTTTAAGTTTAGTCGTTAATTACGACAAAAGTCTGTTAGAACCATTATACATTGTAAATTCTTACGATTCAATTTTGATTCACGAAATTTAACTTTATGTTTAACTTCAGAGAAACGTGACACGTACGTACGAGAACGTAGATCTTCCAAAATTATTCCATTTGGTAAATAAAATTCATCAACTTATATCGATGTTCCATTCGGGAGTACCCTCAACTGATTGGTGTTCTTATTTCTGCCAACCCTGCCACCAGGTCTCTTTGGTTATATACGCAGTTACTGGAACGACACAGTATTTTTGGGACTAAAAAACTACTGCTAACAGATTTGGCAATGGTGCGAAACGCGTAATATTATCTTGATTGCTTCTTACGTAAATACGAAAGACAACCGGGCTGACAAAAAGTCTAGCATGACTAGGTAATCCCGATACTGAGTGAGAGTTATCAAACAATGCCTTTCAAACCATCGTCAAGAGTTTCGAACAACTCAAAATAGACCTTTTCGCATCCCGCGCCAATGCCCAATCTGATATACCAACTTCTCTCTTGGTTCCTAGACCCAGATGTCTTTGCCGTGGATGTGTTTACTCATCAATTGGAGTTCTAAATTCTTCTACGCATCCCCACTTCTCTGTTTAATATTAAAATATATATACAAAATTGTTGACGATGAGGCGAACGGCATACCTACTTGTCTTTACGTTGTGACCTTCCCTGCCATGGTCACAGATATCATATTTTAAATTAAAGTAAATTAAAGTAAAGTAAATTAAAGTAAATTACTACTATCTTATTGCAGAAAATCTCATCGACTGCACTCCAAGCTTACCCCGGCTGCCGCGGTGCTATCAGCGCAGCCTTTGCCCGCCGCGGTGTCCCACCCGAGGCGATGGCATTAACTTTAGCTTCTCTATCGGAGAATACATTAAAACAGTACAATGTTTCCTTAAAACTCTGGTGGGAGTTCTGTATCAATAACGGTTCAGACCCTTTAAATATGTCAACGACGTTCCTACTTAAATTTCTTGTTGGTGAATTTAATAGAGGCTGTTCGTATGGAACCTTGAACAGTCACCGCTCCGCTTTATCGCTTTTGTCATCTGAAATCGGCTCTAATGACTGTATAAAACGATTACTTAAAGGCGCATTTAGATCAAAACCCAGTGTGCCAAAGTACAGCAGTACTTGGGACCCCCAAATAGTCCTCGATCTAATATCGAAATGGTTCCCTAACACAGAACTTAATCTTGAAAAACTCACGAAGAAACTTGTAATATTACTTGCACTCTGTACTGCACACCGGGTACAAACTCTTTCACTGATTAAAATAGAAAACATAGATATATCAGAAAGTCACATCAAAATTGTAATTCCCGACGTGATTAAAACATCTGCACCTGGTCGTGAACAGCCTATATTAAATTTACCATATTTTAAAGATAATCCAAGTATTTGCCCTGCCCAAGTTCTCAAAGACTATATTTTGTTAACTCAAAATAAGAGAACTGGGGATCAGGGCTCGCTTTTGTTAACGTACAAAGCTCCCCACAGAGCGGCCACAAGCCAGACTGTAAGTCGGTGGATACGCCAGGTGCTGGGCGAGGCGGGCGTGGACGTGTCCGTGTTCGGCGCGCACAGCACGCGGCATGCGTCCACGTCGGCCGCGCGCACCGCCGGTGTGTCGGTAGAACTCATCCGCAAGGCTGCGGGATGGACTCCGACATCACAAACGTTTTCCAAATTTTACGATAGGCCGCTATACACCGGAAACGAAAATGCATTCGCAAGAGCCGTTTGCTTAGGACGTAATAATGCGTTAGATTAACGATTATTACCTATCAACGATTACTTTTAAGATTATTGTAAATTATTGTAAGAAGACTTTTTAAGTTTGGTTTCACTTAATACAAGATTGTCTTTAAATGAAACGAGGTTTAATTAAAAAAGCTAGAAGCAAAAACTTATTATTGCTCTAAAACTCTACCTAGTTAATTATTATATCGAAGAATGAAGCGATGAAATATAATAGATGATCAAACGAACTTCTGGAAGTGAAGTTCGATCACTATTATGTGAGTCGCTTCATTCGAAGATATAATTAGGACCCTCCCGCCCTGGATTTCGGTTCGGAACTAGAGATTCCGAAAAACCCCGTAATAAGTTTTGCTTCCTACTCTAAAGGAATGAGGGCTTAATATGGCGGGTAGCGCCAGGTAGGGAGTAAACACTACCAAAGTCAATAGAAGTACTTTTAAATCAAAAAACATTATTTTTTCCTCTAAAAACCGTGCGACGTTGCCTAGCAAGTTAAAGAAACTACCTAGTTAATTATTATATCTTCGAATGAAGCGACTCACATAATAGTGATCGAACTTCACTTCCAGAAGTTCGTTTGATCATCTATTATTTGTATCTAATTTACAAATAATTACTCGATCATAGTTACATAATAGGACTCTATACCCGGTTACTTATATTTTGAAGTTATTTTAATGTGTACTTAATTACCTACGTAATACAAAACAGGAAAGGTACATAATATAAATAATACAACCTAAATCATTTGGTCAGAAATATGAAGTTTCTCTTTGGGTTGGGTTCGTATAGCCTGGATTGTAGAATGTCTGTATGAGGAAAACGTCTGGTTGGAAAATGACCATATAGATTTAACCACAACATCTTATTCGTAAATTGTCTTACTTTTAAAATTCCACAGTAGTTAAAATCTGAGTTGTAAACGGTTCTTCTTGCTCAAGGTCTAGGGAAAATGACTTGATTATAGAACGTCTTTTTTCTTTCAAAGAGTTTGTAATTTTATACTCTTTACTCCACCTGGTAGCCTGAATGAGATAACTTTATAAGGCCGCTTTTTTGAGGCATTTAATACTTTCTGTTTTTACCAGTTTTCAGTAATTTTTACTGATCGTGGTGCTCTGTCATCATTTCATTTTATTAATTAATTAATTCAATGACAGCTAGTATCACAATAAAAAGACAATGTTTTTAAGTCACAGTGCGTTCGCTCAATCAGCATAAAGAGGCTGTCACACCGCACTAACCGGCTTACGCGCGTGACCGCGTTGACGCATCGCAGTGACGGTCAGCCGCCATATTGCGTCACCGACAGCGCGTCACGCGGCGGCACGACGACTTCGCTTTTAAGACGTTGAAGAGGGAAAAAAACATGGAAACTGGTCAATTCATAATGTTTAGGCCTTTGTATGTTGTTTGCAAAATAAATCATTTATTTATTTATTCTTGTAACAGTATCCACAGCTTATCGTACATAGTATACCGTATAATACAACATGTTATTGTTCTGATTTGGATGCTAAAGTCAAGAGTTCAATAAAATTAATTTTAAATTTTGATTTACGTATAAGAAAATTGTAATGTAATAATAGCCTGTTAGTGTAGATTAATCTATTTATCTGTTGCACTACGTATTTACCCGCCCGAATTTAAAAAGTCCCTCGAGAACTCTACAAAGTATCCTGTACAGTCGGGAATACTACAGCTTCCTATTAGTGAAATAATTAATAAAGTACCTACAGTAGTCCCAGAAACTACCCTTTACATCCAAACAAACTCATTAATCTAAACAATAACGGTTATAATCATCACTTAATGTTCATTTGACTATTATTTACCATCCACAAAGTGGCCAGCAAATCTGTCGTCAGGCTTTGTGTCAGAAAACAATAATAAATTCTATTTTTTGCCGCGGCAACACAACACCCGGCAGTCAGTGGCCTCATGAGATCAGATTTGAGGTAATCGCATCAAAACGCAGCCAGCGTTAAATCCCGCGCCGACGAGTGTGTAAAGAGCTTAAGAATTTATTTTTTTGGTGTCTGGTCAGTGTCATATGACAATGTTTAGTAATATTTTTCACTATATTAACTTTTTTCTATTTCATTCTCATTATAAAAGTAACTAGTTTTTGCCTACCGATATTCCCGCGGGAACACTTGGTTAAAGGATAAAAAGTATCCTGTGTCGCTCAGGGATACTGTAGCTTCATATCACTGAAAGAATTTTCAGCATCGAATCCCTAGTTCTAGAGATTTCTCCCTACATCCAAACTTACAACCGGACGCAGATAAGCAATAACATTTTAACCCACAAAATTAAGTTATTGAAACAGAACGATTTATTGCGAGCTAAAAACCTTTTTTCAGTTATGTGTTTACTTTATTACATTGTGTAAATATGTAACAATATGTTGAACATAAAAAAATGTTGACACAAAATGGCGCTATAATTTTAAAACACGATTCACTCAAAATTTCTACAGTGTGGGTTAACACACTATTGCTTATCTATGTCCAAATGTTATTTAAAATATTTGTGTAGGTTACAAGTATGTATGTGTAATAGATAATGTGTAATAGAGCTTGCTTGTGTAGAATTGGAGCGATTTATTATTGTTTGTGTATATAGACCTCCTTCTGGTGACTACAATTATTTTTCAGAAGTTATGGATGTTGCTTTATCCAAATTAAGTAACTGTGGTAAGAATCTGTTTGTTTGTGGAGATTTTAATGTTAATATTCTTGAAAAAACCTCCACATCATTTAATATCCTAAATTTATTCAAATCATATAATCTTTTGCACTTATTTATGGAGCCTACTAGGATATGCACTACCACATCTACATGTTTAGATAATATTTATAGTGATGTAATTCCCAAGTACAAGAATATTATTAATAAATTAGACTCTGATCACTCTGGTCAATTTATAAATTTTGAAATAATTAAAAAACCTTTGGCTAAAAAGAAAATTAGTTATGTGCCGGTAACAGCTGATCGCTTGGAGCGTATGAGAGTTGATTTGATTAGTAACTTGCCTTTTTTACAATCCAATTTAGATCCAAATTCTTTATACAATTCATTCTTTCATTCATTCACCAATCAGTTTAACACAATATTTAGTTCCAGAGTGATTACAGTTACTGAAAGTCCAGTGTTTAGCGATTGGGCAACGGTAGGAATACATAAAAGTAGGCAAGTGTTATACAAGTTGTACTACGAAAGACAGTTCAACAATAGTGAAGAGTTTAAAGAGTATTTAAAATCATACTCAAAGATTTTCAAAAACGTTTGCTTGTTGGCTAAATCGCATTTTATCAGTTCTAAGATCAAAAATAGTAATAATAAAATTAAGGCTATATGGAAAGTAATTAATGAAGAAACTGGTAAAGCTAAATTTAATGATACTACTTTCAAGTTATGTGTTAATGGAAAGGTTATTAAGTCAGATTTGGAAGTCGCGAATGAGTTTGAAAGCTTCTTCGCTAATATACCAGTTTCTTTAACCAGCACTTTAAGCTCTTCCACCACGATTTCGAAGTCTCTTCTTAAGGCGAATGTTCCAGAATGTGCTAGTGAATTTAATTTTAGCTATGTAAGTGTATTTGATATTTTTAAGGTTTTTAAGACAATAAATCTTAAGAAAACCGCCGATTTGTGGGGGATTTCTGTTACGATTATAAATTCATTGATTGAAATTATTGCACCAGATTTAGTTATTATATTTAATAGATGTATAGACTGTGGTGTGTTTCCTGACCTAATGAAGTATAGTAAAATAACACCTTTGTTTAAAACAGGTAGTACATCGGACCCTAATAACTTTAGACCAATTTCGGTACTACCAACATTTAGTAAAATATTTGAAAAGCTTATGCTAGACCAACTTATCATATATTTTTATAGAAACGACTTGCTGCATCATAAACAGTTCGGTTTTACTCGTGGTCGCTCTACAACTGATGCAGGAATCAAATTAATTGAAAATATTTTTGAAGCCTGGGAGGAGTCACGCGACGCTTATGGAGTGTTTTGTGATTTGTCCAAGGCATTTGATTGTGTTTTGCATACAACTTTGGTCAGGAAGCTACACTACTACGGAATAAGAGGCATGGCTTTGGATCTTCTTACTTCCTATTTAAGTGATAGGATCCAAAGGGTTGAGGTCAACGGCAAGCGATCAAATGGATCTGCCGTTATGATGGGTGTGCCGCAAGGATCTATATTAGGACCATTCCTGTTCCTTGTCTATATAAACGACTTACCCTATCTGGTAAAGGAGAACCATGAGATAGTATTGTTTGCAGATGATACATCTTTAGTATTTAAGGTTAATAGACAGCAATCGGCTGTAGACGATGTGAACAATGCTCTCTCTAAAATAGTACACTGGTTTAATGCTAATAATTTATTACTAAACCGCAGTAAAACTAAATGTATTAGATTCGTAACAAAAAATGTCAAACAGGTTAAAACCAATGTAAAAATTAACAATGACGATTTGGAACTGGTCGATGAAACTGTCTTTCTAGGTATAACACTAGACGCAAAATTACAATGGGGCCCACATATAGAAAAGCTATCGGGCAGACTTAGCTCAGCTGCTTTTGCTGTTAAGAAAATTCGTCAAATAACTGATATTAATACTGCACGTCTAGTTTATTTTAGTTATTTTCACAGCATTATGTCATACGGTATACTGCTGTGGGGTAATGCCGCAGACATCGAGTCTATATTCGTGTTGCAGAAACGAGCTGTTCGGGCCATCTATAAGTTGGGCCCTCGGGAGTCATTAAGAACTAAATTCAGCGAGTTTAAAATAATGACTGTATACTCTCAGTACATATACGAGAATTTATTATATGTTCACAAAAATTTAGCCAACTTTAAGAAAAACAGTGACTTACATAATCATAACTTAAGAAATAAAGACAAACTCGCTGTGCCTACTACTAGGCTCCATAAAATTTCTAATTCTTTCAAAGGGCAATGTATACGCTTTTACAACAAACTGCCAAACGATGTGTTTGATTTGTCAATTAATAAATTTAAGAGCTTGATTAAACACACTTTGTGCGATAAAGCCTATTATAGCGTAAAAGATTATTTAAATGATACAAACGTTTGGTAATGAGTTGCTCATTTCTATTTTTATTTTACTTTTTCATTTGACGCGCAAGGTCAGATTTTAGATTATACGTTTGTTGAATGATTTTTTGTAAAGTTGTGTGCGTACTATGTAGCCGTTAGCGGCCTTACCTGTTTATTGAATTAAGAATCAATTTCATTGACACGATAGTGACTAGATATGTCATGCTCACTCAAATGTACCGCTGGCGGTGGCGTGTGAGTCGGGTCGCTCGGTTCCCTCTAATATGGTTGAGCGGGGCGGGGCTTACGAGCACGTCATACTCGTGAACGGGTGCTGTCAGTTGGTGCTGGTCATGTCTGGTCTACTATTATAGATAATCTTAGTTTAAATCGGAATGTATCTGTATCTGTGCGATAGTTTATTGCTGGCTGCGGCTCATTGTTTTCACATAATGGGAATATCAGTGAACACTAATTTTATAGAATTTTTATTAGACAGGCAATATTAGACTACAGTTGTCATATTAATTGATTTGTTAACAAGTTGTGTGCGCACTATGTAGCCATTACCGGCCTTACCTGTTTATTAAATTAAGAATCAATTTCAATGACACGATAGTGACTAGATATGTCATGCTCACTCAAATGTACCGCTGGCGGTGGCGTGTGAGTCGGGTCGCTCGGTTCCCTCTAATATGGTTGAGCGGGGCGGGGCTTACGAGCACGTCATACTCGTGAACGGGTGCCGTCAGTTGGTGCTGGTCATGTCTGGTCTACTATTATAGATAATCCTAGTTTAACTCCTAATGTATCTGTATCTGTACGGTAGTTTATTGCTGGGTACGGCTCATTGTTCTCACATAATTAATTGCAAGTTGAGTTACCACTAATTATATTATAGATATATCTATATTGTAACCTTAAACTGACAGCGTGCTGCTGAAGAGTTTGTTGCGCAGCTTCTTCTCTTCAGCCATAGCACTAGGAAGCTGTGAGGGGTGGATATTTTATGGGTGCTGTCATGGTAGCTGTAGTTATATTGACGTCAAAAAGAGCCACATTATGGGCCAAATTTGAATAAAGGATTTGACTTTTTTTTTTTTTCTACTTAAATTCTTAGTAGTACTTACTTAACTACTTTCAAGTACATCTATGATATTATACCTAAATTTATTTTTGAAAATGCTAGCTTTAAGTGAAAACTCCACGTTTTTTTAATATGCATAGATAGAGATGAGATAGAGTCAGTCATGCCGTTTGTGTCATTTTGTTCTTGCTAAGATTTTCCTTCCACAGAAAAGTATAATGTTGATACAAATTTTAAACCAAATAAATTTGGAATTTTATCAAGAATCTACGATTATCTAACATCTCGATACGAGTGGCTGATAAATATGCTATTAAATGTAAAATGGCGCCAATCGATGTGTTAAACATGCCCTTTATTTTGACAAAGCAGAATTTTATATTTCAATCCTCTTAGCTTTTTTTCTATTCTATTTATTTTTTTTTTTTATAACACAATGACAAAGGTATTCTGTTATAGTGCCGGCTTTTCTTAACGGATCCTTTGTCGGTTGGTTGATATGACACGTTATAGGCATGTTCTTTTTTTATGGACTTTCGCATATAATGCATTTAGCGAGTTTCAAGTAAAATTAAATTAGATCAATGTATTTTCTATTATAATGCTTCGTTGTACGGTTTGAAATTGCAAGCCACGGTAGGTACTACAGCTTGCAAGAACTGTCTCGGAGCTCTTCGAGGAAACCGAAGAAATTCATGCAGCTCGAAATGTCATTACCTTCTAGAGCAGATAATAAACTGTCTCCGTAAAAATTAATGTTTCATTTTTAACCATTTTTTATCGACATGTAATTATATGACCGAACGGCCGCCACCTTTGATTCCCACCAAAAAACTCTTTGTTATTTAGTGTGTGTAGGGTAAAAAAAGGCTAAGTGCGTCGACCCATGCACAATGAAGGATTCCGCAGTGGGGTAGAAAGTTCACTGTGAAAATTCCAAGCAATTTTTTTTTCTCCATAATCTTCCAATCTTCGCCCAAGAGCGGGCGCGCACGATGGCGAGGCGGCAGGCGCCGGCGGCGAGCGCGCGCATCCTCATCGATCCGGTGCTGGAAGCAGCACCGCACTGTGACCTGTTTGTGACTGGGATTGGATGTCTGATGAAGGAATGCAACAGAGTATGTGAGGTGAGGTATGCCAGGAGCACCACCATAACATGATCATTAATAATTAAGTATACTATAAATTTGACATATTATTGACTTGTAAATTTGACATACTGATTTAATTAAGTACCTAATAATGTAAAGACTGCATAATTACAATAGTAACCATATAATATGATGTAATAATGCCAATATTAATGCTATAATGACTATTAATTTACTGATTGTTTAGTTTAGTTTATATTAGTATAATGATTGTTAATAACTACATTAATTTATAGTTTAATTTAACGTACTTTATAACGCTTTGGTCAATTGTACCTACTGTAAAGTTATAAATGAATGAGTCAATAAATAAATAAATAAAAACTCCCCGACGCATTTTACTCAAACAAATTTTCATTGAAAGTGTTGTGTGGGTATGTGTAAGACATATCTACTACCTCTAATTTTTATTATATCTACAGGGTTGACAAACCCCTTATAGTAAATTTATCATGGACAATTTGTCACACAGCGGCTTCAGAAACGCTTAACTCTGCACCAATTACTATTGACTTAGTTATGTCATTAAAAAAAATTCTTTACTATTTTTCAAGAACTACCTACATAATTAATTGCACTGAAACAATTTTTTTCATCTCAGTAAAACACATCCTTAGTTTCTCGCACGTTTTTCTTTGTTTCAAAGTTTCAAACTTCAAAATTCCGATTTAATAGATTCAACTTTGGGTCGGTATTGAAAACTATAACGAAGAAATTTAATTGCTCTAATAAGTATGACAACAAGTGGCCATCTTTCCAAAAGTAGTCGCAACTCGCAACTAGATTGCATCCGTTCGTCCGTCTATTGTACCCAAGGTTAGTCAAAAAGGGAACACTAAGCTGGATCAACGTATGATAGAGAGATCGTTTGTAGCGCCTAACAAATTTCTTAAAAATCAAATTTTTCGAGAATTCGAAATAAAACATACGAATTCAAATATTCACTCACTCTATTATGAGCTCCAAAGACCCTAAGTGATACAGGTTCATTTTTATACAGGAATTTTGCGTAGCGAAAAATTTATAAATCTATGACAGAAACAGAGTTCCCGGAGGAGTCTCGAAAATCACACGGTTATCAGCTATTAAGTTTTCAGTAATTTAGGTCTTGGTATAAGTTTACAAAAGTAGAAAGTAAAATTTAGAAAAGTATAGAGTCCGCTACCAGCCTATCAGACCAACCATGACCTCCATGACATCCGCCAGCAGTGTACAACTGAGAAGAAGAAGATAAATCCACTATCCACCACGATTTAAGGAATCCTGAATGAAATTCGAAAATTGACGTGATTGAAACCGTGGTAGAATAAAAGCTAGGAACTTACAAAATTAATAGTTCTCTAGTTTAGCAGTCTTACGGCCGTAGATACTCAGTCATTTTAATGATTACTTAATTGTAAGTATAAATTTTTAAAAATAAACTACCAACTGCTCTCAGAGATATTTGGCAAATTAATATTGTTTGGCATTCAACTATATTTAACTAAATCAATTAAATTTAATTAAATGAACGACTCTGAGTGCGGCCGTTAGTTATCTACTCGTAATAGTGAAAATTTGAAATGTTTCCGGCTTGGTGCCCCCTTTCCGTCTAATCTTGCATACAATAATTAACGGCCGAGAACCGAAACATTGCTTTCAGAACAATCGTGCGTTGCTTGTAACTCGTGTTATGACTTAATTAGGGGCTTCAACTACCAAGCTACTAATTACAAACGTAAAGAACGAAAGGCAAACGTATTTGACCATGATACTTTTAACTGGCCATACCGACCAATGTTATTTATGACCCTTGTAAGGATCCCTACTAATATTATAAATGCGAAAGTAACTCTGTCTGTCTGTCTGTCTGTTACGCTTTCACGCCTAGACGGCTCAACTGATCATCATCAAATTTTGCATATACGTTGCCACGGGTACAGAGAAGGACATAGGGTACTTTTTATCCTAGAAATCCCGCGGGATCTCCAAAATTAACGCGGGTGAAAGCGCGGGGAACAGCTAGTAATACCTAAATATAATTTAAAACCGTAAAACGATGTTAAATGCAGGCTAATTAACACTAAAAGCATTTATTTTTACCAAAACTGACTAATTGCATTAAATGTGAAAGCCCATAATATGAAGAAAAGGAACAATAGGTAATAGGGATGTGGACTACTTTTGAAAATCAAAATTCTAATTAGTCCGTCAATTAGAAAAAAAAACAATAGACACGTATTTTTTGCTTTTTCAAATAAATTAAAATATACAGAGATAAAGCGCATTAAAGTTTAGGATGAGGGGGTCGTGACGTCACTAACCGCTAAAACCGCCATACAAACTGTCAGAATAGTGACGTCACGCGAAATTTCAACTCAATATATCGCCGTTGTTTTTGGATTACGTAAAAAAAAGAAAAAATACGTGTCCAATATTTTTTAATATTCTATAAGACGGACTAAAAAATTAAAATTGGTCAACATGCCCATTATGTAAAAAAGAGTGGGTAAATACTAATTTTTACGATAAAAATAAAAAAAATTAAACAAAAAGTGCCAAAAACAAGTTTTTGGATTACAGTAGGTTGCATTTTTTTCTTTTTCTTTTTATCTTTCTTAATTATTATAAAAAATTAGGAATTACC
The DNA here is from genome assembly GCA_907165275.2 of Zygaena filipendulae. Classification (NCBI taxonomy): domain Eukaryota; kingdom Metazoa; phylum Arthropoda; class Insecta; order Lepidoptera; family Zygaenidae; genus Zygaena; species Zygaena filipendulae. The sequence goes on from OU015675.1 coordinate 7,538,575, forward strand.
CTATTTTAAATAATCTAATAGCGATTTCTTATTAAATTAAATATCTTAAACGATAATTATGATTTTTTTTACAGCGGACGGCACCCCTGCGCCCCTGTAAGAGTCATAATTTGAATCATCTAGGACGAGGTGGTACATATTATTAATTTCCTCAGATTTTTCCAAATTGCCAGCTCTCGACCATCGAGCCGGATGCGAGGGTCGGCCGGAAACGGAATACGGCCGGAAGCCGCTGACCGGACGTGACGTCCGAGCGCCATCTTATTGATGGCGGCTAATTTATTTCGCTTCCGTGCGTATCGCCCTTTATCTTAGCCTGGTCATGGACGTAAGTAATAATCACTTTGACCAAAGACATTTATAAGAGAATAGACGAACAATACAAACTTTTACTATGCAATCCACGTCAACCAATTTTTGCGGGGGGAAAGATCTAAATAAGAAAACAATCACATCGTTGCGACGCAATCGAATACCAGTCACCACGAAGTAGATTGCAAATCTTCTTCTTCTTCTTCTTTAATAATGGCATCTATAATTATAATTTGCCAATGACAATGTTTCTTAATAGTAAAAATCTCTTCATCTACTTCTTCAATTATGGCGAATCGCCAATGACAATGTTAGATTGTCCCCCAAGTTAAAACATGGCTCTCTTGAAAGCCAGTTTCCTGCTCGGGGTCCAAAATAGATGCTGAAAAGTGACTGAAATAACGAAGACACGTGACACGCGTGTTATCGGTACGGCTTTCACTCGTCAACAATCTAGATTGCAAATCTCAATTCTCAAATCTCAAAAAGTCAATCTCATGGTTTTCCGTCAAGTAGATCTTACATTGGCATTTTGTGCGTGCGATTATTGCGGGAATTCCGAAACTCACGCGGGCGAAACCGCGGGGTGCAGCTAGTTGGTATTATAAAATTAAAAGGATGATATTATTTTTATTATATACCTATCATATACCTACCCCAAATCCCAACTTGGCGCACCCCATCCTTGTTAACTGTACGCAATAAGGTTCTATTTCACCTACAATAGTAGTCACATTAATTCCGACGAAAGAATCCACGTGGAATTCCACCCAGAACGGCCGTCTTTTCGTCTTTATCAAAACCCTGTAGACACATAGCGAGTTAATCTCATTACCTTTTAACCACAGATATAACGAAGAAATAACATATAGACACAGCAAGTTTGTTAAGTAGATAACAGCGAATATGTTCACAGTTGTAGGTACCTACTTATAGGTCAACATCAGATAATACGTATAATATACTAGCAAGCCATGTAGGTATTTCAATTGAGTAGTTCTGCATTCCAAAGAAAACCAATAACACCTATACAAAATGCTATTTAAATTCCAGGATAAAAACTATATTTTCTACCCTTTGTTACTTACGAATACTGTAGCTTCCTATAAGCAAAGGAATTTTGAGAGTTTTCGAGTTTATCCATTACAAAAAAAAAACCAACGTACAAAACAATCTTGGCAATATAATCTTTACTAATAATATTATAAATGCGAAAGTGAGTATGTTGTGTGTTTGTTTGTTACGCTTTCACGGCTAAACGGCTCAACCGACCGCCACGAAATTTTGCACATAGGCTACTTTCGATCCCGGAATTCCAACGGGAACTCCGAAATTAACACGGAAGAAACTATGTACCTACATTCGTTACTATAAGAACTATTGTATAACAGAAAAGTAATGAACAGTGGATACATTTTTCACCCATGTGAATATCAAGCTACATATTTTGCCTAAGGTGTAGAGTTTGTGAATTTATAGGCCATGTAAAGTTAGAAGGTTGACTCTACATGAGATCTGATAACTTTTTGACAGTGCGAGTCATAATTGGGCATTCTCCAAGGTATGAAAATCAAAATTCTAATTAGTCCGTCAGTTAGAAAATAAAAAAATAATAGACACGTATTTTTTGCTTTTTCAATTTAATGAAAATGAACATAGATAAATCGCATTGAAGTTTAGGGTGGGGGGCTCGTGACGTCAATATTCATTATAAGCGCCATACAAACTGCACCGGGTTGTGACGTCACGCGAAATTTCAACTCAATGTATCTCTGTAATTTTTTGATTACGTAAAAAAAGAAAAAATACATGTCCGATATTTTTTACTAATCTACACGACGGACTAAAAAAAATTTTTTTGTAAAGTAGCCACATGAAAATGTTTTTGGTGGGATATAATTACATATTACATTACATATTTAAAAATGTTATACTCAACAGAATAGAGATACAGAGTAATGTTTCCAAATTAAAATCGCCAAAAACAAACACTGCCAATGCTCGATGCAGCTATAACTTGCGTTGTCTATCATCTCTAAGTCTATAGCTCACCGACTTTTTTATAAAGGTAGTTTATCTATTTCTAAGCTATTTTTACGGCCGCCCAGAGGCGCCACCACGTGTGAGGTTGGAAACGGAAAAAGCATGCCCTAAGCGTTTTTTGCCCGTAAAAGTGAGATACCTCACCATTGAGTTGTGGACCTGGCAATTAGAAGTAGAAGTTACATGGGTATGTGACGGCTAGGAATATCCTATTATGTAGATTGACGGTGGTGAATCTAGTCTAGACATATACATATAAATAAAATTTAAGTGTCTGTTTGTAATTTCAAATTAACAGCTTTTCACTAGGTAAATGCATACGAAATTATATACGGTACTAACATAAAAAAAAAACAATTTTTTAAATTTTTCTCTGTCTGTCTCTGTTTGTCTGTCTGTCTGTTTGTTCCGGGTAATCTCTGAAACGGCTAGCCCGATTTAAACAGCATTGTCACTGGCAGGTAGCTGATGTTATAAGGAGTAACTTGGGCTACTTTTTATCCCGGAATTCCTGCGGGATTCCGAAACTAACGCGCTAGTATAACCATAAAAATTAAAAGCTGTTTCCCGCGGTTTCGCCCGCATTATTTCGGAGATCCCGCGGGAATTCTGGGACAAAAATACCCTGTGTCCTTTTCTGTGTCCCAGATTGGTTGATTAGTTAAAGCGTGAAAGCGTAACAAACAAACAAACAAATTCGAACTCATAATAATATTATTTATAACATTAAAGCAATACGACGATTATAAATGTACGTATAATCAGACTGGCTGGGTTAGCTGGGTTTGTTCGAACCTTCCTCTTGACCAAATTTATTTTAAGATAGGTATCTTTTTTCAAGTTTGAGGAAGTAGATACGTGATGCACTTAGATGCCTTGTACACTTTCCAAAAGTACCATAACGCTTCCTTCCTAAAAACACTTGAGTTATTTTCAAAAAAAGTGCACTTTTAGTTAAAGTATTTTTATCAAGACATCTGTTTCCTAAAGATAAGACATGCCATCCGCCATCTTTCAGTTTTATCTGTAGTTTGCAGACTATAGTGACATTTGGTGCGAACATTTGGCGCCGAACACTTCGGTTCTTTTTTTTTTTTAATTCCATCGCTAGGCAAAGGGCAACCTCACACGTCGACTAGATAATTAGTGGAGAATTGATGATTACTGCAATATCTTGTCTAGTTTTTGTCGTGCGAAAGTTTAATTGGTGATGAAAAATGTTGTTTTCGACGGGGAAAGATTATTTCATGATAACAGTTTTTGTTCGTCAATAAAAAAGTCAAAGTCGAGTAATTCTTTTTTTAGATTGGTAATATTTAATCAATCCAAATTTAAATAATTCATAACTTATAGAACACACATGACGCTTCAAGAACAGCATAACAATTTAGTTAAGTAGGCACCTAAGTAGGTTAGTAGATAAGTACCTATTTGTGACTTCGATTACCGGTAAAAAATAAACTGTCAAAACAACACAATAATTTAAACAAAAAATTCTGATATAGGTAATGTTTTTCTTTTTTTTACTTTACCTAAGGCAAGTGTAAGTTAAATAAAGATACTTTAATGGATATATGTATTTTAGGTATACCTTAACCTAAATAATACTTAACCTTGCAAAAGAAATACATAAAAAGTTTGCACATTGAGAAATATATCCGACAAATAGCAAAATGTTAAATACCGAGTACATTTGTGTCAGCCGGCTCGTGAAAGGAGCGAGTTAACCCTGCAAGCGGCCGACTGCGGCAACGAATCGATACCGATTCGCTTTGGGCGTTACCCCTTCCAAATAAGAATAGGTAGCTCTATAGTCTATCTACACTACTGTGCAGTACCTTTACTAGGTAGCATTTTTATCTAGTAGGTAGTTAGGTAGGTACCATAACCATTATATTAGAATCGCTAAAAAAATAGAAAAAATATACACTAATTCCATTAAAAAATATTTTTAGATACTTATTAGTAAACATTTATAAAAATAAATTATTATGATGATAACAGCTGGCTATCCGCGATTTTGTGTCACAAGGTCTTAACATTTCACATAGTAATATAATTTATTTATCGTGTGCTTCTATAAGAAAAAGGAAGACATAATCTCAATAAAGTGAATCGACAACGAGCGAAACAGCACAAATCCAGTCACGATTAATCAAAAATAAACCATGTGAAACAAGAAAGATTAACATGGCCAGATTAAAAAACAAACCGAGAAAAAGGAGCTCGCCGATCAAAATCATAAATCATGCTCATTATATTTGAACCGGATTTTTTTTACCGGAGAAAATGTTCAAAAAAGCATCAAAAGGCTATAGGGGAGCGCCATTTTGTAAGGGTATTGCCGATTAGGGCGGAAAAATGGAAAGCTGCCGGCCAATCAGAGGTGCGGATTTCAAAAGGCGTTCTAAAATCTCACCAATGAACGGAAAGGCTGTTCCACTCATGCGCTTTGACGGGAATCCATACAATTATAGATATAACACGGCAGTGTGGGCTTGGCCGTTGCCTTGGAACGTTGCGCGCGCCCGTCGGCGAAAGATTTTTCTTTTGTTAGTAAAAAAATGTCGAAGTGCCTAAGAACAGAAAATAGTGAATTATAATAAAGTTAGCAAAACGGAAAAGGTTTTTGGTGTATTTTTTTGTGATAGAACAATTATTATTTGTGTTCACGTTCAGAACTTAAATCTTTTAAGTGTTAAAAAAATACAGGTTCATTGTCCACAAATTTATAGATAATATTATTAAGTTAAAATAATCAATAATAGTTATAAACATTGTGATAAAATTTAATACAGAAAAAATCCATAAACATTTCGTTTATAAGCCAATTATAAGTAGGTAGGTCTATTTAGTACCTACTCTAAAGTAGAAATAAAACAGCGTAGTCGGTGCGCATTCTGAAAATTAACGTAACCATCGGTGAAGAGAGATTGTCTTCAGTGATGGTGATGGCCAGCGGTGGTGGTGGCGGGCTGGTTCAGTCCCCACCTGACATGATGCATCATCACAACATAATGGACACATCTTCACACGTCGAAATGATGCCGAGTGAGTAACACAATCATATTGTTGGTTTAGAAAAAAAAAAGAAATTAGGGTTCGCTTTTCCAATAAAAAAATAATCATGTATTGTTTTTAACTTAAGTCCTACAAGTTAAGTTAGTTAATGATTAATTTTTTGAGCCGTAAATAAATGTTATTCCAATTCTAATTAAGGTGTAACGTGTGGAGATTCTACTTTGATATTTCTTACCACCTTTACCTACCTACTTGGCCAACTAAGCAACCACAAAAATGGCAGTAGTAGGCAGGGTTCAAAATGATCGAACTTGGCCAACGTGTGCCCAAAATTGATAATTGCTGAGGCTTAGCCGACTTCTATCATCTTTCCTTAAGTGTAAATGATAGAAATGAGTTCAATTTGAAAATAACAATCTTCAACTTTATTATAACAAGAATGCATATTTATTACCTAACACAATAATGATTTGCTCTACAATATAGTTTAAAATATACAACACAACTTATTATGAAACTTTAAACAAAATTAGTCTACCTATTCCTATCTAAATTAGCGATACGGAAAGATAAGACTTTATTGATTTGATTCTTAATTCTTATGTATGATATTGTTTGCTGAATGGATTTAATTTATTTTATTTCCAATTTTTTAACACATTTTTTTAAGTTTATCTTTCAAAATACCAAAATATTTATGACTCAATAGAAATCTGAAGTGAGTCATTAGCATTACGCACTTCTATGGCAAAAACAAACCTTTTTTAGTCGCAAGTCACAACATAATACGGATGCAAGACAAGTAGGCTTGTACAAACCACCCAGAAGTAATAACTGATGGTAGGTAAGTAACGGCCAAAACTATTATACTAATGTTCTTACTCAATAAATGTAAAAGTAAGCAAATCAAAGGGGGAAGTCCCGTGGATCGTGATTGATTTATAAATTGCTAGGGGCCGCACGGAGCCAGTGCATTATTTTTGCTAATGCAAGCGAGACCGGCCATTAGAGGGTTAGACGCAAGATTTATTGGTGAAGTTGCGTTCTTTTGTTCTATCTAAATAAGAATGTTGTTTTTAAAACTAACACGTTTTTGACCATGTAAAATTGTCATAGAAGGACCAAAAGATTAACATATTTTTTTACTGAATGCGGTTCTTAATAAAATTATATTTATTTATATTAAATTACTATTTTATTTTCATCAAATGTACCTTGTTATATAGACACTACATTTTTAAACTAATCTTCGGTTACTTTTTGGAATAATATTCTGTAATTAGACACTCACCTCAACTTCAGACAACCAATTCTTTATAATTTATCTTTATCTCTTTTAGATATCCAAAATCTCTACACGCTGTAATAAAAATCTGTTAAAAGATAAATATATTAAGTAATTTGTTGTAAGCTGTAGTTAAATTAAAAACACATTTTTAAATTTAACTAATAATATAAAAAGATATATGTTTATGAAGATCTTATATTTTTAATGTAGGTACGTACCAACTTTTCTTGATAAAATAAATTCAAACTAATATTATTAATGTGAAAATAAATTTCTTTAAAGTTTTCACGTATAAATCTTAACCAATTTGGATGAACTTTGATAATAGAGATAGCTGGAACCTTATAGAAGGAAATAGGCTAGGCAGGTCGGTACTTTGTATCCCAGAACAAAATGGTGACAACCCCGAAATTCCCACGAACCGCGGGGCACAAACATCTACCTTTTAATTATTGCATAATTTAAATATAATCTTTATTCAATTTGATATTTGATGGGATTGCATTCTTTTTTTTTAATATATTTCACTCGTTTTTAGCATAAATCAATGTACGCCTTCATAGGTAAGGGAACTTGCCATCATTTAGTCTCTTCAATATGTAGGTTTAGCATGTTATAAGCACATTAAGAATGGGCATGTAGACTAATTTTTATTTTTTAGTCCGTCTTGTAGATTATTAAAAAATATTGGACACGTATTTTTTCTTTTTTTTACGTAATCAAAAAAAATTAATATTGAGTTGAAATTTTGCGTGACGTCACTATTCTGACAGTTTGTATGGCGGTTTTAGCGGTTAGTGACGTCACGAGCCCCTCACCCTAAACTTTAATGCGCTTTATCTCTGTACATTTTAATTTATTTAAAAAAGCAAAAAATACGTGTCTAGTGTTTTTTTATTTTCTTTAAATTAGAATTTTGATTTTCAAAAGTAGTCCACATCCCTATTATTTCTCTCGGTATTTGCGGTCAGTACCTACTAAGCTACGTCGTTGGTGCAGTTTTTGTTGCATATCCCAAACGCGTTGAGCCAACTCGAGCCGAGCCGGCACACGGCGGCCGGCGCGCGCTAATCGCGCGAGTCAACACCGCGCGCTACGGTAGGGTTAAACGGTAATTCTGGTGTTTTAGTGTCAATGTCTTCGCAGTGGGTGATTTTGTGTTGGTATATTTGCAGTGTTAAAGTGTCGGCGGTCGGTGTTTGCCGCCGACACAGAGTAGAGTTAGAAGTAGAACTTGAAAGTTATGATATTAACTTGGTTCAGAAGCATCTAAATTTTGAAAATTTATGATCTCTCTTTTATTCTATAGTTAAAAAGAAGAATTCAGAAAAGAACAATTTTAAGTGGCATAAAAGAAATAATATATTATTTCTTTTATTGCATACCTACCTATAGGTAGGTATGCAATTAAAAAAAGTTTACAGAAGAGAAATATTATAATTAAAATAAAACTTTACTGATACACCTACCTACCTTATAAACCTACATAATGTCAATTTATATGCCAAAAGTGAGCACAACTCAGCAGCCATTGTAGCGTTGTTATAGCGATCGTGGTGGAAAACCTTGGAAAGGCCTCTGTCCACCAGTGGACCTCTTAGGCTAGAACTGCATTCAGCGCAGGCAGTGATGTCATTTGACGGGTGGTGGAACCACCTTACTTCGTCCCACGTCACAAACGTAATTTCGCGCCGTTCCATACACACTGCACCTATTGTTGGTGCATCGATTTTAGATATTACAGACATAATTTAAGATGAAACTGACGCTCTTGTGGCAATATCTTTAAGCTAGAAACACACTATACGACTTACGGTCGTGCCTGACAGTCATGACTTACAACGTGCACACTGTGATGTCATCCGAGGAGCCAGATCTACGTCAGCCCCCTTAGAGTAGTTGAAAATCTATTATCGTTATTGCTATAGAAAACTAAGGAATATGTTATACGTGATCATCACTAATATTAGGTATATTATAACTTTAAACAGACAGCGTGCCGCTGGAGAGTTTGTTGCGCAGCTTCTTCTCTTCGGCCATAGCACTAGGAAGCTGTGAAGGGTGGACATTTTATGGGTGCTGTCATAATAAATGTAACTTTTGTTGCGCAGCTTCTTCTCTTCGGCCATACCACTAGGAAGCTGTGAGGGTGGATATTTTATGGGTGCTGTCATAATAAATGTAACTTTATTGACGTCAAAAAGAGCCACATTGTGGGCCAAATTTGAATAAATAATTTTGACTTTTGACACGAAAAATTGAACTTTTGTTTGGACGATTTTCGTGACCACGTGATATGAGAAAACGTTTCTTAGTTTTCTATAGCGATACTTCCTCGTCTTATTACTTAAAGTGTGCACACTTTTACATAATGGTATTAGACCGATACAGTCATACAGTGCAAGCCGCGACCGTCAGCCGCGGACGAAAGTCGCGTCCTACAGTGTGCTTCTCGCTTAATGATCTGATAGTTGAGAAGTACCTACCTACATATTGTTTACAAATGCGGGTCTTTCTCTTTTATAATATTTGTGACACAATTGTGACACTAAAAATTAAGTACGCGGTGAGCTAATTATTGATTAATAAAACATTTTTCACTGGCAAAATAAAATGCTATAAATTGCGGTAGACGCACTTGTGTGTGGGAGAACTTGGCCTGGATACGCTAAGTTCTAATTTTCGGCTTACCTTTTGCTGCGCGCTCAGATTTGCCGCCTTCACAATCACTGCTTATGGAGCCTCGATCTATGAACCGTACGTATTACCTACTGTTAACTGACGTTTTCTTTGGTTAAATAAATCTTCATTATTTAAAATACTTAAAACACTTCAACGATCATAAATTGTCTGACTCCATGGTATTCTGAGTCACTGTGGCATCTTGACCGAAACCACAAACTAAAGAAGCAGAACAAAATACAACACAGATAATATTATTTTAAAAAAGATTTAATTATTTTGATAGATGAGACTTCATCACATGTAATTTTGGGTGTTATTAATTATTATCAGGTAAGCTGCTAATTAAAAACATTACCTACTTATCAGTTGCATCTACTTATAGGTAATTATCTACTTTTATGAAATACATTTATTAGTTTCCATAAAAACAATCATAGAAACTGTGATTTCTACATTTAGAATAGAATAGAATATTTTTATTTGCACAACAGACACACACATACAGATTACACAGAGAGTTGACAAAATTAGTATACAATTTTTTTACAACTTACATTTTACAATTTACTTACAATTTTTTACAACATTTGATGATGATTTTAATCTATGATCATTAAAATCTGATTACATTGTATCTAGATTATCTATAACTAGATGAATAGCATTATATGAATACGGACCTCAACAAGTAGGTAGATATTAGTGATTTCAGTGCTACGTATATGGCAAATTCCAGAAAGATATACATTGTACGGAAGACCACCATAGCGCAGGTTTTATGGGCATGCGAAGTCGGTAGCCGATGCTATCTCGCACCTCGGAGCTAAACGCGATAGATGGGCGGTTCGCCACTGGACGTCGACACGACAAAAAATACTTCCCGACACAGACTGTCGTCGTCATTGCACTGGAATTTCACAGTTGATTTGTAGACACCAGTCTGGTAATGTTCGGTTTTTGCGACACTAATTTTGATGGTGCTTTTTTTTTTATTTTTTGTTCCAACAACTCTCTTTTGTGATATTTATCTCTTGAGTTTATCTAAGTATCGTAAATAAGAAGCGTCTCTGGGTCTACGAAATTAAAAACTGTGTGCAAAACAATAATAATTTTCTGAAGCATGATAATTATGTTATCTAAAAGAAAAAAAATAAGGAACAGTTCCAATATTGACAACGTGAGCAGGGGCCGTGTTATTGAATCGCTAGAAATATGTTCGCACACGGAATCATGCGAATGCTCATACATTTTTTAAGCATTCACATGCGAGTCTTGCGTTATATTATAGTCACTGATAGGTATTCTATTCAATTTAATTCCTTTAATCGCAAGAATATGGTACAACGAGATGTCAGTTTATATTGTAGATATTTGACCGCATATTCGCCGTATTGGCGTGCAAATTTCTGCAGACTGGAAAAACTGCATGCCAAGGCTTCTTTCTATATTTCTGTGTGAACCATTTGTCTGTTTCATTTTTTTCGTTTTTACCTATATATACTTAGATGAATTTATGTTGTGTCGACACCAGTAGCACTAATGGAGAACAGCATTCTAGAGTCGGTCTCTATGATCACCGTATTAACTTTTACAGCAGGATATAAATAATTATCAAAGCTTACATTTTATAGAAACCCGACTAGGTAGTAAACACGACCAATTGGGAAGCATTCCAGACGTTAGGTGGCTTATTTGTCATTAATACTTACATCCTTACTTATACTTTTTAATACTTTTTTGCCCGAGATTATCTGCAACTGCGAAATTAAGTATGCCAAAATTCAAAATGTCTTTATTACTTAAGGATCGGTACAATCACTTATAATCGTCAAAGTTCTTAAAAATAAATTGAAATTACCGTCAGTTCGGAACGCGCGCTCTACTGAGAAGAACTAACAAAAAACTCAGCAGCGTTGTCTTTTTTATGATTGGTACAATCAGCTAGTTAAGTACCGACTAGGTTGTTGACGAGTGAAAGCCGTAGTTACCGAAAACACGCGTGTCACGTTTTCTTCGTTATTTCAATCACTTTTCAGCATCAATTTTGGACCCTGAGCAGAAAACTGGCTTTCAAGAGAGCCATGTTTTAACTTGGGGGATAATCTAACATTGTCATTTTCATTTCGCCATAATTGAAGAAGTAAATGAAGAGATTTTTATTATTAAGAAACATTGTTATTGGCAAATTATAATTATAGACGCCATTATTAAAGAAGAAGAAGTACCAACTACTTACTTAAAAAATAGGATTACCTACACATTATATAAATAAGGATAAGGTATAGGATTTTTATAATTAGGTATGTATGTACGTACTTACTTAACGTCACAGAAAAGAATTGTTCGTCTGTTGCACTACTGAAACGATGAGCATGAGCTCCCTTTTAGCAAGCCACTGCACCATATTATATTATTGTTATTATTAACCGACTTCCAAAAAGGAGGAGGTTCTATGTTCGATGTTATGTATGTTTTTTTACCTTTGTATTGTAAAGTGTTTGTTGCGTGGTGTATGTGTTTGTTCTTGCTGAATAAAGTTTATCTTATCTTATCTTATCTTATCTTATCTATTTAGTCACTATTAAGTACGTACAAGTTTAAGACCCAAACTTGAACTCTGTGGGTAGGTACCAAACTATACATACCTAATGCAAAAAGCTTTCAAAAAACCTCGAGATATTGAAATTATTCAAGCATACATAGGTAATATTAATTATTAAGTCAGTAGTCAGGTAAGGCTTGAATTTATTGTCTATACCTATCTAGGTACAGGTGCCTACTGGTTTTATTAAATTGCTATTGAACATAAATCGATAATATTAATTTAACGATAAAATAAAATGCCAAATTGTGTTTTATTTAAATATTTCCTATTGTTTATTCTATAATTTATAGTTTTCTTCCATTTAATCGATTAACATCTAGGTAAGGTATAGAATCAGACTAACTGCCGCACTCAGAGTCGATCACTGAATTAATGTTTATTGGCATTTAACTAATTAAGTTAAATTAAGTTGAACGTCAATTAAGATTAATTTAATTAACGTCTCTGAGTGCGGCAGTTTTGTTTTTAAAATCTTCACTTAAAATCAAGTAGGTAATCATTAAAACGACTCTGAGTGTGGCCGTATATTCTTACCTCTAGAGTCTAGAGTATAATATTATATTATCTGTGCCTCTAGGCTCTATGGTGGCCGTTAGTTGATAATTATTATCTACTAGCTGTGCCCTGCGGTAATTTCAGAGTTCCTGCGGGAATTCCGGGATAAAAATTACCTTATGTCCTTCTCTGTACCCCTGACAACGTGCATGCCAAATTACATCCACATCCGTTCAGCCGTTTCTGCGTGATTGAGTAACAAACATCCAGAATTCAAAAATACAAACATCCACACTTTCACATTTATAATATTACTAGCATTTATAAAATAACAATACCTAGGTACCTATTGCTTACAGTTTCGCCTGCGTGACGTTCTATTTGTTTCGTCAGTTAGATTGTAAAAAAAATAATAGACATGTATTTTATTGCTTTTGATAAAACGCATTAAAGTTCAGGAGTGGGGGGTCGCGACGTCATAACTAAGTACATTTAAAGTGTATCTAGGTTTTTCAACTCAATGTGTCGCCGTTATTTTTTGATTACGTAAAAAAGGCAAAACACGTGTCCAATATTTTTATTAATCTAATCAAGACGGACTAAAAATTTAAATTAATCATCATGCCCATTCCCGCAGGAACATTTTTTTCTAAAAATAAAAGTATAGCCTGAGTTACTCCTTTTAATATCAGCTATCTGCCATTGAAACTCCCGTCGAAATCGGTCCAGCCGTTTCAGAGATGAGCCGAAACAAACAGATAGACACAAAAAAAAATTATGTAAGTAGGTACCGTATATACTTTTTTCATATGCATTTAGTGAAAAGCTCTTAATTTGGAATAACAAACATACACTTCAATTTTATTTATATGTATCTAGGTACACATACATATTCTCATAGATTTATATGTAACACACAAGAGCTCCCGAGGTGAAACCGCAAGCAACAGCTATAGTTGATATAAGTATGTACTTCTATTTCAATATGCCTAGTTTTCAATCGTTTAATGGAAGAAAACACTAAATTACTTCTAAAATGGGAAATTATTTGAATAAACACAGTTTGGCACTTTTATGTTTCGTATTTAAGTTAATATTACCTACTATCAAGCATAATAACATTAGTTAGGTAGCTTAGGTATAACTTGATAATAATAATTTAAAATAGAACTGATTTATTAATCAGTTATCTTTTTTTTTTTAAGTCATAGGGGGCAAACGGGCAAGTGGTACACCTGATGGTAAGTGATTACCGCCGCCCATGGACATCTGCAGCACCAGAAGGCATGCAGGTGCGTCGCCGACCTGGAATAGGGATGGGAACTGGCTTTCAAGTGGGGCTGCCGGAACACACCGTCAGGTGCTTGGCGACAGATTTGCAACTTGAAGGTGGTAGCTAGCCAGCCGGGCACTAGAGAGCGCCCTACCACCATGCTATGGTTTCCTCACGATGTTTTCCTTCACCGACAGCTCAAGCTCATTATTAGGGTTTGAACCTACACCTTGCGGCGTTTAATCCGAACGCACCAACCACTGAGCTATCGTCGCATTATCTATCTTCTATACTATAATAAAAGAGTAGAATCCGCGATTCTGTTCATTGAATATTTTCAACTAAAAATTGACAATCCAGCACCCAACAAATTGTTGAATTTGCATAATTGAAAACGTCTAATACTCGTGTATGAGTTACAATTTTATGAATGGATGATGTCTACCTGTAATAATAATATAATAAAAATTTATTATTTTCATATTTATTTTTATTTATTCGCAACTAGACACCTATTTAAAACACTCGAAGCAGTTTTGTCATAAGAAAAACAGCATTATACGATTAAAATATAGGTATTAAAATGTAGCTACCTAATAGCTTCAGGTTTTATCAGCATTTAAATATTACAACCATAAATATATCCATTTTAATATTATAATAGTAATAAATAAATATCTGCATTTAAATATCTTAAAAATAAATGGTGAAAAAAAAAATATTGATGAAATTGAAATCAGTAGGGATCTATACTAATTAAATGGGTAATTATTAGTTTGTTTTTAAACAGGCAATTACAGAAACTACATACTGTTCTGATTTCATTAATTTCATTCATTCTTTCACTGATCGGCAGCTTCAGCACATCTAGGTACCTACATTCTACATCTATACTAATATTATAAAGAGGTAAAGTTTGAGAATTGTGAGTTTGTGAAGATGTAGTGAGGATGTAGAGGGTAATCTCTCGGTCTATTACTGAACCGATTTTGAAAATTCTTTCACTTATAGGAAGCTACGGGAGTCTTGTGTGTCATAGACTACTTTATATCCGGAAATTCCCACGGTAACTCCGAAATTACGGTGGGCGAAACCGCAGGAGACAGCTAGTACTTACGTATAATTATATTAAGAAGGTAAAGTTTGTGATTTGTGAGCTTGTGAGTTTGTGAAATAAATGAGTCCCTATTTCCCTTGCGGTCACGGCTTTTCAGTGCGAGTTCATCAAATTTATTTTAATGAAAAATAAATAGTACACGATTGAAGTTAAATTTTAAGTTCCATACAAACGTAATTTTAAAGAGCGGCAATCGTCGCAAATTATTATTGATATTTTCCTAAAAAGTCTTCATCATTCTCTGCAGGATTTTGTTTTAGTATTTTTTTTCGTCGTTGATTGTCTATCTTGGGTGTTCAGACTATTTAGTAGTATAAATGCTTTAATAGCCATTTGAACCGTTTTGGTTATAAAGGTAAGTATACGTACACTTATGTAAAAAGATAGATAAGAGGTAGTTTAGGTAGGCCGTCATCACAATCCGCTGGTTTAGAAGTTAAAGATAACGCGTAATCTCATAAACACATGTTCGTTTTGTTTTAATAGCAACATATAGGCTACTCATTCGATCATAGATATTTATAATTTAATTTAAAGCGATCGGCTCGTTTCAAAGAGAAATATAAGTAATATTATACCTGGGGGCACGGTAGTGCCAGCGAAGGAGGAGCACTACCTAGCTTTTCTCGAAGCGCTTCGTCGTTTTTTTTGAACCCTTATAACTTGGGTTTGGATTATACCAGATAAACGAAATTCTCGGGATATGTGCTCAATAGCGGACTTATCAAACATATAAAGTTTTAATTGCATAGCTCTTACTTTACATTTTATTGATATCTAAAAAACCCTGATTTCGTCACTGACTCACTGATGATCATCAAAATTCTTAGGGTATTTTTATAATTATTTTATCCCCCAACCCCTTAAACTAGGGGATGGAAGTTTTTATGAGAATTCCGCAATTTTGACTTGCAAAAATAATTGAAATCCCACCAAAAACATTTTCATGTAAAATGATGCCAAGACGATGCCATATGACGGGAACTGTCAAAAAGTCATCAGATCTCATGTAGAGCCAAGTTTACAGCTCTACACACCCTAATCATCAATCATGGAAATTAACAATCTAAGATTAATATTTTTATTTATCATCAACACTCCCCCGCGGTTTTACCCGCGGTAATTTCGGAGTTCCCGTGGGACTTCCACTCTTAATATATATAAATCACGTGTCACGTTGTTTGTCCGCGATGCGCTCCGAAACTACTGAACGAATTTTGAAAATTTTGTGACCGTTTCTAATATGGTCCAACTTAAAAGATAGGATAGGTAGTTTTTACCCCGGAATTCCCGCGGGAACTCCGGAATTTATGCGGGGAACAGCTAATGACCGTAAACTACTGTCAGGGCTATCAGGGGTAGGTACAAAGGACATAGAGTACTTTTTTCCCGGAATTCCCGCGGGATCTCCGAAATTACCGCGAATGAAATCGCGGGGGGCAGCTAGTATAGATATAAACCTTCCTCATGAAACACTCTATCTATTGATGAGAACCGCATGAAAATCCGTTGCCTGTTTTCAAATATCTAAGCATACATAGGAACAGACAGGCGACGGGAAGCCATTTTGTTTCAAACCAAAACCAAAGATCACAATATTATAATCACTACGTTTTATACTATGTTTATACTATCTAGTGATAGTGATTATGGAAAAAAATCACCTGCAATGCCTGATTAAGTATGTATATGTATAGTATCATTTTTTATATTTATATGTATAGTATCATTTTTTTCTATACCTCGTTTTTTGTTACCCCCGTCCGTGCGCGACAGCGGGCTGCCAGCTGAAAACCAGCGCTAGGTGTTCCCGCACCTAGCTAATGCTGAGTTGGTGAGCATGCAAGAGATAATTATTATCTATGTTTCTTTAGATTAGGCACTGTTGATGTTTGTTTCTTTTTCTTGTGTGTTGTGCTGAAATAAATGTATTTTCTTTCTTTCTTTCTTCTTTCTTTCATTAAGTATACAAACTTATATTGGAATAATTCGAATTATTCAAATAAACCTATGACCCCAACGCATAACGTCACTGGTCACCCGAAGTGTCATAACTCGCCTCTCGTATCGGCCCGCGCGCCGCTTTGATCCCGCCGCGTTATCTCCCGCATCAGCATATCTTTTGGGATCTCTCCCGACTTCCGTAATGTTGACTTTGTGGCCACTGGCCAGCGTGGAGTGATTTTAGGGGTCCGCAGTCCGCACCCAAAGGGTAAAACGGGACCCTAAGACTTCGCTGTCCGTCCGACCATCACCGCTGTATCTCGTGATTTGAACAGTGATAGTCAGACAAGGTAGACAGTTGAAATTTTCACAGTGATGTATTTCTGTTGCCGCTGTAACAACAAATACTAAAAAACACAGAATAAACTAAATATTCAAAGTGACTCCCATTCCCATTCCACTCCCATCTCCCACAACAAACGTGATTTTTTTGCTTCTTTGACGGCAACAGGTAGACACTTGAAATATTCACAGAATATTTAGTTATATTATAATCACTTTAAAAACAAATAATAAAATTAAAATAAAACAAATATTTATTAGGGGGGCTCCCAATAGCAGACATGATGTTTTTGCCGTTTTTATAGAGGTACGGAACTCTTCGTGCGCGAGTCCGACTCGCCGACTCGCACTTGGCAAGTTTTGTTTTATTTTTTTCGGAATTTAAATTTCGTTTTTTGTTCGTTTAAAAAAATAAATAAAAAAAAAAGTAAAAGAGTCACGGAAACGTTGCTTAGCCGTCGAAATTGTTTGGTAGGGAATAAAGGTTGGTAATTAGAATTCTTTGGCGATTGGAGTATTTTAATTAATTAGGTTGGCAATACTTGTTTGTACCAAGTAGGTACCTACTTTGGGTATCCGGTTGAAGGATTTGTATTTTTATTATATCCATTTTGTATCCGTGACTGTGTAGTTCTACCTGAATATTTTTGAGAGTAGATACGAGTGCCCCGCAGTTTCACACGCGTGAGTTACGGAATTTCCGCAAGAACTCCGAAGTAGCCTAATTTATTTCTTATAACATCAGCTAATTAGCAGTCAAAGTCCCGTCAATATCGGTCCAACCGTTTCGGAGATTCACCCGCGTGAGTTTCGGAATTCCCGCACGATCAGCGGTTTAGGCTGTGCGTTGATCCATCAGTTATTCAGGACAAAGCATTTTATGTGTAGTATAGATATGTATATATAGTTAATACATATTGTATAGTTATTGTAGACAGGTATGTATTTCAATTTTTATCAAAATCCAATATATAAAGTTTTTCTGAAACTATAAAACCTAATTAAAACTAAAAAACTCTAGTTTGGATAGCTTTTAACAATGATTATTTGAAACTTTATTGTTTTTAATTAATTTGACGCGATATCACACTAAAGAATAGGTACCAATTAGATATCTAATTACCTACTCGGCCTTTGCAGCCTTACTTTTAATTAACATAATTAAATTTTGCATACCTACACGTTGTCAAGGTACTCGTTGTACCGGAACTCCCGCGGGAATTTCGAAATTAACGCGGGTAAAACTCCGAGGAACAGTTGCTTGTTAAGTTCAAAAAACCTCATTATAACGACTTGGAATTTATCAAAAATACTCTAGATAATGAAAATATTTAATTACCAGCTGTGCCCCGCGGTTTCACCCGTGGTAATTTCTGATTTCCCACGGGAATTCCGGGACAGAAAGTAACCTATGTCCTTCTCTGTATCCCTGACAACGTGCATGCCAAATTTCATCCAAATCCGTTCAGCCGTTGTTGCGTGATTGAGTAACAAACATCCAAACATCCACACTTTCACATTTATAATATTAGTAGGACTAGTCGATGCCTCACGGCTTCACTCGCTGAATTTCGGAGTTCCCGCGGGAATTCCAGAATAAAAAATGCCCCATGTCACTCAGGAACACTGTTAGCTTTCTATAAAAGAACGGGTTTAAAAAATTTTTTTTTTGAGTTTATCCATCATGCTCTCTTCACATTCACGCGAGAATCTTTCGAGAAAACCCCGAGAAACGGCGGAGAACATCGGCTCCACACTCACGTTCTCGGGGTTTTCTCGCGTTCTCGGAAGATTCTCGCCTGAATTCGGAGTGGGCTTTAGAAACAAACATAAAAAAATCAAAAATTTTTTACTAGCTCCCCGCGGTTTTACCCGCGTTAATTTCGGAGCTCCCGCGGGAATTCCGGGACAAAAACTACCCTAGATGTCCTTCTCTATACCCTTGCCAATGTGTATGCGAAATTTCATGATGATCGGTTGAGCCGTTAAGGCGTGAAAGCGCAATAGACAGACAGATAGACAGAGTTACTTTCGCATTTATAATGTAAGTAGGGATTTATACTTACCTCCATCACACAAAGTCCGTCTTTATCGGAACTCGAAGCCGCGACCTCTGGGATCGCAGAGTGGTTTTGTAGCCACAACGTCAGGCATGCAATCAGTCAGTCAGTCAGTCGCCAGCCAAGTTCTGTGCCATTTTTACCATACACTAATGACACACCGTATCTACATTTCTTTTTGTATTCTTTTTTCCTTTTTTTGTAATATCTCAGGCACCCATAATACCTACTTACTCGAGAGTCGCTATCGGAACGCGTAAATTCTGACAATTACCGCTTGAGGTTACGACATCTCGGAGGGTTTTCGCCTCGAAACGGAATACGGTCAAGCGTGAGTCGGTATATGTGGTCGCGGTGCCCTATCAATTTTATTTAACATCTGCTAAAATAAAGGTGGGTAGGTAGGTACCTACATATAAACTTACTTATCTAAATATAGGTATCTCCATAAAGGTATAGTTATTTTAAAAAAAGTATTCGGACTGGTAGAGAATGCTAGTGGGTCCAAGTCCAGTGTCCATCATTTCATGATGATCGGTTGAGTGGTTAAAGCGTGAAGGCGTAACAGACAAACAAAGAAACACACATTTAACAGTAAAAATTTCCAACCTGTGCAGTGGACATGAGGTGAACTCTACAAGCGTTCTACCCACTCTCCCCTCGGCATAGAGAAACCTTACTATTATAAATGCGAAAGTGACTTTGTTTGTTACGCTTTCACGGCTAAACGGCTCAACCGATTACTAAGAAATTTTGCGTATACGTTGTCAGAGGTACAGAGAAGGACATAAGCTACTTTTTATCCCGAAATTCCTACAGGAACTTCGATGTTAACGGGGAAGAAACTACATTAAATTTTGCAAACTACTTACACGTTGTCAAGGATAGGTACAGAAAAAAATATAGGGTGGTAAGCTCAGACCAAATAAAAACTAAAGACGGAACGCGTAGAACAAACAAGTGAAGCCAGGAAAAAGACACCGTCGCCGGGCACGTACACAGAAACACGCACACACTTACAAGAAAAAGACACCATCAGGCGCGATCGCAGGCTGAAATTTTGGGGGCGGGGGGGGGTCATTAATATAATATATGTCGAGTAAATTAGACTATATTGCACAATACGCAATTTTATTGCACACATTATGAAAAACATGGTTTTGGGGGGCGGTCATGTCCCCCGTGACCCCCCCTCGGAGTAAACTTTGCAAATCCATACACTTTCCTAATCACCACATGCATACGCAACCGGCTTCACTTCGTTGTTCGAGACGTTCCGTCTTAATTTTTATTTGGTCTGAGATAGTAAGTAGTTTTATCACGGAAAACCCGCGGGATCTCCGAAACTAACGCGGGTAAAACCGCGGCGAGGAGCTAGTTCATCATCATCATCATTTTCAGCCTGCAGCAGTCCACTGGACATAGGCCTCTCCAAGGATTCGCCACCTATCCCGATCTTCAGCCACCCGCATCCAGTTACTGCCAGCCACCCACCGCAGGTCGTCGCTCCATCTGGCGACCCACACTACGCTTGCGTGGTGGTCCTGGTGGTGGCTACGCGTGGTCTCCACTCCAGCACTCGAGGAGCTAGTTGATTTGATAAAATTTAAATCAACGCGCGGATCTCTAAGAGAGTGAAGGTTTTAAAAACCCCCACCTGATCCCAGCTACCACTGGCGCCGGTTCGTAGATAACGTGCGCCTTGTGCCGGCGGTTCTTGCTTGTTTTCGTGCTTTTTTTTTAATGTCCGAGCAAAGGGACATTATAGGTACCTTTATTGGGGACAGGCGATAACCCGGCCCCGGGATTAGAAGGTCCTTTTTTTTTCTTCTTACAGATAAACCTCTTTTCAACCCGTTCGGTGTTTTGTTGAGGAGTATGCCAATGGTTTTTTTATTACTCTGTGACTGAAGACGTGTATGCAGTGTGTGTATCATAATAAATTAAATTTCATAATAAATTATGAATACACGTTATCGTGAATATAGAGAGGAATATAGGGTACTTTTTATCCCGGAATTCCTGCGGGAACTCCGAAATTAACGCGGTGAACAGCTACATAGTACCTAACATAATATAATAGTTAGGCAGGTAGGTATACGCATTTCGTATTTATTTATTTACTGTCGGACAATAAAGGATTCATTTTATTGTAAGTACAAACTTAAAAACTATGTTAGTAAGCTAAGCTAAGCTAAGCTTCGATAGGTAGGTATCACAGAGCAAATAAATTGGATTGGACGTCATGGACAATGTACATTGTACAATGTACATAGGTGATGTAGACGGGGCAGGCGCGCTACCGTTGCAAAAGAAGTTAGAGCAAAATATGCTTTAACTTGCCCAAAACTCCTTTTCGCTCCCATGCGAAGTATATTTACCACAATAATTTTATTTATTTATTTATTTTTAGGAAGACCAACAGCTTTCCAGATAAAAACACTTTTAAATACAAAAATAGCAGCTAATTAAAGGTCTCCGCTGATAGAAACCAATACAGAATATAAGACATACATCACGTTACATTACAGGAACATAAACAAAACATAAATATCTTCAACATTTCTAGATTCTAGAATCTTATTTCTAGATTGATCCACAGAGCTTTGCCAATACCTACCTATGTATTTTATTTATATTCTTATATATTATGCCTTCCTTATTTTTTCTTATCTATTTATTTTACAACTTTTCTTTTATTTCCTTTCCTTTTTTATCCCGTCTTGATTCTATCAAACCATTATTTTTATGTTTGTCAACCTTCTTTCTATTTATCTCGTCTCCCGCCAATGTTTTCTTCAATTCCATTCGATTTTCAAAGGTTGACTGGAAGAAATCCCCTCGCGGGATAAGTCCGCCTTTGAGCATAAATTACCTATTTAATTTTGTTTTGATTTTATCAACTTGTAAAAACTTTGTTTATGCTCAATAAAGTATACAAACAAACAAACAAACCTACTATTTAGAATCCTGCTGAGAGAAAAAATTCCAAAACTGTGAATTTTGAAAACAGACTAAGAAAAAGGTAACCATAAAGCGTATAATACATTTCTTAGAGATAATGAATGTTTTAGTACGTGATGAATAGTTTTGTGTGCGAATATCATCCGGCGACACGCGTTTTCATTTGCTTTCGAACTAAACTAAGTTGATGACTCTTCTATCTGTTGTTTTCTGTTCTGTGGTAGGTATGAACTGTGAAATCTAGCTGCACCGCAGAAATTGATAGACCATTATTAGTATTGCTGAGCAGAGATAATAATTTTATAATACGAGTAGGAACTATGCCCGAGTAAGGAAGTACAATTATTCAGTGTTTAAACGAACTCAACCGCAGTTTACGTATAATTATTAATACTTATTATTATGGGCAATATATGTAGGTATTTATGGAGTCAAATTAGCCAAATGGATATTAAACTACCAACACGAGATACTTACTTACTAGGTATTAATACAACATACTACCATGAAAAAATAAAAAAAGGACAAATGAAAAATTGACAAATTTTTGTTTTGTAACGCGTCATTTATCAAAAGAAAATACATAGATACCTAGATACCTAAATAAAATTTAGAACCTTAAATATTTCCAAGTGTTAGTTTAATTTGAAAGAAATTTGAAATTAAAAGACAAAAACGAAAAGGTGGGTACTGGGTGGCGAAAACGCGAAATTACTTTCACGCTACGTTGTTCTAAGAGACGTATAGTGAGATAGTTCCACCACCCGCCAGATTGCATGAGTATAAATAGGTACTATGTTTGTGCGGTTCTTTCTTCGGGTTCTTTTTATTCTAATGATAGATTCCCTCCATTTCGTTCATGTAATACAAACTACATACTTCAAAGTCGTGACAAAAATTGTCATTTTACAGTAGATAGGTATTGTACCTACAGTTATATTGTCTTGTTTCAGGTAGATAGGTATATAAATATGTATACCTAGGTGGAGTAAAATCTTGTTATAGGATAAATTCCTTGGTTCGAGATGAAATTAAAAATCTAATATTTTTTTTTGTTTTTAACTACTGCATTTAAAATTAAATAGATAGTTAACCTGAGGTGTACTAGAGGTAATTAAAGTTTTACCTCGAAGTTTTCAGAAGGAAAACAATAGATATTTACACTACAAGAAATGTCTATGGGTTGCTCCCATCCTTATCACTTGTTTACAACATTATGTTACATAATATTGTTAAAATATATTTATTAACCTATACCTACCTACCTAACTATATTTCTAATATTAAAGTTGGTATTGTTAAGTTGAATTAATAAAATATGTTTAAATAAATAATGTATGTAGAATAGGTACACACGACATTGCATGTGAGGAAATTTTAATTATTAAACATAAAATAATTGTAATTTATCTAATAAAGTTTTAATGAGGATGTTATTGTTTGAGCTTTTTGTTAAACCCCGACATTCCGTATTACGTAAATCCCAATCATTGTTTACTATTGATAACTTGCCATGGACGTAATAATGATTTTAGGACATTCAAAATTTTAAGGAAAAACTGAACTGTAAAGGGATAAATCGACGTATTATTTGTGAAAAGTTACCTAATTAGTACGTAATGTATTATTTAACGTTAAGCACCTATATCTACGTAGTAAATGAAACTAGTCCGAAAATTATGACAGAACTCCATAAATATTTTACAAAAACACAATCAGCCCGTCAATCTCATGCCGCCACGAGTCACAACCGACGCCTACTTTGACAGCTGTCAAATTAAAGTGACATCGTTATTGCCGCTATTTTTTCCACGTCACCCGGTGACGATGCTAATTCTTGGGATTCACACGCCCGTCCGAAGACGAAATAATTATTTTTTGCATAAGGATTATCCTTTTAGGTTTTACTATAAAAACCAACGGGGTTTACAGAAAGTGTCATAGAAGTTGTAATTTCCTTGAACTTTTTATACCTAAGTACATTAAACTTGGGTATTTCATTTCTCACAATGGCATAGTATTGTTTTAATACTATGCCATGCCCATTTGGGGCCTCTATTCTTCAACATTTTTATCAATGATCTTGCCGGCCGTTTATCGAGTCCATTTCTTTTTTATGCTGATGATTTAAAGATATTTTCTTCAGTTAACAGTATTGACGATTGTGTTAAGCTTCAAAAAAATATTGACGAGATCGAAAACTGGTGCACAAGTAATGGAATGTACTTAAGTGTTGAAAAATGTTTCGTCGTAACATTTTCTTCGAAACATAATGTTGTACGACATAATTATGGGATGAACGGTCGAACTTTGATGCGTAAACAAACGGTAAAGGATCTGGGAGTAATTTTTGACGAACGGCTGACATTTAAACATCATTACGACTACATAATCGAAAGAGCTAACAAAATATTAGGTTTTATATCTCGAGTCACAAAAAGTCTCAAGAAACATAATAGCCTTTTATACCTGTATAAGAGTCTAGTACGCAGTATATTGGAATATGGTTCTCCGATTTGGTCCCCATACTATTCTGTGCATACGGCTAGCATTGAAAATGTCCAGAAAAAATGCTTAAAGATACTTTGCTTTAGATATAGTCTGGGTAGAGAACGCCTGTCTTACGACATAAAACTATCTAAGTTTAATATTACTTCTCTCGAAACCCGACGTAAAGTGGCTGATCTCTCCTGCTTGTATAAACTACTGCACTCGATTATTGATTCTCCATATCTCCTATCATTAATAAACATTAATACATGCCACATGACCCGGTCTTCGCCAACTTTTGCACTACGTACATATAAAAATAATACCTCTTTTTATAACCCATTAGTCAGAATGTGTCGAACATACAACGAATTGCTTAAGGTGAACAAGGACCTTGACATCTTCGATGCCAAGAGGCAAAAGTTTGTGTCATCTCTTCTTAAGACTGTCAAGTAATCCTTGTTTCCTTGGAGTAGTAATCCGTTTGTTTATTTTTATTTGTTTTATTTTTATATATTTATTGAATACTATTATATATTTTATATAGTATACTTTTAATTTTTATATATTTTTGTCGTTTATTGTTTATAGTACTTTAAAATATGCCCTTACTCTTATATGTACACATATCTTGGTATGCAATATCTTTTAATTTTGTGAATGTATTTATTATTTTATTTTCGGTTGTAAACTGTTTTGTGTACTAAATAAATAAATAAATAAATAAATATAGATATGTCACCGAGGTAATTACGCGTTTCCCTCGGGTACCTACCTACTAAAATTTTTGTGGGAGGTATCCAGTGCCTTATTCATTACTCATTCTCCGTTTCGAAGGTCAGCTCTGACAGACGGAGGAAAAAAACTTAAAATTTAATTATACTTTTAAATAGGAGCCAACCTTCTAAGTTATCTTGACAAACAGACACTTCAGTTTTTTTAAAACTTGTCCTTGTGACAAGGCACGGCTGATCAGAAAACGAACCTCAAAACTCTCCCACCCCCTTTCCTTAAAAAAAAAATATTTTCCGGTTTTTGAAAATCACAGAGATATGTACCTACTATAGGTAGTCTAACATTATACGATCCCAAGTATTAGTTGGTATGTCTGTCTTCATCATTTTTTAGCATATAGAGCGAACCAAGGTCCAAGACGTTAGCTCGAGAGGTGACCGGCACTCGAATACGAGTCATCAGTCCCTTTCACTCACTTTCTCTAAATTATATTAGATTATATCTAAATACCAACAGAACCATTGTCACGCAATATCAAGTCGCACTTTTCCAATGATTGTGAACAATAGGGTACTTGCATGATTTTTTTTTCAGTCTATTTTAAAGATATATGGCCTACTTAAACAAAGCAAGAAAAAGAAAAAAATATATGCATAAATTAATGAAATAGAGCGTTTCAAAGTTCCTACTTTGGACCTTACCGCCGAAACGCGGAATGACGTCACTTGTTCAAAATTACGCCTTATTAATCTGTGATAGAAATGTCAATGTCGTATTGACAGGGTCATGTGACACTGACAGAGAGATAACTTCAATATCCAAAAGCGAAATTAAGGTTGAACTGTGTCGATTTACTTCCAAAAGTTCCAGTAAAGAATCGAAATGCATGTTACCGATGCATTTTAAAGTAAAAAACTTCAGAAAATGAAAAATATGCGTTGACTGTATGCACTTAGTTTCTTTTGCCTTCTCTGAAAGAGGTAAATGTTTCCTAAAAAAATAAAAGTGATGTCATGTGTTAAGCTTGGCTGTGATTGGTGTTTCGTTGCAACGTTCCGTTTCACAAAATTAAAAGTTGAATATTTTGGAGAACTATTGAAATTTTTTTTGTAAATCTTTCACGACAACGCTTTTCTAAGGCTCTATTTTTGAAATATTGACACAATTTCTTAGTATAAATTTCATGCAAGTACCCTATTGAGAAATTCCATTGTCCAAGTTGAGAAACGAAAACTTATCATAGAGGTGGCGACGGGCGGGTTGACGAAATGGGCGAAATATTTGTCGATATCTAACCGAGATAAACCATAGGCGCCTCTCTAAAATATTTTCGTGGGTCACTAATAAAAGTTAATCACGCGTGAAGAGTCTCGGGTGCGATTCTGGTCGATGATGGCTCTTGGTTGATATCATAAAAAAGTGATAACACCATGCCTGCCCGCTCATCAAGAGGTTCCGAGTTCGATTCCCGGTGGGGGTGGACTTTGTGTGATGAACACAGGGTTCCATTTTCCAGTCGGAGCGTGTATGTATATGTATATATATCTATACTTACTGTATAGTAAAATATATGTGTAATAATAATTATGTAGTATATACCACGTTTGCTTGGTTTCCACTATACAAGCTTAGAGCTTAGTGTGGGATCAAGTAGATCTGTGTGTTGAGAAGTGGATTATTATTATTATTCATTTATTGATCTTAAATTTAGGTTTTTTACCGTACAAATTTACAAAATAATAAATATTATTATTGTTTCTCTGTGTTTTCTTCGGCATCAATTTTGGAATCCCCTCGGAAATTCCCTCTTTGTTCTGACTCAAAAAGTACCGTGTTACTCAGAGATACTGTGGTAGGAACAAGTATATATATGCGTATAAGCATGCAGCGTCATGGAATTTCAAGTGTGGTGGAAACAGCTTAATAGGTATACATAATTACGCGTTACTCATGCATTCATCGATTGGTTTGTGCTTCAATTGTATAGGGCTCTCTATGATTTCCTCTATAGGTAGGTAGGTTACAAGGTATTTTCGATATTTCTGTATCAGCTTTCACCGCTCTTTGTTACTTTTAAGGGTTTCAGAAAACCTTTTCTTAGTGCTTGTTTACATTTTAAAGGACGTCTTTTGCAAAATACATACATAGTTATTAATTGAACTTAGTATAGTCAAGAATAAGCGCGTAAATGTCAGTCAGTCGAGTTATGGATTTTTTATCATCTCCGTAGGTACATCAGCTGTCTTCCGAAAGATTTGAGAGTGAAAACAAATCTACGTTGAAATTCTCTGTTAAGATCATTAAGACAATAGTCGAGTGTCAACGTCAATCGAAATTTGACCCTTATTTGCCTCCAAGGTTTGTTTGTTGACCAACTCAGGCTAATTTCAACTTTAACTCCCTTGTTATAATGAAGATAATTAATTGGTTGTTTTGGTGACCAAAAAAAATGAGGCGCCTACGTTTTGTCGCCAAGGCGATGTCGCGTCGATGATATCCGGTGATAGAGAAAACAAAAAAAAAACTTTTTGTTGTTATTGTCTCCCAAGTCATTGACCATAGCCGTTGGAGTATTGTCGCATGGAGACGTGATTTATTGTTAATTCGCTGAGGAGCTGACGTTTCGAGACTGCGCCACCATTTTTTTTAGTCGGTTCGGAAGTTGTTTGGCCGAGTGGCTGAGACCTTTGCCATGTGGTGGGATTTGGTGATACGGTCTATTTAAAAAAAAAAAGAAACACGATCGGAGGTAATAAAAACTAGTCATAAAATAAAGAAGCAGTACTTAATGAGGAAATATTTTTAAAATGAGCAATGTTTTTAATTGTTAACTGATAGAAAAGTTACTAGTTAGTAGTTTTAACGTTTTATCCACACATAAGGTTTTAGGCTTTAAGGTCCAGGTTTCGTTTATAATAGCTAACTAGCTAATCCCCGCGGTTTCACCCGGGTTCATTTCGGAGTTCCCGCATGAATTCCGGGATAAAAAGTATCCTATGTCCTTCTCTGTATCCCTGACAACGAGTATCCAAAATTTCACGACGATCCGTTGAATCGTTGAGGCGTGAAAGCGTAACAAACAAACAAACTCACTTTCACATTTAAATAATAAGGGTAGTACCTACGGATGTTCGAAGAACGTAGTTCCAATAACACGCGGATTTCTGTCCATCAGTGCCAAATTGCCAACCGTCGTGGTTCCAACTAAACTCTAAAGTCGCCCGTCGTCTGTCGGGTAAGGCCTTTAGCACATTATAAAAATTATTGATATATTGATATATTATAAGAAATATATTTGGCACATTATTTCTTGTGTCCTATAAGACATCCAGTCGCTTTGGTTGTTATATGGGACCGTACCTACATATTACAAGAAACGTCGGATAAGACACAAGGAAATTGCTTTTAATGTGCAAAAGGCTTTTTCTTATGGACTTTCGCATGTAATGCATTCAGCCAATT
Source organism: Zygaena filipendulae (assembly GCA_907165275.2). Classification (NCBI taxonomy): domain Eukaryota; kingdom Metazoa; phylum Arthropoda; class Insecta; order Lepidoptera; family Zygaenidae; genus Zygaena; species Zygaena filipendulae. The sequence continues at coordinate 7,567,411 of OU015675.1, forward strand.
TCAAATAATATAAAATCTTGGTAGGTATATAATATATAGCTGACCCCCGCGGTTTCACCCGCGATAATTTCGGAGTTCCCGCGGGAATTCCGAGACAAAAAGTACCCTATGAGTTATGACACTCAGGATCACTGTAGCTTCCTATAAGTGAAAGAAATTTCAAAATCGGTTCTGTAGTTACTGAGATTACCCCCTACAATGTCACTGACAAACTCACAAACTTTTCTCTTTATAATATTAGTAGGTACAGATATCTATTAGCATCGTTGTACGATTTGAAATTGCAAACCACGGTGTTAAAACTCGCAAAATCATTCTTAGAGCTTTTGAGGACACCGAAGTATTTACCAACTCGAAACGTAATATAGGTATCTTGCGAAATATATGGTCCGATACAGCACCATAAAACACAGAGGTACTATGCACTTTTAACGATTTTTATCGAAAATTATTGACAGGACCGCCATCTTCTTCCTGCCAAAATCTCCATTAGCCTAGTAATTAAGGTCAATTAAGGCGGTGGGTGCCGTCAGCCGTGGGACCCAACCTGTCCGATCCACTCATCCGTCAATGTCATAGCCATCGAGCGTGTGAAGGAATTTGTTTATGTGCAAACAAACCATATTGATTTTAGCTATGTATTAATTAATTAGTTATAGTTTTTTAGCTGTTCCCTGCGATTTCGCTCGCGTTAGTATCGGAGTTCCCGCAGTAGTTCCGGGCTAGAAAGTACCCTAGTACCCCTGACAACGTGTATGCAAAATTTCATGGTGAAAGAGTAACAAAGTTATTACTCATTTAATATTAGATAGATAACAATACCTACTAGCTATTGGTTTTTCAATATTGTAGATACATTATTAAAAAGTTACGTAACTAAGTACTTAAATATTTTCGTGAAATATTTACCTATTCACGGGATCTAAAAACTCAGACGAAATAAAAACGAGTTTTTATTTCGTCTGAGTCTAAAAATAAAAAAGTTGACATAGAGATTAGAATGATTTTTGTACCGGACTTCCCGCGGGAACTCCGAAATTAATGCGGTTAAAAAATCATGAAATTTTGCATACCCGTCGTCAAGGGTACACAGAAGGATGCAGGGTACTTTTATCTCGGAATTTCCGCGGGAACTCCGTAATAACCGCGGGTGAAACCGCGGTGAAACTAGTTAAGTATAAAGACAAAGTATTTTTATACAAAGTATATAGTCAGTTTAAAAAATATATATTGTAATTTATGTGAAATCTAACTGTAATGAGTCATTTTAATCAAGGCTATATTTTATTTATGAACTTGGCTTTTTTGTTGAACCACAATACACTACTTACATAGTACCACAACCTTTTTCAAGTTCAACAGTAGTTTGCGCTGTCATAAAACTTACAACCTGTTTACTGTAGTGTCAGAACTGTCAGATTTTTTCAACATCTAAGCTGAAAGTACAATGGGTGCGATGCTGTCATTTGTGTTGTGTTTCGTGAACTTGTGTGTGTGTGTATATGTGTGTCATATATTTTGTAGGTTATGTTTTGAGGTTATGCTTCTTTTGGCGCGGTTGTAATGAAATAACTTTGATGTATGGTTATTCTACGCGAAGGTTCCTAGTACAAAGAGTTCCTGCGGGGATCCCGAAACGCACGTGGGTGAATCCGCCATCACCAGCTATAGTTTGTTTATACAGTTTAGTGGGTTAATTTTTGTTACCGTATTTTGCGCTGTTATCTCAGTATTTATCGAAAATACGTGCTGTCTGCCAACCGACGCATCTCGTTAGAGAAACGATGCACGATATCGTAAAAGTGATTTACATTTTAACAGCTGTCAATTTATTAATCAATTTTGTTAATCTGCCAAATAAAATATTTAAAAAGTTGTTTTTACAAGTCTTTATTATTAATAACAGATGTGAAATTCTAAGAAATTTTTGTGTATTATTATTATTATTATTTTAATACATATTTTGATACTAAGAATACCTAAGTATTAGTTATTACCTTTCTAGTCTAGGTTTAAGTAGCAGATATAATCAAGTTTTTGCTCTACTTCAAATACAAGAGATTAATTTGCAATACCTATTTATAATTAATTTGTATTCAAAATACTAATTTGTATAGCTATTCCTTTTATATTACCTATCTAAAAAAACTCAGTGTGTCTCTAACCTTACTCGATAATCCCCCACGGCATTATAATCCGACGTTCGAAGTTATTAAAAGCACAAAGCAGGCAAAGAGCCGACGCCCGCTCCCAATGGCTTCTGTTTCAACATATCTAAATCCATGATAATAACGCATGGACGCTGTAATCTTTGATAAACGAATAAATATTTAACATGCATACGTTATTATAAGCCATTTGACCACCTGCATGACAAACTTTGTGGCTTTTGCGTTACGCGGTAGCTTTCCGAATTACCAACCAACACATCGATTGGAACGTGCCTATTCTGGCAACAAAAGTGAATTTGTCTTCTTTTATTTACATATCAATAATAGGTATCTATGCACATCTTCTCTTTGTTCTTTCGTAGTGAAAGTCAAAGTCAAATAATTTATTCCAAATTTGGTCCATAATGTGGCTCTTTTTGACGTCAACAAAATTACAGTTATTGTGACAGCACCCATAAAATATCCACCCTTCACAGCTTCCTAGTGCTATGGCTGAAGAGAAGAAGCTGCGCAACAAACTCTCCAGTAGCACGCTGTCAGTTTAAAGTTACAATATGTGTAATATTAGTGGGTAACTCAACTTGCAATTAATTATGTGAGAACAATGAGCCGTGACCAGCAATAAACTACCGTAGGTACAGATACCTCACAAGTACAGAGAGATTAGGAGTTAAACTAGGATTTTCTGTAAAATAAATACATAGTTTAAGTAATAGATATATTTTATTTATTTATTCTTTATTGCACAGTGTGTACAAATGGCGAACTTAATGCCTTGCGGCATTCTCTACCAGTTAACCATTGGGTAGACAGAGAGATATAGAAGATGGGGTGTGCAAACAAAACAATAATTAATATACTTAATACTAGACACTAATAATTAATAACTAAAACATAAAGATGCAATTTACTCACAATACATACTAAAACACATGCATATCCTACACATACCTACACAATAAAATACATACACACATAGTTACATATAGTATATATATATATATACACACACATACACATACCATATATACATACATCATACATACATACATACATATACATACATACATACATACATACCATATTATACATACTGAGTGGACATAGCCGAGGCCCATAAAATATATCGATATTTTATGGGCCTCGTCTCACATATTAAAATGGTTACTACGCTATCATTTCGGCTCTATAATCTCAAAAAGTTTTTGACGCGATGTGATTAAAATTTTCGAATTCGGATCGTAATGTTTTTTAAACGGAACTATTCTGACGTCAAAATGGTTTTCTTGTCACCTAGCTGACTCGAAGTAGGTAGGAATGTAGGATAGGCAACTTGATAGGCACATATTACACGCTCGCTCCCTCAAATTTATCAAAAAGGAGCAAAATAGCATCATATTTTTCTCTATGTATTATCGCATCTATACATATAATAAAATTACAACAGGTCGATGTCTGTACATGGGAGATAAATAAGAAAAAATAAGTTAGTGACTCTATGAGTGATATAGAAGTCAAAATACCGTTTTTAGAATTTTTGTCTGTCTGTCTGTCTGAATGTTTTTATTCGTGCTACGCAAAAACTGCTGCACCAAATTGAATGCGGTTTTTTTGTTGTATTGCTAAGGGTCTAACTTAGATACTCGTGTTTCGATTTTTTCGAAATTCCATCTGGAACTCGAGATATTAAAAAGAAATGCTGGTCATTTGAAATTGAAATTTGTGAAATTTGGCATGCATGTACCTAGCCTTTGACATGGAAAACAACATAGGCTACCTTTTATCCCGGAATTCCCGCGGGATCTCCAAAATTAACGTTCTCCAAAATTAACGTGAGTGAAATAGAATTAATTATTGCTACACGTTGTCTGCAGAGGTACAGAAAAGGATATAGGGTACTTTCATCCCGGAATTCCCGCGGGATCTCCGAAATTAACGCGGGTGAAACCGCGGGGCACAGCTAGTGATAAAATATAGATTGAGTTCCTAAAATTCGATAGAACATCTCTTGCAGTTGTTTCAAAATTTAGTTACCTAGATACTTAATTTTACCATTATTAGTACGTACCTACCTAGTAAGAAGTATGTATGTATTATTACTCTCAGCCATTATAAATGCGAAAGTGAGTTTGTTAATTTGTTTGTTCATTACGCTTTCACGCTTCAACCAAAGCATGGATGTTTAATTGGTCCATGAATCCACTAATCATCATGAAATTTTGCATACACGTTGTCAGTGGTACAGAGAAGAACATAGGCTTCTATTTATCCCAGCTTCTTATAACAGCTGTTTACTAAAAATATTTTAAGATCTAGGCCGTGAGAAATATCTTATTTTATAATTGATTAATTTTTGCGACAACTTATATTCTAATCATAAAATTCTAATCATATTACCTATATAGCGGTGAAGTTTATCTAATTAAATTAATTAAACACCTGGTTTTTACAGTGACTTTCTATTGTTTATCTTTAGATCTGATGACGACTAGCGGTCATTTTTTATTTGGTTTCTTTGGAAAAATTATAGCTTTTTTTATCATTTTATCTTGCTAACAATAAACGACAGTACCTACTAAATAAAAAATAAAAATTATTGAAATCTTATCAGTGTTTTTAGAACCTTTAAGAGTTGAAAAGAATGTAAAGCAGGTACGCAAATCAGACTTCAGAGGTTAAATGCTTCTGTGACGCGAATTTAAAATTAGAACACGCCAACTTCATGCTGAATGGGCTTGTCAACCAAATTTGAGTTTTTAGTCCGTCTTGTAGATTAATAAGAAATATTGGACACGTATTTTTTATTTTTTTACGTTATGAAATAATTACGGATCGCGGACGTATCGCGTGACGTCACGCCGTGCTACAGTTTATAGCACGTTATGACGTCAAGAGCCCCCACTCCCAAACTTTGATGCGTTTTATCTTCGTATTTTTTGAATAATTTGAAAAGCAAAAAAATACGTGTCTATTATTTTTTTTATTATCTAACTGACGGACTAAATAGAATTTTGATTTTTATAACCCCAGAAACTACTTCCATATTGACCAATAATTAAATTATATTTTCAACTAAACGTGCCAAAAGAAATACAACTTTAATTTAAAAAATCAGTGTCCATATTCGATTGATAATAATCTCGTAAGTTTGTTTGTTTGTTACGCTTTCACACCATAACGGCCCTAGCAATCATCATGAAATTTTGCATGCACGTCGTCAGGGATACAGAGAAGGGAATAGGGTGCTTTTTATCGCGGAATTCCCGCAGGAACTCCGAAATTACAGCGGGTGAATCCGCGGAGAACAGCTACTTACCTTATTATATTTGGCCAATTAAAAGGCTTATTAGAAGTCGTAACAATCTACTTTAATATTATGTTTAAGGATATTGCATTGTTAATTGTTATTCAATTTTTATCGCTCCGCCGCTGACTGGATGGGAATTTTTGCGGGAAGAACCCTAAATTATCGTATTTAAATACATAATGGGCATGTTGACTAATTTTTATTTTTTAGTCCGTCTTGTAGATTATTAAAAAATATTGGACACGTATTTTTTCTTTTTTTACGTAATTAAAAAATAACGGTGATATATTGAGTTGAAATTTCGCGTGACGTCACTATTCTGACAGTTTGTATAGCGGTTTTAGCGGTCAGTGACGTCACGACCCCCTCACACTAAACTTTAATGCGCTTTATCTCTGTATATTTTAATTTATTTGAAAAAGCAAAAAATACGTGTCTATTGTTTTTTTATTTTCTAACTGACGGACTAATTAGAATTTTGATTTTCAAAAGTAGTCCACGTCCCTATTGTACCTACTACGTATAGATACGTAAATAGTACGTAAGTAATAAAAAGAGATAATTTAATATTAATAAATTTTAACTATTGTACTAACTGTACCTAAACCTTTGGATCTTTAATTAAAACTTTGAAGATGCGGAAGCGGAAACTACTAGCCGAACCCCGCGGTTTCACCCCAATGGATAAAAGTACCCTGACATGTCTTTCTCTGTAAGTACTCCTAACAACGTGAAGGCAAAATTTCCTGGCGATAGATTGAGCCGTGTCCGTTAAGGTGTGAAAGCGTAACAAAAAACAAATAAATGAAGTCACATTTGAATTTATAAGGATTTAGGTACACTATACGTATTAATAATGCAGTAATTACACTACAAATTAATATAATATATTTTACACTTCCCGGTAAACCGGTGTTGAGTCACCTATCTATAAATAATCATTAGACACCTCGAAGGTCGGTCGTTTTTTTTTTTAATATTATTAATTTCTCAAAGCTCAAAGATGAGGCTGCGATATGTGGAATATAGACGTCAAACGGCGTCAGATGCGTGCTTATCTTGATGTTACGGTTGGGGCCACAAAGCGGGAGGCTGATGAAGGGGCGGCACCGAAAATTAAAGAGAATTTATTTTAAATTTAACTAGCTGTACCTCGCGATTTCACTCGTGGAAATTTCGGAGATCCTCACAAACTCCGGGATAAAAAGTACCCTATGTTCTTCTATGTACCTCTGACAACGTGTAGGTACTACAAAGTTTCATGATTATCGGTTGAGCCGTTAAGGCGTGAAAGCGTTACAGACAGACAGAGTTACTTTCGCATTTATATATTACTAGGGATAGTAGAGATTATAGAGCAGCCCCCTTAGCCAAGTTCTCAATTTATAAGTGTCATTATTATAGAAAACTAAGAAACGTCCACTGCACATATATCTAGGCGCTCCCAAGGATCGCCAATGACAATGACCGCCAGTCCTGCGCTTCCTGCATCCAACGGCGTCCCGCGACCTTCACCAAGTCATCAGCCCCTATTGTAGCGGGCCTACCCACACCGCGTCTTCCGGTTCGTGGTTGCCACTCGAGAAATTTCTAAGCTCCATCGATCATCATAATCAGTTCTTCGAGCGACATACAATGCCGTGATATTATCTCGGCATGACCCGACCAACACTGAGAGCGTTAACACTGCTCAACCGGGTCGCAGGAGAGATCCCGCAAGTCGACATATTTGTAGATAATATTAGTAAATTAATATTAAGATTGTATATGCCATAGCGTATAGATGTTTGTTCTCAACAACACTGTAACAAGAGAGGCGATTTGGCGAACACTGTAAGCCTATCTTGTTTTGAATAAATAAATAAATGAGCGTCCGCTGCCGCTGCCTCTTCCGCGCGCCGCCAGTTCCGTGGCCCGACGATCCGCCGGTAGCGTGGCGGTAGACGCACACTTGCGCCCAGTAACTGATACTGCGATAGCGCGTCCATTGTAATGATTTGTATTTGTGTAATTCCCACGATATAAGCTATAAGTCCAACGCTAAGGTGCTAGATGCCGCTTCTGATAAACATAATATACTAGCTGGATCTTTCCTTATATACTCCTTTATGGTTAAATAGATAGATAAGGTCGTAGATGCTGAGAAAATTTAATTTTCTTATTGAATTCTGAAGAAATTACGTGGACACGCAGGAAAATATCTATAGTATTATATCTATACTAATCCTTGCTATGAATGTGAGTTTATTCGTTTGTTTGTTACTCTTTCACAGTTTAACTACTCAACCAATCGTCGTGAAACTTTGCATAAGTACACCTCGTCAGGATATAGAGAAAGACATAGGTATTAGGGTGGGTCACTTATGTATGGAGAAAAAAAAAAGTTTAGTTTTTATACGGGCACAGTGACAAAACGGTGCTAAATTATGAGTGTAAATATATTATGAAGTTTCATTGCAATCGGAATCAATCTTCTGCCTCCGGATTCATTTGGAAATCATCAACACATAAGGCCTAACACTATGGCATAATAAGTTACACTAATGAACACTATTTATAAATAAAAGTCTTAAATTCATAGTAAATATAGGTTTATTAAAGAGGAAACAATTTTTACAGGGAAAATTATGAAGAATAATTATTAAAGTGAAGGGTTAACTATGTGGCGAAATCTTTTTTGCTGTCGAATTTCGGCATTGCTTTTCTTGATTCTATCTGGGCTTTGATAAAACTTTCGGTCATTGTTTTATTGCATAAAGTGGCTGAATCTTCGGTCACAGCTTTAACTGCTCTTTCTACTGCTTGTGTGTGACACTGAAGACGTAATAAATCCAATTCTCTTGCTCTTTTTTCTTGAATAAACAATCGGAGATTTTCTTCGGTTACAGATCTTAATAACGGTGGCTCAGTGATATTTTCTTGCCAATTCAAAAGGTCATAATATGTTAATGCGTTAAAGTTTATCTTTGGTACCTGAAACAGACGCAATTTTTTGGCTGATCTAGCTTTCAAAATTCGACGTGCAGCTAGTTCACGAACGTGCGGCTGAGGATCTGTCAACATTGCAAGCAATAAGTTTTCCACCCGGAAAACTTATTGCAAAATAGCTGCTTCTTTGAACTACTGGGTCGATAACGGTTTTTAAAGTTGTTGGTAAATATCTGGTGAGCTTGATAAACTCATCACACAACAAGTGTCGCGACCCATCTTAAAGCTGGAATGGGTTTTTATAGGAAACCATAATGGAGCGTAAACGTTGACAATATAAGTTGCAAGAGTTAATAGATTTTCAGAGGCAGTTTCAACTGAAACATATAGACGGAGAATCCTGTTGGCACGTGTTAACCATCGGGCATGGGACATTTTGTCTGGTAATTTGTTAGCTAAATCGCTAGGAAATATGCCTGTTGAAATTGCTTCAACTATTCTGTGCAAGTATTTTTTTTTTAGTACAGACCAAAAATACTTGTACAGAATAGTTGAAGCAATTGCAACAGCCATATTTCCTAGTGATTTAGCTAAAAAATTACCAGGCAAAATATCCCATGCCCGATGGTTTTGAATTTTTAAAGCTAGATCAGAATCACCAAAAAAATTGCGTCTGTTTCAGATACCAAAGATGAACTTTACATTAACATATTATGAACTTTTGAATTGGCAAGAAAATATCACTGAGCCACCGTTATTAAGATCTTCAGCCACTTTATGCAATAAAACGATGACAGAAGGTTTTATCAAAGCCCAGATAGAATCGAGAAAAGCAATGCCGAAATTCGACAGCAAAAAGGATTTCGCCCCATAGTTAACCCTTCACTTTAATAATTCTTCTTTATAATTTTTCCTGTAAAAATTGTTTCTCCTTGAACTTGACCAAACAATTTCGTATTTATCATTGCTAAAAACTATTACGCATGAAATCTGATATCAATAACTTGAGAAAAGCATTAGTACATTTACACTAAAAACTCTATTTTTTTTAAAAATTCTATGTCATTCCGGAGGCAATAAAACTTAAAATAATCTAACAAAACTTTACATATCAATTAACGACGTCATTTGGCACCTTTTTAATGCTGAGCATATTGAAAAAACGAGAAAAAAAAAAATTGACCCACCCTAATAGGTATACTCGCGGGAACTCCGAAACTAATGCGGGTAAAACCGCAGGGAAGTTATATGTATTTTAAAATTTTAAGGTCTGCGTTCTAATTTTGTGTACGTACTGCTAAATTATGTTCTGTATATGGACGTAGATAAGCAATAACATGTTAACCCACAAAATGAAGTTATTGATTCAGAACGATTTATTGAGAGTTGGGGAACGTTTTTTAATTATGTGTTTACCTTATTACATTGCTTAAATATGTAACTAAGTATTGAACATAAAAAATGTTGACACAAAATGACGCTCCTACTTCTAAAACACGATTTACTCAAAATTTCTCCAGTGTGGTTTAACACACTATTGCTTATCTATGTCCATATAAGGGTAACTATTATTGGCTCATAGTGTAATCTTGTAACCTAAACCTATTATATGTTTTTGTAGCTGTTGTTGTCTTGAATAAACGAAAATAAAATAAAATAAATAAAACATGTGGTTTGTGCCAATGATGTTTTAAGTAAGTTATCTATAGGTAATTTCATTGGGTTTGCGCTTTTTCAAATTAAGTATACAATATCACTATTGTACTTACTGTATTGTAAAATAGTGTGTAGGTACACAAGAAATAAATTTAAGAATACAGAGAAAACCCAAACAAACCAAAATAAAATAGGTAGGTATACATATTGACTCAAAAATCCTCGGTAGGTACCTAAGCTACGTGCAGAAAAATCTAACCAATATATCTACTATTTATTGGAACGAAGTTCCTTATTTATTACTATATAATATTATTATATTTTGGCATATAAAAAATATTGTTTGAACGGAAGCTGGAATTTTAACCCAAAAGCGGCTTCTCTAATTGAAATCAAAACGTGATAGTTTCACAAACTAAAATATTAGTACACTCCTAACCCACCCAATTGTTAGACGTATTAAAAAAAAAATGGAGATAACATATACCAGCACCAAAATGTCAGACAATAAACTATTTTGGAACGTTAAACTCTATATTTGTGCCTCCACAGGTATTTGTTTTTAATATTATCTTCCAGAAGGGATTCTTTGCCACGCCGCGGTAGGACCTGCTAATTTTAAAACCGTCCTCAGCAAACAACAGGTTAAAAACCAATATAGCCGTCGATACGGGTCGCAATCGCTTGCTGAGATACGAGACTCGAGCATACGAGGTTGAAGCGTTTATGAAAGTTGTCTGCGAAGCATTCTCGTCTCTAACGGTCGTGTGAAGTCTTGGTAACATATTTGTACTGTCATTAGAGGTCAGTTTTCTATGTTTTATTGCGTGTGGTTGGGTTGAGCTGTTAATTTTTAACTGTTAAAGTTTATTACTCGCAATATTGTTGAGGATTTGTTGGTAGTATTTTTGCAAAATTATTTATTTTTCAACTTTCATTTTAAATCACAAAGCAAATAAATTAACTAGAGAGTGCATGTAGGCGATGCAGGCGCGCTACCGTTGCAAAGGAAGTTAGAGCAAATGCTCCAACTTGCTCAATAATTCTTTTGCTGCCATCCCAAGTATATTTGCCACAATATTCCGAAAACCGTCAATTTTTAAACATTACCATAAAGCGTTCAATATATTAATGTTTTAGTGCGTGGTGAATAGTTTTGTGTGCGAAAATAACCCGGCGACACTGGTTTTCATCTGTTTTGATATTAAACTTAGTTGATGTTTAGTTTATGTTTAGGAATCAACCCTTATATAAACGAAGGATTAATGAAAGTGACTCAATGTCACTTAGGGATAGTCTAGCTTCCTTTTTATGAATAGTAGTTCCTAAAGATTATTTCCCACATCCAAAGGTTACAAACTTTATTTCTTTATAATTTTATTCGTGTAAACGGAACTCTAGAAGTTTCTGAGACGATCCAAAGAGCTCCAAAAAGTTTTTTTTTTTAAAGGTTGTCCACAAACAAGGGTATGGCCAGTGTTCTGCCGCAGCGCCCTTTGGCGGCGTTCCAATACGCGGCATACACGAGAACAAAGTCTAAATACTCGCCAGTTTGTTTTAGAACTTGTCGGATGACGTCCTTTTTAGTGGCCACCTTCCCTTAAACTAAAGTGGTTTTAAAGTGTTAGCAATAATAGTGGGAGAGGCACGACTATCCAGGGTTTAAGAAGGCTTTGAAGAGTAGCTTTTGCCTGCAGCTTCTCTCGTGTGCGTATTGTGTTTTCCCTCTTAAAATCATCTATACATATAGAAGGCTTTGTCCTGAATGACTGACTAACGAATCAACGCACAACCTAAACCGCTGATCTTAGAGACCGAAACTTGGAGGGTGTATTCTTTGTATGACGTAGGCATTCGATAAGAAAGGATTTCCTGAAATTCTTCCCCTGAGGGGTGAAAGAGGGGGCAAAGTTTGTGTGGAACAATTCCGTGGGAACTCCAAAATTATCGCGAGTTTAAATTAACTTAATATGGAATAATTCCCACAGAAGACCCCCCAAAAATGGTTTATGTATCTATATAGTTTGGGAAAAAAAATGCCCTTTTCACTATGACCAGGTAATCTGGTAATAAGGTAATCTGCCACATTTTTCCCCCTCGTGCTCAATTAATAAGGTTCACTTAAAAAATACAGAATATTAATTTCTAGTATTTTGACATCTAGAGCATTTGGGATTGCGTTTTTGGGACGCGCGTTATTGGCAACGTATGTTGTTGGTCATAGTGAATAAGAGCTTTGGTATTCCACTGGCTACCCCGGGCTTGTAAGTCGTGAAGATATCCCTAAGAACGGTACAGCGGTACCTTTGTGGGCGAACCCTTTGCGCGGCCGCCACCGATCGCCGTGTTAACGGATTAGGGTTGGACAATGTGCAAAATTAAATAGAAAAGTAAGTTATGTTACATTAAGATATTATACTATACAAATACTATATATATTATACAGAGAAAAAATTAATTATTTGTATGTTTCTTTGTTTATAATGGATAAACTCAAAAATTACTGAACCGATTTTTACAATTCTTTCACTTACAGGGAGCCACAGTGTTCCTGAGTGACATACACACAGATGGTTTACCTAGACTTTGTAAATTCTGTGGTTTTCGATCCTTAAAAGAAAGAGAATCAACACTAATATTAGGTATAAACAGCACCCATAACACGTCCGCCTTTCACAACTTACTAGAGCTGTAACCTGACAGAAGCTGCATTGCACGACAAACTTTGGTATGGCATGCTGTCTGTTCAATTGGGTATTCTCCAAGGTATGAAAATCAAAATTCTAATTAGTCCGTCAGTTAGAAAATAAAAAATAATAGACACGTATTTTTTGCTTTTTCGAATTAGTGAATAAACATAGATAAAGCGCATTAAAGTTTAGGGTGGGAGACTCGTGACGTCAATATTCAGTATAAGCCCCATACAAACTGCACCGAGTTGTGACGTCACGCGAAACTTTAACTCAATGTATCGCCGTTATTTTTTGATTACGTAAAAAAGGAAAAAATACGTGACCAATATTTTTTACTGATCTACACGACGGACTAAAGAAAAAAGTAGCCAATTTGTCAAGTAGCCAATTATGAAACAAAGACAATATCCTTGCATTATTTGTGATTGCAACAAGCGCCAACCCTAGCTGGCGACACCGCGGCGTCGGCGACCAGTTCATTATTGACACAATAAATTCTGACGCACGCGTTTTTAAAACCAGCCTCCACCTCACACACACGGAGACAGACGGACACACAATTCCGGATCGGGGCACGAGAGCATCGATCGGCCACGATCACGTCCGGCATCGAACCTGTGACCGTGTAAATACAGTGTCCGTATCCCAGTCATTTGATGTTTATGATGATAAGATTTTATTTTGCCTACCAAGTTTTTATTGTTCTCCAAATAATCCTAATCCGACTTATATTATAGATGTGAAAGTGTGGATGTTTGTTACTCAATCACGCAAGAACGGCCGAACGGATTTGGATGAAATTTGGCATGCACGTTGTCAGGGGTACAGAGAAGGATATAGGGTACTTTTATCCCGGAATCCCCGACTCCGAAATTACCGCGGGTGAAACCTTGGGGCTAGTATAAATATAATAAGAGAAATATCCGGTTACTACTCTATCGATTTGTGTGATATCTTAAAACATTGATAAATAAAATATTGTAGGTACCTACGCTGTATCTTTTTATAAAATTTTTAAATTTTTAATTTCATCAAAAATTACTAGGACAGCAGGAGTGTCCGAAAATAGATTTACAAATTTAAAGAACCGGATATGTATTTTTATAATTTAGCTTAAGCTAGCTAGTTTTTAGCGGTTTCACCCAATTATAAAAATATCCGGTATTAATAGTTTTTTAATTGTGATAACTGCTAGGAATTTCAATTCATCTAAAATTTATTTATGTGGTATTTAGTATTTACCAATATCACGTCATTTCTTAATACATAGGGTACCTACTGAAAAATTTCAACTGCAGAATTCACCACGCAGAAATATCTTAACGCCAAAAAATTATTACGAACCTAATTAAAAGTGCAGTAAAAAAAAAAAAATCTTTTGCGATAAAAATTTTGTGCAACAAACTTCGCCCGCGCAAAGTTTATGAGCGCGAGAGAAAGGTTGCGGTTTCGCAAGACGCACCGTTACGGGAACATAAAAAAAAAATTCAATATTCGCAATCAAGGAAGATAACCGTCGTGTTGAATTAATGACGGAAAAATGAAGCGTTTTTAATTGGGCACCGAACAGCTAATTTCAATTTAAAATATGTATTTATTTACTGTACAAAATGTTTCTTCAGTTTCGTTAGTCAGTTTTTTTTTTGGTAAAAGTGCATTAAAAAGTGCTTAATAAAAAAACATCCGGAAGTCAAAAGTAGAATGATCAACAATTATACATATATCTTGGTAGAATTTATGTGTGTTGTAAACGCAAAGACGTCGTATTTTGAGCCCGTTCGAGTCACTTCGTGTTTCGTGTCTTGGGGTCCAGAGCAATTATTATTATTCTGAATTAAAAATGTGAATGCAAATGTGAATTCGTTGGTTTGTTTGTTTGTTAAGCTTTCACGCCTTAACTACTCAAAGGACTTCTCGAGCGAATTCCCGGATCTTAAGTAACATGTCCTTTTCTGTGTACTTAACAACGTAGGTTTGCAAAATTTTGTGATGACCGGTTAAGGCCCAAAAGAATAACAAAAAAACTCACATTCGCAATTTATAGTATTAATTAGGATTTAGAATTTACACAAAATGTTAAGTTTTTACCTTACCCAGCTAATAAATTAAAACACATCAAATGCGTACTTCCAATTCAAAGTTCTACCTATTGACGGAACTATAATATGTCTGACAGACGATGGGAAAATAGACGTGCGATTCTTGTTTGAAATATCTTTAAAAAAATATATAAAAATGCCGTTAATTTTTTTGACACACTTAATTATCCGAGAACATACATTATTCATGAGCACAGCGCAGAAAAAAAACCGCCAAAACGTCATTAAATCCGTTCGAAATTTGAATGGTCACACGTCGCGAGATTTTTCTACTAAATACTAATTAATACGAGTACTAATCCTGCTAATATTGTAAACGTAAATGTGACGTTTGGATGTTTGTTACTCAATCACGCAAAAACGGCTGAACAGATTTGGATGAAATTTGGCATGCACTTTGGGGTACAGAGAAGGGTACACAGGGTAACCTTCTCTGTACCCCTGGTTAGGTTACATAGGGTACTTTTTATCCCTACCTAAGGTACTTTTTATGCCGGAATTCCCACGGAAACTCCGAAATTACCGCGAGTGAAACCTCGGGGCACAGCTAGTATTTACTAAACTTTAGTTTGTACTGGCTGCTCCCCGCGGTTTCGCCCGCGGTAATTTCGGAGTTCCCGCGGGAATTCCGGGATAAAAGTATTCTAATTTCTATATCCTTTTTTTGTAGTTACCTCTAACAAGGTGTAGTATGCAAATAATACAGTCTCACCGCGGTGTTGATTCTGGAGTTCCTGCAGGAGTTCCTAAAGAGTACCCTATGACCTTCCCTGACACCGAGTGTGCAAAGTTTCATAGTAATCGGTTGAGTAGTTAAGCCGTGAAAGCGTAACAAACAAACAAAGTAGTAGAGACACAGATATAGAGATAAAAAATAAGGATGTCTTAAGATTTTTCTCTCCGTTACGTTCGGTTTGAATTAATTTCGATGCAGTTTTTCGCATCTTATAGATTTAATTGCTGTGGCTTTTTTTTTAAATTCCTAATTTAATTAGTACCTACCTACCTACTTCATGAATATTTCTTTGGCAATTCTTCCGCATTCTTTTTCTATTTTATAATCGATATAGCTAAGCAGTCTGTCTGTCTGTTCGCGATAAACTCAAGAACTACCGAACGGATTTTCATGCCGTTTTCACCAAAAGATAGAATGATTCAAAAAGGTGTATACTTACGTGTAGTTTATATTGGAATTCCTGCGGTAACTTCGAAATTACCGCGGGCGAAACCGCGGGGGGCAGCTAGTTATACATAAATGAATGTCAACAACGTTTTTGACCTCAAGAATCGAATTCGCTTGAGGCAGGTAAATCGGCAAGTTCAGCCCCCAAGGTCAGGCGAAGAACCCCGTTAATCAAAGAGATAAGAGAGAACACAAAGCGCCATAATCGTTGACATACAAGATAAAAATATTCAAATTTGTGGTCGTTATTATCAGACGGAGTTTTGTTTTTGTGCAATTTATTCGTTGGTCTATATAAAAAACAAAACAAAAGTAAGCGAGTTGGAATGCTTTACTTGTCTTCTTTTTCTTTATAAATAAAAATAAAATGTTTGTAGGTATCTTTGTCCTCTGTGCGTTTCTAAACCAGTAGTCCGATTGTGATGAAACTTTGGCGGGTTGTTCTGCCTGCGTCCGCAAAAGTCCCTGATATAAAGAGATCCTGCGGGAGTTCCGAAACTCACGTAGGTGAATCTGCGAAACGGTTGGACCAATTTTGACGGGACTTTCACTGCTAATCAGCTGATGTTATAAGTAAATTACTTATGCTATTTTGGAGTTCCAGCGGGAATTTCAAAACTTACGCGCGTGAAACCGCGGGGCACAGCTAGTCTTACATTTAAGTAATCAGATCAGTATACCAATGTATAAGTGCATCATTTGCTTTATCGCTTAAATCTCTTTAAATCTTCGATAGTTTTCTTTCTTCTTACGATACTTAGGTAGGTCTGGGAGAGATCTCTCTGCGGTGATAAGGCTGCCTATTGGATTTGGAGCTAATTTTATTTCCTTTCTTCTCTTTTACAGTAATAATAATAATAATTATAATTTTTATTTAGCTTTGAAAAGAACCATACAGAGAAAAGAAATTAAATAAAAAATAAAACAACAAATGCAAAAATTTTCTAATTCTAAAATTAATTAGTAAATCAGTAATTTGTTACCCTCTATTTTGGCAGTGTTGGACAAACAAATTATTTGAAGTAGGTAGGTACTTATAGGTAAGTATATTATTACTTTTGAACACAGATATTCTTGAAACTTGACCGTGGAGGGATATTGGAATGTGAGTGAGTCACTTTGTGTAAGAAATGCAAAAACTTCAGGAACAGTAGGTAGCTATAAATATGAGGCATACCTACCAATAGGTATCTAAATCTTTATCAAACTTTCAACTTCAAAGCCAACTGGGTCACCAGTGAAAGATTAAACATCACTCAACTGCCCACTACAAGCTCAAATCTATAATTATCTCACACAAGGTAGCTCAACCACAGATAATATAATACTATTGTGGGAAAGAGATGGCTTCGGTGAAAGAGACGTGCGCATTCTCTAAGTTCAAAGCCGAGAGCCGACAGGGCGCGGCTTCTAACCGCCACGCCTTATCACAATATCGATTTTCGTGACAAACATACATACAGCCCATTATAATTTATTCATATTTCTTTTGTCGCTACCTGTTTTTTTTTTCGTTGGACGTTCTACGTCGAGCTGAAGAAACGGAGTCTGTTTTGGTTTTTAATTGATTCCAACGATTTTCAACTTTGTGGGATTTATCTAAGTAAATAAAACCGAGATACATTAAGTTCCTATAGATACCTATGTCTTTGGGAAGAGACAAAGATAATATACCGCCAGTTTCTACACGAATTCCTTACAAACCTTATGCGCCTCCTTACATTCATAATCCTTCGTACCTATGCATAAGTAGGTAGGTAGGTATGTGACATGGGTCGATCCCTATCCTACTCTTGACATTTGCATTTCGGAAGATATCCTCTACCCAATCAGTATAGGTATTTCAGTATCAGTATATTATTATTATTATTATATTTCTTCCTTGGCAACTTCTTCCGAGTTCTGACATCCCAACACTCAATTTAAAAAAAAGCCCCGTATATATACCTGCGCCGCTCAAATTCGTCACACTTTTAAGACTTCTACATTTTCCATTCACTTACTTAATCTTCTTCTTTTTCAATGTATTTTCTATTAAAATGCTTAGTTTTATGGTTTAAACTTGCAGGTCACGGTAGGTACTATAGCTTGCAAGGACTTTCTCGGAGCTCTTGGAGGAAACCGAAGAAATCAGCTCGAAATGTCATGTATCTTCTTGAGCAGATAAAAAACCGTCATTGTTAATATTATTGTATGTCCAATACAGCACCTTAGATATAACACAACGAAATCAATTTTTAACAATTTTTTATCGACGTGAAAATAAATGACCGGACCGCCATCTTTGATTCCCGCCAAAAAAATCACTTGTAATCACTCTACTAAACCTTCCTTCCTTCCTTCTTTTTGAAGAGAGACGATTATTATTATTCGTCCGTTTAGTGTACCTGGCCAGCGACACTCCCTTGAACCTAAAGTTACTGTGGATTTATGCGCGAACTTTTTTACCAACTTTGGAATACTTAACCAAATTTCAATGACCGCGTCATACCTACATTGGTAGGTACTTACGGTTGGCACAAAATGCTTTCATACTAGATCGGATCAGCGATTAGTATGGAAGTGCCTACTCTTAAAACGTAGTGATTATTTGCTCAGTGCCTAGTGCCTAGTGCCTAGCAACAGCCTAGCTCTAGGTACACAGCGTGCAGCGTGCTGTACCTATTCATTGCTGTATTATTTAATTCATTGCCGATAGTTATCTGTTTTGTGAGCCTAATAAATAATTTAATAGGTAGATAAATTCCTGAGTTTTCTATAGTGTTAAAACTCATAGGATTATCAACTTGGCTAAAAGATCGGACATTTCTGTAGGTAAATGTGACAATGTTAATTCCGCAGCAACTTTGAAAGATTGTATGACCTCGACATGAACAAGCAAACTATTTTGTCCCCAGAGAAGCTGAGGCTGTCGCTGTGCGTCGGGTGCGGTGGCCAGATCCACGACCAGTACATCCTGAGGGTAGCCCCGGACCTGGAGTGGCACGCCGCCTGCCTCAAGTGCCAGGAGTGCAGGCAGTTCCTCGACGAGTCGTGTACCTGCTTCGTCAGGGACGGGAAGACGTATTGCAAGAGAGATTATACTAGGTGAGTAGGTGCAATTTGTGCTGAATAACATCTAAGACATAAGCATCAAAACAATTTTAACTAATTTATTAAATCTTTTATATCAGTGCAGAAATAGAATTAATACTAGCTGTTCGCTGCGGTTTAACTCGCGGTAATTTAGGATTTCTTACGGGAATTCCGGGATAAAAAGTACTTACACTATATCCATATCTGTATCCCTGACAGAGTGTATACAAAGTTTCATGATGATCCGTTGAGCCGTAAGCGTAACAAACGCACAAACAAACTCACTTTCGCATTTATATTGGGTATTAGTCGGTTTTTCATATTTTTGCTTACACAACTGATTCTTTTTGTGTGCCTCGGTGTTTTTTATTCAAAATTTACATCAATAGCACTGATATTATAATACTATTTTTAGCTGTTTGATTTGAGCTGTTAAAACGAGTCTTGGGTTAACGTTCCTTTGCGCGAAAATGAAAGAGCAAAGGATTCTCCCAGCGTTATACCTACGTCAATCAAGCGACCCGCGACGGCGCCAATTTTTAAACAAGCCAACTCCAAAGATGAAATTCACTAAAATAACCCGCACGTGTTTACCTTTCCACCCTTCTATTTCTCGCGGCTAAAATATAGAATTACACGTGGCACAAAACAAAACACGCAGACGACATTACTAATACACGAGCCAATAACATCTCTAGCCGATAACATAGAGCACAAATTCCAACGGGTATAGTTTGAGAAATGAATTTATCGGATGTAAAATACAGAGCGGTCGCTCCACTCTTGATGTGCCGAAGAGAAAACAAACCGGGTTTGACTGAGCATTATGTATTTTGGCGCCAAAACAAACGTCAGTTTGACAGCGCGGCGGGCGGCGGCAACTCGATATGTCTATGGTAATGTTTGTTCCCGTTTACGTCGGCCGGATAAGCGGGTTTTCGATTACCACCATTTTTTTTTTGTCAGTTTAATGTATTTCTGGTCTTTTTTTGATGTTCATATTTCGATTAATGTTTATACTCGACTGTTGCCCGGTATTTCGCTGACATAAATTCCGGTATTACCAGCTATTACCCCGGGAACTGTCATTATACAATGATGAAAGTATAGGCGTGTAGGTATATGTATATTGATACTAGCTGTGCCCCGCGGTTTCACCCGCGTGATACGTTTTTATATAACAACTTTTTTCCCCACATCCGATTTAAATGAAACAAATAAGCCCATATTATGTGGCTCCAGGATAAGCTTAATCTACCTGTGAAAACCGCATGCCAATCCGTTCAGTAGATTCGGAGATTATTGCGAACAGACAGACAGGCAAACAGAAAATAATATTAAATCTTTTTTTTTGTAGTTGGTGGCTCTTCTTTTATCGCCCTCTGTTAATTTTTGGTAAAAATATTCAATGCACAGAATCGCGAATTCTACTCTTTTATTATAGTATAGATAGATAGATTTTACATAGATTAGTAGAAGAAATACAGTAACTATAGTCGGTGTTAGTAGGTACTTTAGTTTCTAAAAAAGTCTCTATTTTTTAAAACTAGTGTTAACCGTAGTGCTAATAAGTACTAAGTAGGTACTTAAAATTATACAACGTGTTAATGAATTGACTGAAAACTAGATAGTAGTTTGTTCAGATTCGACTTCCAAATCGATCGCACCATGTTTTTATGTAGGTTGTATTTTTTTCATTTTTACTAGCCCATGTCTAAATTATTTATAATACAATATTTGGCACGTACGCCGCCCCTAGCTACCAGTCATTGACACGTAGGCGCGAGCGTAGCGCATGAAATTTCGTAGATAGGTCACCTCCAGACTAATGTTGAATAACTTTTAAACTAATAGTTTTTTCGACATAATTTATATTTAAATCACACTATTGTTTATTTTTTTAAATGGTTCTATCAGGTTTTTGGTCAATTCATTAACACGTTGTATAGGTACTTGCCTAAACAATTTTCTGCGTTTGTCCTACAGGAAGGTTGTAGAAGCCAATGATTTCCCAAGATACCTAAAGTTATGCGCGAAATGGTGCGAAATATTTGTACATTTTTGATTTTCTGTAGATAGTCATTGAGAATAAAACTATTAGTACAGGAATGTTTTAATAATCTCTGATTCCACCAGGACAAATTATACAAGTAGACACTAGTCACCTACGTAGTACGTAGCAAGCTTGCTTTAAAGGAGACTCATTCTATTTACGCTACACTTAATAAATAAAAATAAAATAAAATAAAAATAAAAAAGCCTTTTATTTCATGCGAAGAAGGACTTTGTACAATAGGCTAGTTTCCTGGTTAAAAAAATCAAAATTCTATTTAGTCCGTCAGTTAGACAATAAAAAAAAAACGCTACACTTACTTGCTTCGAAATCAACCAGTTCTTCCATAGACAAAGTATCTAATTTTTATTTCCTCTTAATAAGTAAACTACAAAGTTTCTACCATCTCAGGTTTTCTACCATCTTCATCACAATATAAAAGAAATTAATTAATGCAAAACAAAACACAATTAAGTATTCAAAAATAAACAATGTATATTGTATAGGTAGGTATTCCTACCGGATACGACATTAAAATGCCCCAATTACTTATCCCACAGATCGATGTAATTTCTACACCTCGAACAAATTGACTTATTATTTGTTTATCCACAGATAATGTATTTCCTATGTTTATTGTATCTCTCAATGTGGCCTTGTAAGCTTACCCCTTTGCGTTTATGAAGACAAAAAAATAAACAGTTCAACCGGTAGTCGTTTCCTTCCTATAAGTTCCTTCTAATTATGTGAATCTTTCTTTTAAAGTTTAGGTAGGCACATGATTAATTCAAATTTGATAATATTATATGATATCGTCGATGTTATGATAAGTAGAGACTATAGGGTGAATAGGTACAGAGAATGCGTTGCAGTAGTTTCTCGTGCATCAAACATCGGCAGTGATAAACGGAAAACTCTTTGCATGGATTTGTTATAAGTTTTCACAAAACAAGAATTATATACGCTGATGGAGGAGGACGCTCACCAACGGCAAAAATGGCGCCGAATGATTGGGAAAGCCGACCCCGTCTAAGCGGGACAGCGCGAGGAGGAAGAAGAAGAAGAAGAATTATATACCTACACTGAAAAAGATCCAACGACAAGACTGTCAGATTATAATCTGTCTGACTTCGAAACGATCAATAGGCAGCAGTTAGCACCTACCAATACCTAATATATAAATATTACGTGCATTTTTGTCCTTCGCATTAAATCGGTATTTTGTTATATTTTTTACATTTCAGTGTAAGGCATTTTTCTGTTTTTTGTAGTTTGCTTAATTTTTTTGTTATCAATTTTATCGACACGTAAACATGACGCAACCGTCATTTTCGATTCCCGCCAAAAACTCTCATTGTATGTAAGAAAAAAGTATGAAATAGGCAGTTATATTTTATCTATCTTTTCGTTTTGTTTGTCTGTCTATGTACACGCGTATATTTAAAACCGGTTTTTATGAGGACACTGGAGGATTCTCTTTAAAAAAAAAAGCTCACAATTAACCTTTAATTTCTAATTTTCATTGATTTCAATCAAACTATTCAATGAAACTTCGCTTGCTGATGTCCCAAGTCAGCATATTATAGGATATATCTACCTACTAGCTGTTCCTCGCGGTTTCACCCGCGTTAATTTCGGAAATCCCGCGGGAATTCCAGAACAAAAAGCACCCTATGTCCTACCCTACCCTATATGCAAAATTTCATGATGATTGGTTGAGCCGTCTAGGCGTGAAAGCGTAACAGACAGCCAGAGTTACTTTCGCATTTATAATATTAGCAGGGATCGGCTACAGAGTTCCCTAGGGAACTCTATCGGCTAAATCACAATCCATGCTTAAAGTATAAAATACAATGTTTGCGTATGTTTGTCATGCCTGGCGACCTATCGCCCCCACAATTAGCGTCACCCGATACATCACCAACATCTCCAGTTACTTACTGCTGCTCACCGCCGGGCGGCAGGAGCGCGATGTACCTACGTACATTTATATTTGGACATAGATAAGCAATATGTGTTAACCCACACTGGAGAAATTTTGAGTAAATCGTGTTTTAAAAGTAGGAGCGCCATTTTGTGTCAACATTTTTTATGTTCAATATTTAGTTACATATTTAAGCAATGTAATAAGGTAAACACATAATTAAAAAACGTTCCCTAACTCTCAATAAATCGTTCTGAATGAATAACTTAATTTTGTGGGTTAACATGTTATTGCTTATCTGCGTCCATTTATAGCGCGAAAACACACTGGTTAGGTACTTTGGTACGGCAACGAAAGAGTTAAACTAAGGTTCAAAGTTCAATGCGGCGGTAATGCCGGGATGAAAAGTATTTCTAGCTGATCCACTAGACTCTAATAGACTCTAGAGATATGTTTACTATGTTAAAATTTAATAATGAAAAAGGCTTAAAGGATTTAAGGATGAAAAAATTTCTTCTTGTTATTGATTTTTAAGTTATTATTATAAATAATAATCATGTCTAATCTATAAAAACAAAAAATATTTTTGGTATATTAGATAATATTATGTCTCTATCTATAGGTAATGCGTAACCATTGACCCAATAGGCTTGTTACCGAGGTATGAAAATCGAAATTTTATTTAGTGCGTCTTGTGGATTAATAAAAAATACGTGCTCAATATTTTCTATTAATCTAAAATTTGGTTAACAAGCCCATTGTGATGAAACTCTGGTTGGTTGTTGGCTGCGTGCGCCCGCGAATGTTCCTATTATATACGAATCCCCGGGGGAATTCCGAAACTCACGCAAAACACTGCTAGTACCTACCTATTTTATAAGTAAAAAGTATTTACTTTTTTATCACAATCAACCATAGCAACACTGCAGAAAAAAAGATTAATCGATTACGAGCGAAAAATGATACAATGAAATTCGCTTCATGGCGTACTTAAACACATATAACAGGTACATATAGCAATTTAAACACTGTCTACCTATAACGCCGCTTCAACCCTACCTCCCCTATAGGCGATGCTTTTAGCGAGATTGCTCCAGGGTAGGCGGGGTGGGGTGGTTCATTCCGCTAAGTGTAGGTCAATAACCCCCGGGTGGGCTGTTGGAAAATACAGGCCGAATTATAGCGGGTTCTCGTTTTGTTGTCGAGGTTCCTTTAGCTTTTTAACCGACTTCCAAAAAGGAGGAGGTTCTATGTTCGATTGTATGTATGTTTTTTTTTTTTTTTTTTTTTTTTTTTTTTTTATGTATGTTCACCGATTACTCGAAGACGGTTGGACCGATTTGAAAAATTCTTTTTTTGTTTGAAAGGGTATACTCCCAATTAGGTCCCATTGCCACCAAGTCCAGATCTGATGATGAGATCTTAGAGAAATCGAGGGAACTCTTCAAAAATTATAGGCACACCTATAGCGATTTGGGTATTTTTTATAGTAAATCGTTCATTTGCTCTTGAAAAGCAAAATTTGAAGAAGTTGAACTGATGATGAAGACCACAGATGGTCATCAGAACTACTCAACAATAATACGTATTTCACGGATTCCGATTGGAGCGATTTCAAAAATTGTTTTTTTGTTTGAAAGGGGATACTCCCAAATTGATTCCATTGTCAGCAAGTCAAGATCTGATGATGGGATCTTGGAGTAATCGAGGGAACTCTTCAAAAATTATGGGTACACCTATAGCGATTTTTGGATTTTTTATAGTAAATCGTTTATTTGCTTTCGGAAAGTAAAATTTGAAGAAGTGGAACTGATGATGAAGACCACACATGGTCATCAGAACTACTAAATAATAGGTATTTCACAGATTCTGATTCGTTAACTTTAATATGGTTTCTAAACAATTTATGCTCGTCACAATGTATATGGTGAAGTGGAACTGATGATGATGTACCAGGAGAACTCCTCAACCATTAACGTCCCTGCGTCGGGAAAAGCAATATTTTGTAAAAGGTGATGAGCAGTTGACATTAGGCTATTGCGATTTAGAGAAATTACGAACTAAGTCACTTAAAAGCGAGAAATAAACAAAATTTTTAACAAAAAAATTAAAACCGACTTCCAAAAACACAAAACTAAAAATCTTAAAAATAAAAACTAAAAATAACAGCATACCGATTTAATCCAAAAGACAAAAACACACGTAATATTATTATTGAATTGTGCTACCACTAATCGGTATGAAGTCGGTGACAAGCCAAATATGGAGGGGGTAGATGGGCCACCGCCACCAGCTCTTCGTGAGCAGAACAATCCAAGTGGGCAGACACCAGCGGGCTTGTTACCGAATTCAAACCGATTAGTGGTAGCACAATTCAATAATAATATTACGTGTGTTTTTGTCTTTTGGATTAAATCGGTATGCTGTTATTTTTAGTTTTTATTTTTAAGATTTTTAGTTTTGTGTTTTTGGAAGTCGGTTTTAATTTTTTACAAACGATAGGTTTTTTCGGCCAGTGTGAAATTATTGTATACTAGCTGACCCCCGCGGTTCCACCCGCGGTAATATCGGAGTTCCCGCTAGAATTCCGGCATAAAAAGTATCCTTTGACACTCAGGATCACTGTAGCTTGAAGAAGTGAAAGAATTTTCAAAATCGGTTCAGTAGATCCAGAGATAGTTGTTCCCCGTGGCTTTACCCGCGGTAAATTCGGATTTCCCGTGGGAATTCCGGAATAAAAATTACCCTATGACACTCAGGATCACTGTAGCTTCCTATAAGTGAAAGAATTTTCAAAATCGATTCAGTAGATCCAGAGATTACCCCCTACAACGTCACAAACTCACAAACTTTTTCTCTTTATAATATTAGTATACATATAGATTTTTACGTCATGTTTTCTATTGGTTAGATTATTATTTATTTTAGGTATTTTTCTATACCTACTAAGTATTGTGATAAAGAGGTCTTTCAGTTCAAGTAAGTTTACAGGTTTTAATGTATAAGGGTATTCACTGGAATTGTTGGCTCGAACCTAAAAAAAAATCACTGATAGGAAGTAACACGGTATTGTTTAAATTAAGAACTTGTTGAACCGTTGCAACATTTGCAGCACCTAAACCTTATCTGGGTTGCCATCTCAGAACAGACAAAAGGGACATAAACTCAGTTTAGTATGGAAACAAATGAAAAGTATTTTTTTCCTCTGCTACAATGGCTTTCCTCCCACATATTGTGTGCCCTAATTATGTTTTCTCTGTGGCTGCCACACTGAAAATTCTTATTTCTATACTGAAAATTCTTATTTCTATTGCCCCCAGGTTATTCGGCACGAAATGCGACAAGTGCGGGTCGTCGTTCAGCAAAAACGACTTCGTGATGCGAGCCAAGACGAAGATCTACCATATCGACTGCTTCCGGTGCTGCGCGTGCGCACGACAACTCATACCTGGTGAGGGCACCGCCATGATGGCTAACACTTCAGGGCAGGACTGACTGCGCCGATTTTCAGCTGGATTCGGAAGATAAAAAAAGAAAAAGAAGGCTTTACTATATTATTGTTCTGGTATTTCCCCCACGCATTTTTAACAAATTACCTTTAGGGATTAAATTAGGTAGATACAAAAAATACTGAAATACTTATCGTAGAAGAGTACTTATCTATTAGGTATTTGAAGAACCCTATTACCTTATTCCAAGATTCTACAAAAATAACTTTCCATTACACACTTTCCGCTCTTTTTAACCACCTCAAAGGGGAAAGGGATTGTATTTGAGGTGAACAGTGTAGGTATTTTCTTCTAGCACCACTAGGTACGTCTGAAAAACCAAGTTTTTGTTTTGCACCTGCCACTAAAGTTGCGATTCGCCTAGAGATTAACTGGCGGCTGAAATTTCTTTAGCATTCTCATTTTGCATAATATCCTTACATAATCGTTACGCGGCCGCGTCTGTCTCTCTGCCTGTCTGTCTGTCTGTTCGCAATAAACTCAAAAACTACTGAGCCGATTTTCATGCAGTTTTCACTAATGGATAGAGTGATTCCAGAGGAAGATTTATAGGTGTAGTTTATCCTGGAATTCCCGCGGGTGAAACCGCGGCGACAACTAGGAGGTAGTATAAATAATTAGTATCTATAGAATAATAATTTTGTTACAGGTGACGAATTCGCGTTAAGAGAAGGGGGCGCCTTATATTGTAAAGAAGACCACGACGTTTTAGAAAAGGTAATTACAAAAAGAAAGATAGAAACAAATACCATATAACATATTATTATGACCTAAAAATTGGAAAATTGTAATAAAATCCGCATGTTAATTGATTTTCATCTAAGAACTAATAAAAACAGAAAGTATTAAGTGGCTTTAAAGGCGGCGTTATCACTGTGGAGCGATCTCTTCCCGTCCACCAGCTGGTGGAGTATAGAAATATTGATAGCAGTAAAACAGTGGATCGGTGGTGTAGTAGTAAAGCATTAAAATGCAAAAAACTATCAATATCGATTGAGAAAAAACAAATCTATGTAAAAAAGAAACAGAGTTATCAGTCTACAGTCATAGGTACAGTCTACATATAAAGTGCTTTGTCCTGAATGACTGACTGACGGATCGACGCACAGCCTAAACCGCTGATCGTAGAGACCTGAAACTTGGACGGTCTGTTCTTTGTATGATGTAGGATTTTCTGAAATTCTACCCCTAATGGGATGAAAAGGAGTTGCAAAGTTTGTATGGAACAATGGGCATGATGACAAGATTTTAAAATCATAATTCTATTTAGTATTTAGTCCGTCCGTCAGTTAGATATAGTAAATAAAATAATAGACCCATATTTTTTGCTTTTTCGAATTATTGAAGAAATACTTAGATAAACGCATAAAATTTTAGGAGTGAGAGAGGTCGCAATGTCATAACTATGTATAAAGTTTGTTTGTTTGTTTAATACTTTATTGAGCATAAACAAAGTGGGATGAGGGATTTCGAGGGGATTTCTTCCAGTCAACCTTTGAAAAATCGAAAGGAATTGAAGCAAACATTGGCGGGAGAAGAGATAAATAGAAAGGAGGTTGATAATTATAAAAATAATGGTTCGATAGAATCAAAACTATAGGGATAAGAAAGGAAAGGAAAGTCATGTAGGTACCTAGGTATGACGTCACAAAGAATTTTAACTCAATGTATCAGAGTTATTTTTTGATTACGTAAAAAAAGAAAGGTGTCTGTCTAATATTTTCTTATTAATCTACATAACGGACTAAACATTGAATTAGGCTAGTTTCCTGGGTAAAAAAATCCAAATTCTATTTAGTCCGTCAGTTAGATAATAAAAAAATAAAAGACACGTATTTTTTGCTTTTTTAAAATAATGGAAATATGCATAGATAAAGCACATTAAAGTTTAGGGTGGGGGACTCGTGATGTCACAGCTCGCTATAACGTGCGAACAAACCGTAGCGAGGCGTGACGTCATGTGAAATTTCGACTTGATATATCTCCGTTATTTTTTGGTTACATAAAAAATAAAAAAATACGTGTCCAATATTTTTTAATAATCTACAAAACGGACTAAAAAAAAAATTTAGGAAACTAGCCAATTTCGCGGGAACTACGACATTATCGCGGGCGAAACCGCGCGGGACAGCTAGTGTAAACGATAAAATTTGTTTTTTTTTCGTCGTAGAGTGCAAACACGAGCGGCAGCGGGGGCGGGAACGCCGAGAGCAACAACAACACCACGCTCAGCAACAACAACTCGCACCACCCGCACGAGCTCGGCTCCATGTCGGGTAAGCAGACGTTCGTTCACATTAAATTAATTGAAATTTTATCTTTATTCGTTACGACAACGACGGTGAAAACAGAAATAAGTTAATATGTTGTAAGAACGCCGTAGCGCAACAAAATGGCAACCAGCTCAGCATAGGTCTGGATATATTATTATGTAATTATACAATCCTTACTATGTTTGTTTGTTTGTTACGCTTTCACGGCTAAACGGCTCAACCGATCATCTCGAATTTTTTCATACACGTTGTCAGGGGTACAGAGAAGGGCATAGGCTACTTTTTATCCCGGAATTCTTACGGGAACTCCGAAATTAACGCGGAAGAAACTACATCAAATTTTGCATACTACCTACACGTCGTCAAGGGTACCTAGGTACAAAAAAAAATAGGGTAGGTACTTTCATCTCGGAATACACTCGGGATCTCCGAAACTAAGGCGGGTGATACGTCATGGCTTTATTGGGTGTTGCCAGCCTGTGGTGTTCACGTATCTACAGACATCAACTAGAATAAATAAAATAACAGTGTCATGTCAAGAAATCTCAGCCACGGTATCACTACATAGTACAAAACGTCGCTTCCCGCTGTCTGTCTGTCCCTAAGTATGCTTAGATCTTTAAAACTACGCAACGGATTTTGATGCGGTTTTTTTCAAGACTGATTCAAGAGGAAGGTTTATACGTATAGTTTATCCTGGAATACCCGCGGGACCTCCAAAATTACCGCAGGCACAGATAATATAAGCACAGATAATATAATGCTATACTAGTGGGGGAAACCACGGGGTACAGCTAGTTGAAAACAAACTAGAAATATTAGTCCACAGTACACGTTATCATTGTACATTCATAATTAGACCACTTATCTGTAGTTTATCGCCACAGATTCTAGTGTTTCGAGTGTCGATAGTAGTTCGCGGGCGTGCACCGATTGTGTGATAACGCGCCTTTGTTGATCGCCGACAAAGCCGCCGCGCTCTTTCATCCCGCGCCGCCCGCGTGTTGTCAGCGACTATTATTTTTGAGTTCATATTTTGGTACATAGGTATACGTAGTTAATTTATTGTTAATGTCAGTGGTTTAATTATTGTCACTTTTCTACTTGAGTATGTCTAAGGGATATTTTTTTGAAACATGGATACTTAGTTTCTGTTTTTGAACTTAATAGGTAACGTATACATATGTAGAAATGATTAACGAAACATATTTCTGCTGAACACAATTACCTGAGGGTTCTAATGTTCAATAATTTAATTTAAAACTTTAAAATTTATATAAATTAAATATAGCTAGAGGTACTAAGGTACCTAATCGAAATGAGCTATCAAGATTACCTACCTATACTTCTAAACTAAATTAAATAGCATTTTCATTTTTCATAAATACGTATTAATAGGTACCTGCATGAGAATGTTGTAATACTTTATCTAGGAAATTTCCCTCGGTTTCACCCGCATTAATTTCAGAGTTCCCGCAGGAATTCCGGGACTAAAAACGTTGTTCCCCTGACAACTTGTTTTTTTATTTGTTACGATCTAACTCAAAAACTACTGGACCAATTTCGAAAATTCTTTCACCATTAGACAGCTACATTATCCACGAGTAACATAGGCTATATTGTAATCCGAAATTCACGCGGGAACTCCGAAATTATCGCTGGTGAAACCGCGTGGGACAGCTAGTATATTATAAAGGACAGACCTTATGCAGAGATAGATAGATAGATAGATAATAATCCACTTCACAACACACAGATCTACTTGATCCCACAGTAAGCTATAAGCTTGTGTTGTAGAAACCAAGCAAACGTGGTATATACTACACATATTATTACATATATATTATACTATGTAAGAACGTAACACGTAGGACCATAGGAACATAGAAAAGTCACTCTAATTTGAGATATAGACCTACCTAATTAGGCGTTAATAGAGTAACCCTTTTGGTGACTGTACCTAGCTATCTAATCAGTTATCCGTATATCTACTTTGACCTGAGCATTACCACCCAACCCTACACAAAGTCGTATCAAAAGGCAGTCTCTCAATTATGAATTCACAAAGCCGAAGGCGGCTTATATGTCCATCCGTCCACGTCGGGATTACCAAAGGTGTGAAGTAGGGATCGGACAAAGTCCCTTTGTGATCATAGTGACCCCTGAAATAAGTACTTATTATGAATTTTTAATTAGGTACGAAAATTCTATGATGTCGTAGCCAATTTGGGTATCCAGGGTATGAAAATCAAAATTCTAATTAGTCCGTCAGTTAGAAAATAAGAAAATAATAAACACGTGTTTTTTGCTTTTTCAAATTAATGAAAATAAACATAGATAAAACGCATTAAAGTTTAGGGTGCGGGTCTCGTGACGTCATTATTCGGTATAAGCCCCATACAAACTGCACCAGGTGGTGACGACACGCGATATTTCAACTCAATTTATCGCCGTTATTTTTTCATTACGTAAAAAAAGAAAAAAATGCGTGTCCAATATTTTTTATTAATCCACACGACGGAATAAAAAAAAATCAAGTAGTCACTATGTACAATATTTGAAATTTCCCGCGAACTCGCACTTCCCACAGACTAGTATATTACAAATAACGTAACGCTAGGGATGTTACTCATCGAAAGTAACAGTTATTTTTCTGTACCCGAGAGTTGACTCTATGACGTACCTGTTCCTGAATGTAATGTTTGAAGTTTTTTTTAATCGTTACTCACTTAATTCCCGTATTTCAGACTCTGGCAGTGAATCCGGTTCCCACAAAAGCGGTAGAGCACGCACATCTGCGGCAGCGGACGGCAAACCAACTAGAGTGCGCACCGTGCTGAACGAAAAACAACTACACACACTCAGGTGAGTGTCTTATCGTTTTAGGGCCTTTTTCATCATAAAATAGTAAAAAAAATAATAGCCTATCCTTTTATATCCATTCCTACTAATCCTACTAATATTATTATAAATGTGAATGTCGATGTTTGGATGTTTGTTACTCAATCACGCAAAAACGGCTGAACGGATTTGGACGAAATTTGGCATGCACGTTGTCAGGGGTACAGAGAAGAACATAGGGTACTTTTATCCCGGAATTCCCGTGGGAACTCCTAAATTACCGTGGGTGAAACCGCGGGGCACAGCTAGTATTTATTATAAATGCAAAAGTAACTCTGTCTGTCTGTTACGCTTTCATGCCTTGATGACTGAACCGATAACCATCAAACTTTGCACACACGTTGTCAGGGATACAGAGAACGACATAGGGTACTTTTATTCCGGAATTCCCTCGGAAACTCTGAAATTTCCGCAATTTTACGACCTGAGCAAAAGTCAGTGAAATTTATAATTAGTTGAAAATATATTCCGTTCATTATTGTCCAGAACCTGTTATGCAGCAAATCCGAGACCAGACGCGTTGATGAAGGAGCAACTGGTGGAGATGACTGGCCTTAGTCCGAGAGTCATTAGGGTGTGGTTCCAGAACAAACGGTGCAAGGACAAGAAGAAGACGCTGCAACTCAAGATGCAAATGCAACAGGAGAAGGTGACCTATCATTTGGTACTTGCTATTGCTTGTTATACTAGAATAAGATATCTTTAAATAACAATTTTAAATGTGAATAAATTGACCGCGTAGCAAGTCGTCATTAATAGGCTAGGTACCTGACTACTCTATAAATCAGATGTGGTATAAGCTGAAGTAGACATTCAAATTATATGTTAATATTACCTGTTTTTTTTTTACATTTCGTAGTCTTTTTTGTTGGTCTAATTATGTCACGTGTGAACTATGAGCACAGATTTTATCAACGTGGAGAAGCAATCAAAAACTCACGTCGGTATTTAATACCTACTACAAGTGTTAATATGTAATTAAAATGATATTTATAAATATATTTTAATATACTGAAGACGACTTTATGTCTGTCTACAATTCACTTAGTATGTGTATCATGCAAAAACTACCTTATTGGATTCATAAAATTAGTTGCAATTCATTAGTTGCAAATAGAATCAAGTTAAATGCAACCTGACTATAAAAAAACACATTATCTATGACATTACTTGTTGGGTTTAACCTATACATCCTGCAACAGGAAGGCCGCCGCCTGGGATACATGTCAATGGGTGTGCCACTAGTCGCCGGGTCGCCCGTGCGGCACGAGCCGGGCGGCTCACTCGCGCTGGAGGTGACGGCGTACCAGCCGCCGTGGAAGGCACTGTCGGACTTCGCCCTGCACGCTGACCTGGATAGGGCTCCACAGCACAGCGCCGCATTCCAACAGCTCGTTAATCAGGTAAATATTGCAATTTTCGGCGATTCATACTCTTAAAACTAAAAGTAGGTATAGTTTTATGGTTTCCAAAGGAGAATTCGAGGTTAGAATGCATTGGCAAGTTTATCGGATAGGTACTTAAAATAGAGGTCTTCAAGGCGTACTCGATAAAAGCTAAACAGGTTTATTTATTGACAAAGCATTAAATTAACACAGAGACCATAATTTCTCCTTTTTTATAGAATTGAAAAAATGCGTTTGTAGTTATGATACTCGAGCTCGAGTGTCAGTGATAAGTAAATTGTCCCTAAGCACATTTCGTACATAAAAATTATCTACTCAGTTTTGTCATGATAATTTTAACGATAGTGGATAGATTTATAGCATTCTAGCGACGTGACAGTCAAAATTAAGTACCTAAGCACTTGAGACTGGGTGACATCTGTATATTAACAAAACCAAGCAGCTCTCTAACTCCTAATTAAATATTAAACAATCTAATTACAGATGCACGGCTACGACGTCCCTTCGCTCCCGCCACCGCGGCCCCCTCACGGTGGTGAGGATAACTATGTTACGTACCTCGAGAGTGACGACAGTCTGCCACCCTCACCCTAGTGCCGTCTCACCTAATGGCCGCCAACAGAACGGTGCAGAGCATAACCTTAATATCATCAACTAGTGTAGATAAAAAATATCTTTAAAATAAAAAAAAACTTTTTCTATCAATTGTATTTGCTCTTGAAACTTGACTAGAAGTATAATGACAGTTAATTATTTGTTTACTGACTATTTGTTTATAATCAGTAGGTAGCGTAGCTTGCCCCACACGAGCCCTATATCCACTTCTATAGGGAGGCCCTTCGACTCGATTGCGGTGAAGCCCAAATTGAGGGTAAAAAATTTTATTATCATGTAGAGATTAACGCATTCATGATAGCTAAGGCTAACAGTCATGATCATATAACGAGCAGATAATATGATCATATGCCCATCCCTACTGCCCAGGAGCCCCATATCACTAATATGACTGGTATGGCGGTAGCTACGCCCCTGTTTCGAATAAATGTATTTTCGTTCTTTTTTTACTTTTCTCTTGCTGTTTAATATTTGTAATCAAATTTTGATTGTGAGTGAACAAAATATATTTGCTATCACAATAATGTAATTTGATCTTTCATTCTTAGATATAAACAAGTTGAAGCTGTATGAATATAACATGTGGTAAAATTAGCTGCAAATATTTACAGTGTTGAAAGTATATACCGTTTTAAATATATTCATAAAATAAAAAAGAGAAAAAAAAATAATTTTTAAACAAAATCAATCAATCAAAAAGAAATCACTACTCAATCGCATTACATATACATCGCCGCGTGCCGGTATGTTAAGTTCAATGACCTAAATCTAGCTGAACAGCTGATCCATCGTTTGCTATGTACGTGGCGCGTGCTTTGTATACGTATAAGATAAGTGAGCTACGTGTATTGTGTACCTTGTGAAGGTAATTATAATGATTTTTCAATAAATTTATTTTCCTCATATTCTGAAAAACTACCGAACTTATAAATTTTTTTTTCGCTTATCCTGTTTGTTATAACGTATACTTTCAGCCCTGTAAATATTTGCAGGTAATTTTACCACATCTGATATAATATTATTGGACTGATGAGATTTTGGAGTTTTAGCGAACTCTTAAATCATTTTCATATTATGGGAAAGTGCAAAACATAAAATGAGAAAATTTATTTTAGGTAACTAACTAGTTAGTTTCATTGATATTGAAGATCTGCAGGGCACTTCTGTAACTTTTGTTGTTATCATATTTCATTTTCAATGAGAAAAATAGCGGTTTTGTGATTAATTATGCTTAGATAGATATAACTTTTGAAGTATGTTGATTTTGGTTAGTTGATAGATATTGTAGGTGTCAAAACATGCATAGTGTAATCGCAAAACCACCATTTGTCTGATTGTAACTGAAAAATGATAGAAACAAGAGTTATCTACATAACAGCCCCTCTGACTATAGATTTCTTAGACTATAGTCTCAATATCCTTATTACTTACTTTTTATATTTTCATATATTATATCTGTGTATATTTATGTGATGTTTACCATTAGTGTAAATTAAATGTATAATTACTTTATAATTTTAAGGGAAATTTATTTTTATAATTTACCTTACTGTGCTCCTTTCTGTATAAACTGTACATTATAATTTACATTAATTAATTACTGTTGTTACATTTTTTAATGTCTACAGAGTCAACTTGTGTGTTTCTACACTAGCTTGACTATATTATATATTTAGTTTCCCTAAGTTACGTTACGGATGTAAATAAGTCATTTTGTAAATAAGTTGTATAAACATTGTATATTTGGATAAACCTTAGCCATACCTAATTATTATGCTGTAATCGTACGTATAGTGAATAGAATTAAGCCATTTAACAGTGACTTGCATCGTTGTTTTTATATTTGTATTGTATAAATTAAGATGATGATGAATAAGGTCTAACTATTTTTTTGAACACAAAAGTCGTAAAAACGATTTCTGGACAAGTACAATAATTATTTCAGTTGATCCATCTAGGTATCCATAATTATTTGAAACTAAACCTCACAAATTATCTACGTTGTCTTTCATTACTTTACTGTAAATTATTATCACGCTAATATTAATAGTTATTAAACTAAAATATTTTAATTTATTCTGTACGTACGTACTACGTAGTACATTATCTCTTAACTATACACTGTACTTAGATTGTGAGCATAATGGATAAATTATAAGACGTAATAATAAAATATCAAATATTTAATTTTGAAGTATTATTTATCAGATAAAAATCCTTTAAACTAATGATGTCAGTGATAATAAAAAGTGATTTTAAAATTATTAACAAGAACTAAGTATCTCAAAATGAATTACTACTCGTATTTTCCTTGGTCACGCCATAATAACATAAGAATGGCTTGACCGATCACCATTAAATTTTACTAACGCTATCAAGGGTACAGAGGAGGACATAGGGTACTTTTATTCCGGAATTCCCACGGGAGCTCCGAAATTACCGCGGGTGAAACTACGGGCAACATCTAGTTTGACATATAATCTTTGACTTGTTTTACTCAGATTTTAGTAAGTAACTTGCTGTCCTATCTTTTAAGTTAGACCATATTATAAATGGTTACAACATTTTATCAAAATCCGTTTACGAGTTTCGGAGTCCATCGCGGACAAACAACGTGACACGTGATTTATATATATTAAGAAGATTGAAATCGTTGTTATACCTACTAAAGCAATAACTTATTCTTATTTATGTAATATTTGATTTTAAAAAATTTATTTAAAAAAAACCGGTATCGACATTCTTCTCTTTTCATTATTTTTGTAAGTAAAACCCAGCGAATAATATAATAGAAATAGTATCTATGAATGGATGATGGGAATTTTGATATCCGATCCAATGGCAATCATAAAATTATTGTATTATTCGTTTGGCCTAACTTAAAAAAAATTGCATGGCGACTTAACCTAAATATCAGTATCTTCGGAAATAAATACATACCTATTAAATTTTGGGACAAGTTTTATATGAGATAATATCTATTTAATAGTGTGAGTGCGGTGACAGTATTGCGCACTTCTGATGAATAGAAGGATTTATAAGTGTCTTATCCATATTTTAACGGTTGTGGGTGTGCGTTTACCCGATGGAGGGGCGCGTCATTTTAGCTTAGATGATCTCTACCAACTACCATACATTTCTGCCCATCATCGTTTGCCAAACAAACTATAAAGTCTATGATGTAGAAATTTTAATATCCTATTGAATTTGTATACGGGATCAATCAAAACAGATATAAAAAAGCTATTCGGTTTAATGATAGGTATTTAAAATATCATAGAGTGGGTTGTTTTGACGAGATTCATGAGAAAGGAATAACAATAAAAACAACCAAATCTATGATATTATATTTTAAATACCTACCTATCAGTAAACCGAATAACTTTGTCTTATCTTGCTGTCCTAGTTAGTAGTTATTGATTTTTGTTACTGTTAAATTTACTAATATGTAATGCTATCCTAGTTAGTAATTATTGATTTTTGTTACTGTTAAATTTATATATGTAATTAACAACTACAATAAATATAAAGTAACTGTAAATAATACTAATATAATATGTAACAGGTACAAGAATAATAATATACTAGCTTTGATACTAGTATTGGCTATTTTGGCTTTTTTCACTTCCCTTTTGACAGCTGTGAGCTGACACTGACATAACGACAAACGTGACAGCCATATTTTAAAAGAAAAAGAAGAAAAAGGCGGGTTTGTTTATCGAGAACGTAGTCTACGATCGAGAACCAATTATAACTAACAAATCATTACAATAACACTTATCACTTAAAAATTATTTAAGCAGTGATATCAAAAAGGTACTTGTTCTATTAGATTTTAAATAGCCTCTGTTATTTCTGTGAATTGAATCTAAGTCTAACACGAGCGCGTTGATTTTAAAGTATTTACCTAAGCCGATGGTGTTTGTTATTTAAATTAAAATAATTAAAATATGGAAATCACCAGCGAAAGTAACGAGAGTTTAAAGAAAAGAATAACAGTAAGTTGCTTATTTACTTGTGACCTACAGCTGTAGAACATGATGATTACAATAAACAGGGACGTCTCCAAAAAGTTAGTTTATCATAAATTCTAGGCAATTTGACTAGGGTAGGTATTTAACCAATTTAAAAAAGGAAGATTTCTATATTTCCTAGTATACATGTTAGTGATTTTTTTTTTCAAAACTACTCAACTCATTTTTGTAATTATCTCAATAGAGAAATATATAAAGGAAGAATTTAACAGGCATATAAAATAAAACAGGTCTTATAAATGAGACAGCAAGGAAGTGAACTTGTAAATAATTAAATTTTTGTTCGCTATCAACAATATAATAATGCCACAGAAGTGGTAACTATAGCCTCATCCCTCGCTGACTTCTGTATGTTCATCCACATCGAGAGTAGCCTTTACAATTTGCAAACTTTGCTTAAAGTCAATAAAGAATATATTATGTTTGTTTATATTTTTTTAAACATATCATACAGGTAACTACTCAATTGTATATTTGAATGTAACTTGGCACTGGGGTAACTTGTTCTTTAATTTATGGCTTCACATACCTACTGTGTGTTGCTGCACTGACTGTGCCAATGTCCTTGAGTCCAGTAATGTATGATTGGTGAGGAAATAACTTTTAGATTTGAGTTTAGCATAGCCCTTAAAACTTACAGTACAATATACACAGAGTTCTGAGTCAGAGCATAGTTACCTATATATTTAGATTGTTGAATCAATCTTAGGACATCAAAAACATTTCACATTATTTTAACTTTTAGGGCATCAGTAGCTGAATTTAGGTCGAAAATATTTTAAGGCTGTTGGTA
Source organism: Zygaena filipendulae (assembly GCA_907165275.2). NCBI lineage: Eukaryota > Metazoa > Arthropoda > Insecta > Lepidoptera > Zygaenidae > Zygaena > Zygaena filipendulae. Next base: position 7,606,031 of record OU015675.1, read on the forward strand.
CTTAAGGACCAACAGTACTTTTAACAGCTATCAGGCCTCATGCCAATCAACCAATCAGGTCTTTTTCCTCAGCTTGCGTTCTCTGAATACCCTCTGAAAGAACTACTTCTAGATATACTCAAATTTATAGCAAACATTCTATTCCAGCCAACTTCCAAATCAACAGAGGAGTACATCGAGCTCTCAAATTTGGATGAAGACAATAGGTCAGTGCATGCAAACCTTGGAACAGAACAAGTAAGTTCGGACCTGAACCAAGAAATAAATGACTTTCAACTTTGTGCCTCCCTGCTGCTGCTGTGCGTGTGAGACAATTTTGATTTGAATGTGACAAAAATGGCGACGATTACGACGTTATTCTGCCTGCCCTAGGACTGTACCTAGGATACCACTGCTACTAGACTAGTTTCTTTGTGTATTTGCATTGAAGCTTTCAATAGCTATGATAAATGCATAGTAGGTATGTATATGAGATCAGTCTGCACTGCAGTGCAGTGCACTGTTTTTAGAAGACAATGTGCACATTGAAATAGGAATAGGTATTACATAAATGAAGTTTACACGAAGCCAACACTGGCTGCCAATAATACTGGCAGTCAGCGCTGGCTTGTTATTGGCCTTGTATAAACAGTTTTTCAAGCCAAGCTAGTGCTGGCTGCCAGCACTGGCGGAAATAGAACGCCGGTCTATTTTTCTAGCCAGTGACCTCCGCCCGCATACCCCTCGACCCCTGCGCCTGCGTTGCGGACGCTCGTCTGAGGACTGCCGCCAGCGTTACTGGCTTCGTGTAATCCACACTTTAGTTCAACTCACAAACGCTCATCTCTTGTTCCAGTGAGAAAGAGACAAAACTAGATACCTGCTATCCATCCCTCTCTTTTGGTAAAACTATTTTAGTTTATTTTTACACCATTGAAATCATTTAGACGTTTTTAGCATTATTGTTGTGTGTTATAAGTTTATCTTTGAAGTGTACTAATTTGACAGCAAAAGCAAATACATATTTACAAGACGTATAATAAAGCTGTACTTCTGTAATTTTTCTTTATACAGCATTCAAGTGAATTCTAAAAATTATAAGGTCATGATTTGTTGTGTAAGCTTTACCTAATAACTCATTAACTGTATGAGGTGTTATGAAAAGGTGTAGTCATATAACATATTTGAAGATTGTGATATGGCAGCTTAAAAACCTTAGGTAGGTAGGTACTTCAAAGATTCATAACAAAAAAATCATTTTATCGACCACTTCCCCAACAAAATAAACCTGTCATGAATTGAATTGATTACAGGTGACCGGTTCACGATCATTTGATGCAATTTATCACCGTAGGGGTGTGCAGAGACAAATTAATAACAGCAAACCTAGCAAATTTTAGGAAAGTTTATTCCATGGTACCTGTTCAGTTAGTTACTAGTGTGATATTATCGCAGGCGATAATAACTAACCCGGTAGTTAAATATGACTACAACTTTTCTGTAACACCCTATAACCTGCGGCAGTTTTTTTTTATCTTTACTTAAAATTAAGTAATCATTAAACGACTCTGAGTGCGGCCGTATAAGATAGCTTTTGTAAGTTGATTTTTAAATATTCCCTTTAATATTTTCAGGAACAAATTGGTTCATTGTGTCCCGAATCTTATCGAAGACACGAGAAATCATGGCAGCGGGTTAGCTCAATTTTCTTTTTAAGAGCAACAACTTATGGTCGACTTTGAATAAAGATTTCACTTTGACTTTGTTTTCAGGTGCCAAATTTTTATATGTACCTGGTTTTGGCTTTCTATTTGGCCCTTGCTTTTATGGTGCAAATGATCGAGGACGATATGCCTGCGGTAGTGGGAGCAGATGTGAGTATCGTTACTATTATAAATGCGAATTTGAATTTGCTTGTCAAATTTTGAAAGGTACACGTTGTCAGGGGTACAGAAAAGAACATAGGAAACTTGTTATCCGGGAATTACCGTGGGAACTCCAAAATTAACACGGGTGAAACTGCGGGGGAGAGCTAGTTATATAACAAAGTATTAAAGCCTCCTAAATCACAAGAACTCTATATACCATCAGTTATTTTTTCTTACGTAGGTACATAAAATACTTGAAAATGGTCACAACTTTGATTCATTCCAGTCATGTCAATGGACATGGCTTTAATCGCAATTTTAAATATATGCTGACTGGACTTGTCAACCAAATTTTAGGTTTTAGTCCGTCTTGTGGATTAATAAAAAATACGTGTCCTATATTTTTTAATAATCTATAAGACGGACTAAATAGAATTTTGTTGTTCATACCCCGGAAACAAGCCTATTATCATATTATTAATATATGTAATTATGTACTTCCGAAGTTCTTTGAGTACTTTATGATTCTGAGGCTTGTAAACTCTTAAACGCGAGTTTTGAAAATGCTCTATTTAAAAGAACCTGTCTCATCTACACGCCTATACTAATATTATGAAGAGGTAAAGTTTGTGAGTTTGTAGGAAGTAAACTGGAACTACTGAACCGATTTTGAAAATTCTTTCACATATACGATGTTCCAGTATTCCTTAGCGACATAGGGTGTTTTTTAGCTTGGAATTCCCGTGGTGACTCCTTAATCAACGCGAGTTAAGCCGTGCGGGATCGACTAGTTATTTGTAATGTGAATTAGAATTGCTGAAGTTCGTTTTTTCGTATTTCAGGACGAAGATCCGTTAAGATTCAGCGAGGAGCGGGCGTGGGGTTACCTCCACGATATAGTGGGCGAAGGGCCGCGGGTGGCCGGCACCAGGTACCACCTGGAGAAGACCAGAGACCTCAAGCGGATGCTGGACGAGGTCGCCAGCAAAGCCAATATTACTGTCCTGGTCGACTGGCAGATCGCGTCAGGTATGATCGCAGAACAAATAGAAGGGGCAACTCGGTTTAATATGGAGACAAACAAAACCATGTTGCCGGGCGGTTTTCGTACACAAAACTATTCGTCGCGCCATTTGGTTACCTTTTTAACTTATTCAATGCTTTCAAAATTTACAGTATCGATAGTATCGTAGAATATCGTATCGTTATGCATGAATCGTTTAAAATAACGTCTTCGTTTGTCGGTGACAGAGAGATATACAATCTCTACTAGCTATTCCGTTCCCGTGGAAACTCCGCGATAAAATGTACCCTATGCCCTTCTCTGTACCCCTGACAACGTGCACGCAAAATTTCACGATGATCCGTTGAGCCGTTAAGGCTTGAAAGCGTAACAAACAAACAAAAAAACTCACTTTCGCATTTATAAAATATTAGTAAGGATACATCATAATCATTGTCTCGGAAAACAAGTGTGACAAGTGAACAGAGAGGGTTTCGGAATGCAGCCGTTGTGCGTTCCGAAACCTTGTACTGAGCAAGGGACGTTCAGAAGCGTCACTAAAGTGGTCTCTGCAGTGTTTGTTTACTGCTCTGTTCGGTTTGCAGGTGATTTCTCATTAGGGGACATGTCGCCCGTCAACTGCTACCAGAACGTGTCCAACTTGGTAGCGGTGCTGCGCGGGGAGAGCGGTTTCCATGACAACGGCACGCTAGGCTCCTCCGTGCTAATCAACTGCCATTACGACTCGGTGCCTTACGCTCAAGGTGAGACCACGCCCATATCTCTTCCCACGCATATTTTTACGAACATATTCAATTTATACTAGTTGTCTATTTTTCGACAGTAGCGGGGAACGTAAGCTTTAAATTTTAAACCTTACGTAAAAAAAAAACGTTCGACGTAATTTTATAGTTTAAAATGACATCAAACGTCATTTTAATTATTTTTTTTAATTTTGATAAAGAATTGGGAGAGAAAATTTTGTTTTGATGAATAAATCAAAAACCTTACTTCATAATTTTACAAAATCACAACCGAAAGAAAAAATATTTTTAACCACTACTTCCGCAACATAATAAATATGTCACATCACTAGGTAGGTCATCAATCGGTTACAGTGGTGATGTGGGTTCAAGATCGCTTAATACCATTTATCACCGTTTAGGTTTTTTACAGACAAATTAATATAGACAAATCTTGCTTTTAGGGTATTTTATTTTTTAGTAATGACTCCGTTATTTGTGTCAAATCATTGCAGATGACAACGTGATCACAACCGTCGAATATGACTACACCTTTCTGTAACAGCCTGTATATTGTGTATCACCTTCAGGCGTGTCGGACAACGCTCTATTCTGCGCGGCCATGCTCGAGACGCTGAGCCAACTGTCGCGGAGGAAAACCATGCTCAAGCACAACCTGATATTCCTCTTCAACGGCGCCGAAGAAAACCCACTGCAGGTAGGTTTCTTAAATGAAAATCAAAATTCTATTTAGTACGTCATTTACCGCCGCACTCACCGCCGCACTCAGAGTCGACTTTAATGATTACTTAGTTAAGTAAAGATTTTTAAAACAAAACTGCCGCCATCAGAGACGTTCAGTAAATTAATGTTAATTGGCATTTAATCAGATATAACTTAATTAGTTAAATTCCTATTAACATTAATTAATTTTACTTGTCTGATTGCGGCAGTTTTGTTTTAAAAATCTATACTTAACTAAGTAAGCATTAAAGTCGACTCTGAGTGCGGCGGTCAGAGTCGACTTTAATGATTACTTAGTTAAGTATGGATTTTTAAAACAAAACTGCCGCAATCAGACAAGTTTAATAAATTAATGTTAATTGGCATCTAACTAATTAAGTAACACTTCATTAAATCCCAATTAACATTCATTTATTAAACTTGTCTGATTGCGGCAGTTTTGTTTTAAAAATCTATACTTAACTAAGTAATCATTAAAGGCGACTCTGAGTGCGGCAGATAGATACTAAAAGAAATAATAAACACGTGTATTTTGCCTTTTCAAATAAATCCTTACTATTATAAAGTGCGAGAGTGAGTTTATTTGTTTGTTACGCTTTCACACCTTAACGGCTCAGCTAATCATCATGAAATAGGCTTGTATGCGAAGCATGAAAATCAAAATTCTATTTAGTCCGTCTTGTAGATTAATAAAAAATAATTGACCCGTATTTTTTGCTTTTTCAAATTATTGAAAAAAATCTAAGATAAGCAAAATTTTAGTAGTGGGGGCTCTTGCCGTCATAACGTGCTATAAACTAGCACGACGTAATAATATGTACTCATAAACATAACGTTTTTTAAATGGGCATTTTGACTATTTTTTTTTAGTCCGTCTTGTAGATAATTAGAAAATATTGGACACGTATTTTTTCTTTTTTTACTTTATCAAAAAATAACGGCGATATATTGAGTTGAAATTTCGCGTGACGTCACTATTCTGACAGTTTGTATGGCGGTTTTAGCGGTTAGTGACGTCACGACCCCCTCACCCTAAACTTTAATGCGCTTTTAATTTATTTGAAAAAGCAAAAAATACGTCTCTATTGTTTTTTTATTTTCTAACTGACGGACTAATTAGAATTTCACATCCCCATTACGTCTTACAAATGATTGAATGGGTGTTTGTGTTGTTGGGCAGGGCAGCCACGCGTTCCTGCAGCACCCCTGGGCCAAAAGCGCAGTTGCCGTAGTGAACCTCGACTCGGCCGGCATGAATGGGAAACCTAACCTTTTTCAAGTAGGTCAATAATGTCAAAAACTGAGCAATTTTAATTTACTTTTTGCACGGACGCTAAGATTATACCTGCAGGGCAATTATGTTACTTTTGTTGCTATCATATTTCAGTTTCAATCAGAGAAATAGCGATTTTGTAATCATGTTTCGGCAGCTTCAACTTTTGAAGTATATTCATTTTGGTTGATTGCTAGATATTGTAAGTGTAAAAACGTGCATATTGTAATCGCAAAACCGCCATGTTTTTGATTGCAACCGAAAAATGATAGAAACAAAAGTTACATAATAGCCCCTCTGTACATAGTTACTACAAAAACGTATTGAAGTTATTTCCTAGTTCGGTCTTAAAAATGTCGTTAGGTATGTTTGTAATGATAGTCAAGTGAAAATTAAATATTTTTAATCAAATTTTATTGATCATAATAGATTAATAACTAGCTGTGCCCCGCTTGAGTTTCGGAATTTCCGCAGGATCTCCAAAGTAGCCTAATTTACTCTTTATAACATCAGCTAATTAGCAGTGAAAGTCCCGTCAAAATCGGTCCAATCGTTTCAGAGATTCACCCGCGTGAGTTTCAGAATTCCCGCAGCAACTACAAACTTTTTTATTCTTCTTCTTCCAATAACAAACAACAAAAAAAGAATTAGCGAAATTGGTGAAACCGTTCACGCGTGATTCCGTGACCAAGGGAAATAGGGATTCATTTTTTTATATATACAACGTGTTAATGAAAGAACCAAAAACCTGATACACCCCATTTAAAAAAATAATAACGTGAGTAAAATATAAATTATGTGGAAAAAAATTTATAGTTTAAAAGTTATTCAACATCAGTTTGGAGGTGACCTATCTACGAAATTTTAGGCGCTGCGCCCGCGCTATGTGTCAATGACCGATTCGATTTCTTTACTGCGGGCGGCGTACGCGCCAAATATTGTATTATAAATAATTTAGACATTGGCTAGTAAAAATGAAAAAATATAACCTATATTAAAACATGGTGCGATCGATTCGCAAGTCGATTCTGAGCAAACTACTTTCTAGTTTTCAGTTAATTCATTAACACGTTGTATAGAGTTCTAGATATAATTCACTTCATAACACACAGACAGCGCACGTTGCTATGGCAACAAGACGTTATCATTTACAAGAGAGAGAGATAACAAATAATAGGGAGTGAACTCCAGTCTTGCGTCGGAGCTGACACACACACATACACACACACACACACACGCACACACACACGCACACACACACACACACACACACACACACACACACACACACACATACACTTTTTTATCCCACTTCTGATATGTCTAACCAAAGAGACCGCAGTGTAGATAATGTCACCACCAGGTGAGCGACCCTCGAGTGCTGCACGCGTACAAACAGTCGGCCCGCCGGCCCAGCGCGCAGTCGGTGGGCGAGCTTGTCTTCAAATACATACCATCGGACACCGATTTCAGGATATGGCGGGACTTCGGACATATTTATGGTACGTTTTGTGTCCTTATTGGGAGTTAAAAAAAAGGTTTTCTTCTTTTATGAGCTTTTAAATGATCAGATTGTACGACAAGAGCATTTTATTAGAGTCGTTTAGTTATACAACGTGTTAATGAATTAACTGAAAACCTGATACACCCCATCTAACAAAAATAAACAATATTATGATTAAAATATATTTTACGTCGAAAAAAATTATACTTTAAAAGTTATTCAACATTAGTTTCTACGAAATTCCAAGCGCTACGCCACGCCTACCGGTTCGATTATTATGCTGCGGACGGCGTACGCGCTAAATATTGTATTATAAATAATTTAGACATGGGCTAATAAAAATGAAAAAAATATAACCTATGTTAAAACATGGTGCGATCGATTCGCTAGTTGATTCTGAGCAAACTACTTTCTAGTTTTCAGTTAATTCATTAACACATTGTATAGTAAAGATTATATGGACGTTGATAAGCAGTAACTTGTTAACCCACAAAATTAAGTTATTGATACAGAACGCTTTAATGAGAGTTATTGACGACCCGATCGGCGCAGTAGGTCACCATGCCTACCCGCTAATCGAGAGGTTCCGAGTTCGATTCCCGGTGGGAGTGGAGTTTGTGTGAAGAACACATAGTTCCATTTTAACATTTTTAATACAAATTATCTGTTGTATGTCCTTACGGCATGTCAGCTTTTCATTTTTCTAAACAAAATTTCACATCAAATGTTATAATTCATGGTATTCCTTTTATTTTTGACACTATGTTGTTCAGCAAAATATAATCCTTATGATGAAGCCTTTCGATCGGTATGATTAAGTTTCTCATGTAACGGGTTCGATTCCCGGTTCAACTATGTAATTATTTAAATATCTACGAATGCAGTTTAAATAGTTTTTTAAATTTAAATAATGTCTTCTTTCAGTAAAGAGTTCCATCTACCATATTCAAGGTACTTTCCCTCCATGTGACATATATCCGCGGGACACCCTATATAAGGTGTGGCAAAATTTGCTCCAAATATTTACAGGGCTAAAAATATACTTCATAACAAACGGAATAAGCGAAAAAATAATATTATAAGTTCAGTAGTTTTGTAGAATATGAGGAAAATAAATTCATTGAAAATACACAACTTGTATGGGTCGCCAGGCGTGGACGTGGCGTTCATAAAGTGGGGGGTGGTGTACCACACGCGCAACGACCGCGCGCGCTGGGTGCGGCCGGGCGTGCTGCAGGGCGCCGGGGACATGCTGCTGGGGCTGGCGGAGCGCCTCGGGGACGAGGGGTCGCTGGGGGGACAGGTACTTTGAAACTAGTCTCTTAACAGTTCGCAATACCAGTTCAAAATCAATCCAGTTCGCAATAGGACCAGTTCACAATCAATCCAGTTCGCGATAGGTCCAGTTCACAACCAATCCAGTTCGCGATAGGTCCAGTTCACAATCAATCCAGTTTGCGATAGGGCCAGTTCACAATCAATCCAGTTTGCGATAGGTCCAATTCTCATTAGGTCTACTTCGCAATTACTTCGGGGGGGGGGGGGGGGGGGGGGGGAGGTGAGGTTAAACCCCCTATCTCTTTCATCATTTTCGTTTGTGTTGTTCTGTGTGTTGTGTGTCTCGTTTTGCTTCAATAAATCTTTCTTTCTTTCAAATACCCTCCGCTGACCGCGTCCGTGCTGTGGTCCCTTTCGCCCCCCGCTGCCCCCCAGGCGGCCCCCGCGCCGGCGGTGTACTTCGACTACCTGAGCGCGCACCTGTTCGCGTACTCGCCGGCGGCGGCGCTCGCCGTGGACGCGGCGGCGGCGCTGGTCGCTGGCGCCAGCGTCGCCTACTACGTGAGCATCGTCGGCGCCAGTGAGTGTGTACTGTATACAACGTGTTGAGCGAAATTTATTTATTTAAATTTATTTAATTAAAGAACTTTATTGCACATTTATGTACAAAAGGCGGACTTAATGCCTAAGGCATTGTCTACCAGTCAACCTTTTGGCTAGGGGATAGTTTAGTGGCATTACATAGAACCGGAATATATATATGTCGGCGTGAGGGTAGTTTCGTTATCAATAACGTTTCCCGCCGACTAATAGCGGTTGTAGTACGTTCGTTCCCCCGATCCACTCCATTGCCCGACTCGTCTTTATTAGAACTTGATATAAAACGCGGGTATGCGTAAGCCACGATTCATTGTTACTTTGTGTTCGGTTCAGTGCAGTTATAGTGTCGTATCAGTGTCGTGTCAATCTAGTGTGGCTATAGTGATTACGTGTGCTGTGTCATCTAATACTTTCCAGAGGTTTGCTTAAGTCGGGAGCACGGGCAGTGGAGGTGAGCGTTGATGCATTGGAAAGGGGCCCCATTAAACCTACACCTGGGTCGCAAGTCCCAGGCACTGCTCCGTGTTCCCTACGGATATCTGGTATGCTGTATTATCTATAACTATGTTGGTGCAATTGCTTATTATAGTTCCATATTCCTATCATTATTTCCTACATATATATAAAGTTAATATAATAGTAGATTATACACCAAGGGGATAAAGCACTGTTTTATGTCACGGGCGCTACATTGAATCCTGAACATAACGAAGGACTCCAAATTTAACTCCCGAGCGCAGCGAGGGTGTTATAAGTTAATTCCCGACCAAAGGGAGGGAATTAAGATTGAGTCCTGAGTGCAGTGAGGGATTCAAGCGCCCAAGAAAAAAACAGTTTTATCCCTGTGGTGTATACTCTACTTTTCTCACATAATGCGAGACAATAAAAAACCAGGCTTAGTAGATCCTATATAGCCACTTCTTTCAGCTGGCGTGGCCTACTCGATTTGACAAACAAATGAAGTTCGTCTCACTGCGAATCTAGTGGGCCACGGCTTCGGTCTTCGAAAATCGAGTTGGCCGCGCCCGCTGAGAACACATTCTGTTTAGCGAAATGAGACGTTATGGACATAGCAATAAGAATTATGAAAGTGAAAATCACATTATTGACCAGCGGGTTATAATGAAATTCAATAGAACATTATAACCCGGCTAAAGCCAAGAGATATAATGTCTTGCTTTCGGTAAGGTTTACATGACATATAATTCGGCATTGTCGAGCATGTGGTGTGAAAATAATATTACCATGTATACAGTAAATAAATTAAATAAAAGCAGATACATACATAATATATATATATGCATATGTGGATGCATATAATCGTATGCATCCATATATAAATAAAAGTACATGCTAATATATACACACGGTACAGTACTTACACAAATTCTAGGTCAGACTAGCCGTTCCCTGCGGTTTTACCCGCGGCAATTTCACAGTTTCTGTAGAGCAACACCGCAATGAAAATTACTTACAGTTACGTCGACTCGGTCTATAATCTATACTAGTAATTTCATTTTTCATAAATGTTCGTTTATAATGAATAAACTCGAAACTGCTGAACCGATTTTAATTTTATTTTATTTTTTTCACTTATATAACATGTGGTAAAATTACCTGCAAATATTTACAGGGTTGAAAGTATACATTATAACAAACAGAATAAGCGAAAAAATAATATTATAAGTTCAGTAGTTTTTCAGAATATGAGGAAAATAGATACATTGAAAAATTATTACAATTAAATCCACAAGGTAGACAATACACGTAGTTCACTTGTGCGTATACATGTATGCGCATGTATACGCCGTAATTTTTTGATTACGTAAAAAAAGAAAAAATACGTGTCCAATATTTTTTAATAATCTACAAGACGGACTAAAAAATAAAAATTAGTCAACATGCCCATTCCCGCGGGAACTCTGAAATTAATACGAGTGAAACCGTGAGCGGTACGAGTTACGACTAGTCTATACATCTAAATAAAATTAAATTGAAGTGGCGGTTTGTAATTACAAATTAACAATTTTTCACTGAACTTTTAAAATTCTGTAATGTGTTTGTTCCGGCTAATCTCTGAAACGACTAGACCGATTTTAAGGGGACTTCCATTGGCAGATAGCTAATGTTATAAGGAGTGACTTAGGCTACTTTTTATCCCGGAATTCCCGCGGGAACTCTGACATTACTGCGGGTGAAATCGCGGGGCACAGTCATTTTATTATTTTAACTATTTATAATATACAGGAATATTTTTTAAGCAATGCGCAAAAAATATTTGGTGGTTCAGTATCAGTAATAGAACACATTTTCATTATTTGTTCAAAACTTTTTCACATTTTTTTATCCTGCTTTAAATTAACAAAATATGGACACTGTCTATTTGTAATAATATCAATGGGCGCGCGCGCCGTGCGGCGTACGCGGGGGTGTTGCACCGGGGGTGAACGACCTCGATCAGCTGTCGGTACATTATAACCCACGTAAATATCTACCCGAACGAGCGCTTCGCGCACAGCGGTGGCGGCGGCGAATAGAGTAGCCAATAAATCAATTGCAAAGTATACATCTTTCGTTCACGATAAATTTACTTTTTTGTACTAAGACTTATCAAAATAAAAAAGGTGTTTATTAAAACTCCTTTAAGTTTAATTTGTAAAAGTTTGCGCACTGAATAAAAAATATTCCTATATTATATTATATTCCGTAATTTAAGTAGGTGTCCGTTTCTCAGTCGTCGGATGGAGTCCGCCCACAGATCTTCGGCTGGCGGCGTCTGTCCGTCGGTTGAGAGGCGTACCTTCAATACTTGTTATATATATGTTTAGTTGTTGTATACATATGCTGTAAATCTTTGTGTTGTGTCAAATAAAGTTTATAAATTCAATTAAATTCAATTCAATTTGTAAAAAAGTAATAGGATTGGGATCGCCGATGTCTACCCGAGCCGAGGCGCAGCCGAAGGTGAGGGTTGACAGTCGGAACTCTTTGCAATGACGGTTCCGCACAAACTCAACTAAGTTCCAACTGTGATCAAGAGATGGCGCTAGTCGTATTAGTAATGCGAAACCTACGTTTCGCAATGCAAAAAGTGTGTCAAAGTCGTGTCGCCATTTTTGACAGTTGGCAAAGAGAACGCACGAGTTCGGGAAAGGTAAACAAAAAGCTCGAGTATGTAATAGCCCACATCCCGAACGCTAAACGTCCCTGCAATACGCCACTTTTTGAGCAACTGTATTAAAAATCGATTTTTGTTTCCTCTGACGCAGGAAAATCGAGTTGCGAGGCGCTGTTAGTGGAGTGTTGGTATAGAGTGGCGGCGGCGGGGGTCGGGGTCATGGCGGTGCTCGCGTGGACCCTGGCCACAGCGCCGTGGGGCATGCTGCAGCTGAGGTGAGCTTGTCAACCCTTTTCAGCGCCACGTACTTTTTTTAATGTCATAGGGGGCAAACGGGCAAGTGGTACACGTGGGCCCTTATTCACTACTAGTTGGCCTCGCAGTTCCACCCGCGTGAAACGTTTTTATATGACAACTTCTTTTTCCGATATCCGATTTAAATGGAAGAATGCTTGTATGTAGCTCCAGGATAAGCTTAATCTACCTGTGAAAGCCGCATGACAATCTGTTCAGTAGATTCGGAGATTATCGCGGACAGACAGACAGACAGACAGAAAAGAATTTTAAAAACTTTTTGTTGGGCTTAGTTACTCTTCTTTTATCACCCCTCTCAATTTTAGGTAAAAATATTCAATCGCGATTACAGAGAAGGACATAGGGTACTTTTTATCCCGGAATTCCCGCGGGAACTCTGAAATTACCGCGGGTGAAACCGCGGGGCACGGCTAGTACCAAATATATTTCTTTCTTTCTTTCATTAGAAATCAATTGTTGCTTCTCAGGTACCTATCCCATCCGTGGCTAGTGGTGCCTTTGTATTGGATCCCTTACCTCATGACAGCTGTATGCGTCTCGCACTACAATGATGACTCGCAGGTAATTTTAAGTTTGGATGGTTTTTTTTTTTATGTCATAGCGGGCAAACGGGCAAGTGGTACACCTGATGGTGAGTGATTACCGCCGCCCATGGACATCTGCAACACCAGAAGGCAAGCAGGTGCGTTGCCGACCTGGAATGGGGATGGGATGGATGGATGGATGGATGGAATTTACCACAGAAAATAATAGAGATACATTACAGTCTAGAACAGGACACATGGAGGGGAGGATTTAGCACAGAGATAGAGGTCTGGAATAGGACATAGGGTACTTTTTATGGCGGAATTCCCGCGGGAACGCCGGGGTTAGTGAGTTCGTGAGTTTGTGAGTTTGTAGGGGGTAATCTCTGGTTCTACTGAACTGATTTTAAAAATTCTTTCACATTTCAAAAGCTGCATTGATTCTTAGTGACATAGGGTACTTTTTATTCCGGGATTCCCGCGGGAACTACGAAGTTTGTGAGGTTATAAGCTCTGGATCTACTGAACCGATTTTGAAAATTATTTTACTTATAGGAGGCTAAAGTGATCTTGAGTGACATAGGGTACTTTTTATCCTGGAATTCCCGCGAGTACTCCGAAATTACCGCGAGTGAAACCGCGGGGGTCAGCTAGTCTTTAATAAAATGTTAAATTCAAGCAATTTCAACAACTTCTAGCAACTTTAGACCTATGGTCTCGATACAATTTTCGGTTTGTATAGTGATATACAATCGATAATCGAAATAACAAAAAATTTTTTTTTTTTTTTTTCATTTTTTCAAAAAATCCGATATCTCCAAACCTATTAAGATTTGAAAAAATTCTTAAATACCATTTTTATTTTATCTAAAATTAAGATTACGGTTCCTAAGAGAGCTTTTCTCTATCTCTTATAGTTTAGAATTTCCCCATACTGACCCGAAAAAAAAACTCACCGTGATCGGCTGAGCCGTTGGGGCGTGAAAGCGTAACAGACAGACAAACAGACAGACAGAGTTACTTTTGCATTTGTAATATTAGTAAGGATTTATTTCTGATTATACATATATTTTGTCTTCTTAGGTATACCCCGCAACATACATTATGATAATTTACTTGACTTTTAATGTGTTTTTTTTTCTTAACTTTTTATTATTATCTACTTGCTTTATTTTTACTTTTAAAATTATTTTTGAAACTAAGAAATAATGCAGATTGTGGACGGTCTTATTGGTAGTGTGAAGCCATCTCCCTTCTACGGTCGCCACTGAAAATCAGCGTCGTGGAACTTAGTGCCACGGCATAATGCTGAGTGGTAGCCATTTTGGTACCATTTATTCTAGTTTTAAGACTCACGCTTGGGCTTGTTTTATGTTTATGGTATCAAATAAACTTTTTTCTATTCTATTCTATTCTGTTCTGTTCTGTTGTGTGTTGTTTATTGTATTGTATTGTATTGTATTGTATTGTATTGTATTGTATTGTATTGTATTGTATTGTATTGTATTTTATTTTATTTTATTTTCTTTATTTCAACATTAACAGGTATTTAACATTGATAGGACAATACACAATTACAGTTTGATATGCACTTAAACTAATTAAATACCCTTAAACAATGCTGATCTATAAGACAAATTTATGGGACGTTGAGAGAGAGAAAATTAAAAGAGAAAAAATACAGGTTGAAGGTAGTTTACAATTTTGAAAGTGAAGAGCGAAAAGCGGTAAATGTGTGAAATAAATCTATATTAGATGAAGTTATGGCACTAACGTCATTATATAATTGGCACATACGAGTTACAGGGTTGTTGCGCTGCTTCAAGGTATTACAAGTTGGGATGTGAAAGGTAAGATATTTCCTGTTTTGTCTGTAAATTTTTGTCGGGACGTTAATGAATATGGATGAGAGAACTGATGTGTCGAGAGAGTTGTGGATGATTTTGTAGAGGGTGGTCAAGTGGATTAAATGTCTGCGTTTTTCTAATTTAACGATATTGTATTGTATTGTATTGTATTGTATTCTATTCTATTCTATTCTATTCTTGTGTGTATGTCTGTCGGCCAGGCCGGCCTCACCCGCTCGCTGCGCGCCCTCCGCGCGGCGGCCGCCTCCCGGCTGGCGCTGGCGGCGCTGCTGCTGGCGCTGCTGCTCGCGCCCGGCGCGGCCACCGCCAGATACGCGCTCTCCGTGCCTCTGCTGATGACGTCCGTGGCCAGTCTTGTGTCTTTGAGCGTCTACAAATATTACAACATGAGACTGAAAGGTACTCACTTTCTTTATTTTTATTTTATTTATTTATTTTTTTATTTAGGAGGAAAACCTTACGGCTAATGTAACAAAATTAAACATATAAAATGACAGACAACAGCTTTTCGCGGAATTCACAATTAGATAAAAAGTGTAAAATGTATAAAGAGTTGTGGACAAAAGTTTTTTCTTTTTTATTGGCTTTTGCATATAATGCATTTAGCCAGTTTCATGTAAAATAACTTAGTTAAATGCACATATTAGCGTTTAGCGTCGTACGGTTTGCACTTGTAGGCCATGGTGCCGAATAGACTACGAGAACTTTCTCGGAGCTCTTGGAGGATACCGAAGAAATCAGCTCGAAATGTCATATATCTTCTTGAGCACATAAAAAACCGTCACTGTGAAAATTATTGTCCAATACAGCACCTTATAACACAACAAAATCCACTTCTAACCATTTTTTATCGACATGATAATAAATGACCGAACCGCCATCTTTGATTGCCGCCAAAAACTCCCAGGTACTTACTTACTCCGACTTAGTTGATACTAGCTGTTCCAGGCGGATCCGAATCCGGATATTGGGTGTCAAGATCCGCGGATATGGATCTCAAATTTTTCTCTCAATCGGTGTCGATGTGCGTGACCTTGAAACGGTAGTCGAGGCCACTTGAAATTGCGTGTCGGGACATGTTTCGAGTTGCATTGTGCGGCTCTTTCTTTTGTTTATATATACATACTAGCTGTCCCGCGCGATTTCATCCGCGGTAATTTCGGAGTTCCCGCGGGAATTCCGGGAAAAAGCACTCTACGTCCTTCTTTGTACCCCTGAGTTCTGGAGTTCCCGCGGGAATTCCGGGATAAAAACTATCCTACCTTTTAAGTTGGACCATATTATAAATGGTTGCAAAATTTTATCAAAATCCGTTCAGTAGTTTCGGAGTCCATCGCGGACAAACAACGTGACACGTGATTTATATACATATATTAGATTATATCTGAATGGAATTAAGTAGTTTTTCATTGTTACCTAATCATATACATATACAATATACATCCTACTAATATTATAAATGTGAAAGTATGGATGTTTGGATGTTTGTTTGTACTCAATCACGCAAAAGCGGCTGAACGGATTTGGATGAAATTTAGCATGCACGTTGTCAGGGGTGCAGGAGAAGGACATAGGGTAATTTTTATCCCAGAATTCCCGCGGGAACTCCGAAATTACCGCGGGTGAAACCGCGGGGCACAGCTAGGATGTATATAATTTTAGAACTTCATATAATTATATATTGAAAATTAATCAGGCAATAGATCCGCCAAAAGAGTAACGGTTACGGATAAGGATATTTCTACTACCGCGGATATCCGCGGATATGTGTATAGGTTAGGTAAGTTGCCTATGAAAAGATTGCTCTTAGCAAAAGATCCGCCAAAAGAGTAACGGATACAGACAAGGATATTTCTTGTGCCTCGGATATCCGCGGATATACAGATATCCGGCACACCACTAGTCGCACCGCGCGGTCTGTCCACCAGCCTGGCAGCACCTGGCCCTGGAGCTGGTGCTGTCGGCCCCCGGCGTGGCGTTCCTGCTGCAGCTGGCGCTGCGCCTGGACGCGCTGGCGCTGCCCGTGATGGGGCGCGCGGGCGGCAGCTGGCCGGACCCGGTGGTGGCCGCGCTCAACCTGGTGCTGGTCGCCTGCACCGCGGCGCTGGTGGTGAGGAACACTACACAACTACTAAGAAAAAAGGAAAGAAAAGGAGTTTAATGGTCCAAAATGGTGGTGGTGATATCAAAATGGGCATTAAAAAAAAATTCACAAACATTGTGACGAAGAAAAAAGGCGAACTAAGGAAATGTGTACTACCGTACCTTCTAAATGTTTGCAGACGGAAAGTTGAAAAAAACAGTAGGTGAGTGTCGTGGAACACTCGGTTGGAACGAAGTTCTTGTCGCAGTATATTATTGATTCAAAAACACAATTCAATGAATTGATTTGAAAGCAATTAAATTAAATTTTTAATGTGTTAAATAATACATAACAGGAGTTAATGTTGACCAACAAGAGCGTTTACAAATTACTAGCAAAGAAGCAAAGAAGTATTTATTTATTTATTCAACAAAATTTAACAGTACATGACAACAATTTAAAATCAATTTCATAAAACCATATTGAGACCATCAAAGAATAACATTATCAGCGAAGAGGTTACACGCAGGCGGCTTGTTTAACATAAGTAAACAATTACAATAAGCTATGAAACAATTGATTCATATGCCTAGCACAAACTATACCTATTAAAAGGCTGCGTTCAGTTGAAATCGATTGAGATTTGAGCCCCACTGACCGCAGCTGGCGGCAACTTATTGGCTGCTTTGAACCAATAAGCAGCCATAGGCATACGCACTATGGACAACCGTCTACAGTTTACACCATAGAAAGGTTTGTAACGGAAAACTGTTACACTTTTTTTCGCCTAGCCCGTGCGTTAAGGAACTTCGTTCCAAAAAATGAGCTTCATCAATCCTATTTCATATCATAAACTAACTGTTCTCCACGGTTTCACCCGCGTAAATTTCGGAGATCCCGCAGGAATTCCGAGACATAAAGTAGGTACCCTACGTCCTTTTATGTACCCCTGACAACGATGTATGCAAAATGTCATGAAATTTTACCGTTGTTAATTTCAGAGTTCCCGCGGGAATTACGGAATAACAGCTACCCTATGTTCTTCTCTGTATCTCTAAAAATGTGTGTATAAAATTTCATGACGATCGGTTGAGCCGTTAAGCTGTGAAAACAGACAGACAGAGTTACTTTCGCATCTTTATTACTATTATAAAAGTGAAAGTGAGTTTGTTTGTTACGCTTTCACGCCTCAACGGCTCAACAGATCATCATGAAATTTTGCATGCACGTTGTCAGGGATACAGAGAAGGACATAGGTCACTTTTGTCTCGGAATTGCCGCGGGATCTCCGAAATTACCGCAAGGAACAGCTAGTTCATAATGATATTTGGACGCAGATAAGCAATAACATGTTAACCCACAAAACAAAGTTATTGATTCAGAACGATTTATTGAGAGTTAGGGAACGTTTTTTAATTATGTGTTTACCTTATTACATTGTTTAAATATGTAACTAAATATTGAACATAAAAATGTTGAAACAAAATGGCGCTATAATTTTAAAACTTTAATTTACTCAAAATTTCTCCAGTGTGGGTTAACACACTATTGCTTATCTATGTCCATTTATGAATTACTATAGTGATTGTTCCTTGCATTAAGGAGTTCCCGCGGGAATCCCGCCGCCCGCCTGCCTGTGAAATGGCTTCGCTTGGGTAATTTCAGTCGGGGATCGAGCTGCTGTTCTCGCGCCGCCGCCTGTGGCTGGCGCTGGCCCCGCTGGCGCTCGCCTGTCTCGCTCTCTCCCTCGCGCCCCTGCACCCGTACGAGCAGGACGGCGCTACGACGCAGCGACACCACTGGTTTGTAAGTAACTTCATACATAATGGGCGCGTTGACTAATTTTTCTTTTTTAGTCCGTCTTGTAGATTAATAAAAAATATTGGACACGCGTATTTTTTCTTTTTTTACGTAATCAAAAAATAACGGCGATACATTGAGTTGAAATTTCGCGTGACGTCACTATTCTGACAGTTTGTATGGCGGTTTTAGCGGTTAGTGACGTCACGACCCCCTCACCCTAAACTTTAATGCGCTTTATCTCTGTATATTTTAATTTATTTGAAAAAGCGAAAAATACGTGTGTTGTTTTTTTTTTATTTTCTAACTGACGGACTAATTAGAATTTTGATTTTCAAAAGTATAGTCAACATCCCCATTATAAGTATACTAATAAGGGATGTTGACGACTTTTCAAATCATGTGTTTCGCATGTACCTTTCATATGGATCAGAAACTACTGTATTTGCTGAAGCTGTTGACAGATGTAGAAGTTTATCTAACTACCAGATAAAGGCTAAAATCAGAAATTGGTTAGAGAGTTCAAATAGGGTACTTGCATGAAATTTTTACTAAGAAATTGTGTCAATATTTCAAAAATAGAGCCATAGAAAAGCATTATCGTGAAAGATTTACTAAAAAAATATTAATAGTTTCCTAAATATTCAACTTTTAATTTTGTGAAACGGAACGTTGCCACGAATCACCAATCACAGCCACGCTTAACATGTTACGTCACTTTTATTTTTTTAAGAAACATTTACCTCTTTGAAGGAAGGCAAAAGAAACTAAGTGCATACAGTCAACACATATTTTCCTTTTCCTGAAGATTTTATACTTTAAAATGCATCGGTAAGATGTATTTTGATTCTTTATTGGAACTTTTGGATGTAACTCGACACAGTTCAACCTTAATTACACTTTTGAATATTGAAGTTATCTGTCTGTCAGTGTCACATGACTCTGTCAATACGACAGTGACACCTCTATCACTCTCTCAGATTAATAAGGCGTAATTTTTAACTAGTGACGTCATTCCGCGTTTTGGCGGTAAAGTCAAAGTTGGAAATTTGAAACGCTCTATTTAATTAATTTATGCATATATTTGTTTTCTTTTTCTTGATTTGTTTAACTAGGCCATATATCTTTAAAATAGACTGGAAAAAAAATTCATGCAAGTACCCCATTTAAAATTTTATTTAAATTTTAAATTTATACTTTTTTATTGATTGTTTGTTTTAATTTAGCCAGTTTCAAGTAAAATTAACTAGATCAATGCATTCAGGTTCTATTAAAATGTTCCGTTGTACGGTTTGAAATTGCAAGCCACGGTGCAAGAACAAGAACTTTTTCGGAGCTCTCGGACGAAATCTAAAAAAATCAGCTCGAAACGTTATAATAGATCTTTTTGAGCACATAAAAAACCGTCGCTGTGAAAATTATCGTCACCTTATAACACAACAAAATCCACTTTTAACAATTTTTTATTGTAATAAAAATAAATGACTGAACCGTCATCTTTGATTCCCGCTAAAGAACTCAGGGTCTCGGAACCTGTTTAGTGCCAACCGACACGATGCGGTGCGGCGCCGCGCCATTTTTTGTACCTGAGTCGCACCGCACCGTGTGGGTTGGCTCAGCAGAGACGTCTCTAGTCCATGTAGCGCCCGTGTGCAAACATTAACCTAGCGCCCCTTAGTAAGTCAATATAAGAGCTCCAGACGCTATACAAAATGTATGCAAAGCGGAATTCTTTTTACGTTGGTCATTGAAAGTGCCGCGCCGAGTGCGGCTCCGCAGCGAGCGGAGCTCGGCGCCCCCTAGGAGCGCTGCGCCCGCGTGCAGCGCACACCCTGCACTATAGGTCTGGTAAAGACGCCTCTGGTTGGCTCCATGCGTTGTGTTGTGTTGTGTCAGCACGCGTCGATAGCCGGCCCGACGCAGCACGGCGCGGCGACGGCGGCGGCGACGGCCCGGCACGGCGTGGTGGCGGTGCGGCAGGACGCGCACGGCGAGCGCGCGGCCGCCGGCGCGCTGGCGGCGCTCGGCCGGCCCTACCGCCAGGAGAGCGCGCTAAGCGAGCGCTGCCAGCAACACTTATACTGCGACCTGCCGCTCGCGAGGCTCAGCATGGCCGACGCGCTGTGAGTCGACCTGTTTGTTTTATACTTAATTTAATAAGTTAAGTTCGTTTTCTGAGAGGGGGCCAGGAGTCCTATAATACAGGGTTTACCTAGTTTAGGCTCCTGTCTCCCACAAAGTATGCTCTTTACTTCTAAAACTTTTTATTTGTAACCACTATATGTATTTACTTGTGGGAGAAATAAAGATAATTATTATTATTATTATACTAGCTGACCCCCGCGGTAATTTCGAAGTTCCCGAGGGAATTATGATAAAAAGTAGCCTATGACACTTGAGGATCACTTTAGCTTCCTATTTAGAAGTGAAAGAATTTTTAAAATCGATCCAGTAGATCCATAGATTACAACCTCACAAACTCCGGAGTTCCCGCGGGAATTCCGAAACAAAAAGTACCTTACGTTACTCAGGATCACTATAGCTTTCTATAAGTGAAATAATGTTCAAAATCGGTACAGTAGATCCAGAGATTACCCCCTACAACCTCACAAACTCATAAGCTCCGGAGTTCCCGAGGGGATTCCGGGATGAAAAACCCTATGTCACTCAGACTCACTGTAGCTTCTTATAAGTGAAAGAATTTTTTAAATCGGTCCAATAGATCCTTAGTCACAAAGAGTAATGTTAGTAAATAATAATATAATAAAATTTATTGACATGTACTTCAGACAAAATGAAATTATGATTTAAAAATCCTTGTGAAAGTACCAGCGCAGCGATCTTGAAACTCTTGTTTAATGTGTTTTGTAACTATACTATACATGAATGAAATAAATAAACATAAATAACTAAATGATGGCGGCGTGATTCACCGCAACATTGACCATATTATTTCTTTATTTTCAGTATTTATTTTTTTACTGACAATACTATTTCTTCACTGACAATATTTATTTCTGTATTGTTAATATTTATTTCTTCATTGACAATATTTATTTCTTTACTGACAATATTTATTTCTTTACTGACAATATTTATTTCTTTACTGACAATATTTATTTCTTTACTGACAATATTTGTTTCTTTACTGACAATATTTATTTCTTTACTGACAATATTTGTTTCTTTACTGACAATATTTGTTTCTTTACTGACAATATTTATTTCTTTACTGACAATATATATTTCTTTATTGACAATAGCCCACTGCGGAATATAGCTTTTAAGTGTCCAAAAATTGATCCGCAGGAAGACGAGCCTGTTCATCCCGGCCGGGCCCCCCGCGCCCTTCAGCCCGCCCCCCTCGCTGGCCCGCCGCGGGGGGCGCTGCGCGGGGGGGGAGTGCACGATGCACTTCTCCATGATCGGTTCGTAATTAGCATTTATTGTATAATTTAGAATTGCAACTTGGCTAAGGGGGCTGCACTCCCATTTCAGTTCTCTTATATACCGATGACCGACGATTCGGTGAAGTTCATGCCAGCCCGGCGACACTCCATACAAATGAGCTAATTCAAGTACTTTCCCACAAGTAAAGACGGCCGGCTTGTACACGTGTACGCGTGGTGTGCGCGTCGGCGTATCGTAGGGTTGACAGCGACCTGACAGTAACTGTCAGCTGTCAGGAAACATTGCCACGTGTAGATTCTACATGTATCAAACTGTCCTCGGAAGTTCCGAGAAACTTTCGCGGGGTATGAGGAGGCTGGATATTGGTGGGGGGCAGAGTGTCGCTTCTTTATACAACGTGTTAATGAATTAACTGAAAACTAGAAAGTAGTTTGCTCAGAATCAATTAGTGAATCGATTGCAAATTTTTTCATTTTTACTAGCCCATGTCTAAATTATTTATAATACAATAATTGGCGCGTACACCGCCCGCCGCAAAACAATTCGAATAGGTAGGTGCAGGCGTAGCGCTTGGAATTTCGTAGATAGGTCACCTTCAAACTAATGTTGAATAACTTTTAAAGTATAAATTTATTCGACGTAAAAAATATATTTTAATCATAACATTGTTTATTTTTGTTAGATGGGGTGTATCAGGTTTTCAGTTAATTCATTAACACGTTGTATAATCTCTATTTTTTGGTCGCGGGAAGCGCAGAAGCGGTAGTTGTGGCGACACTTGGGGGAAACGGGAAGCCTGTGTCCACCAAGGAACGACTTTCGGCTAATGATGGCTTTGATTCCAGGCGCCGGTCACAACGTGCTGACCGTGTGGCCGCGCGACAACGTGACCCTGACGGGCTGGTCACTGACCGCCGCCCCGCGCCCCGCCCGCACGCACGCCGCGCGGCCCGTGTACGTGGTGACGCACGCGGCCGCCACGCACCAGGAGCGCGCCGCCCCGCTGGAGTTCACCCTGCACTTCAAGGTACGTATACAGTGTACGTATGTTACAAAAAGGTGTAGTCATAGTTTATGATTGTGTTCACGTTATCGTCTGCAATGATTTCACACAAGTGACGGAATGAAATATACTACCTTATAAGCAAAATTTTTCTGTATTAACTTGTCTGTAAAAAAACCTAAACGGTTGTAAATTGCATTAAACAACCTGAACCCGTCATCTGTAACCGATTTATGGCCTAACTAGTGATGTGATGTGTTTATTTTGTTGCGGAAGTAGTCGTTAAAAATATTTTTTCTCAGTTATGAAATTATAAAATAATTGTATAGGTATATACACAACGTTTTTTGGCTAAATACTTACTACGGTCAAAATATTATATAAGATTACAAGATCACGATGTTGTAATATGTGGTCGTCCAAATCAAAAGGGACCTTATGGCGGTAGCTAGTTTCCGAGATATTAATAAATTTGTAAAATACCTCAAAAAAATCGTTTTTTTATTAACTGTATTTTTAAAAAGATGATTGTATTTACTACATATAGATGTGTTCAACTTTTCGAAACGTCAATTTAAAAAAGTTTTGTATCCATCTAAAGTTTAGTAAAAAAGGAACCTTATCGCGGCAAGACCTAACAAATAGTTTTTCTTGTAATTTAAACCATATTTATCGACATTTTAATATTGCAAAGTAGGTATAAACTAAACTATTCATCGTATACCCGCCATTTTAGTGTCGCACTAATTAACTATACTAAGAGATAAGTGTCAGCAGACTGCAACGGACCGCCTTAAGGGCCCTTTTTTACGTATTATACTTGTTACGAAAATTTATATCTAAATTTGTTAACTAAGTAACATTTTCATACCTTGTTGTGATAATAAAAAAAGAAAATTTAAGTTATCTTGAATGTTGCACTAAAATGTTGATTTTGCATGCTAAAAATTAAAAAAAATGTTTAGTGCCTACCATTAGGGCCCTTTTTAAATTTGTTTGAAGAAATTGTTCAGTTCTCTATGTAACTTTAAAAGATCATAACTAACAGTTATCATTGATCTCTTAGCTTTATTAGCATCTAAACCAATTATGTATAACCTATTTAGTAATTAAGCGTTGATTTTGTTACTGTCAGATTTCAAAGTTTATAAAAAATAAGAATTTTTGCTAGTAAATAAAAACTACTTTTTTTTAAATTATGTGTTGTTTTTATTTACATCTAAGGCCTTTCGCAAATCTATGTAATTAGTAGCAATATAAAAACGATAAAAGTTTAGTGACAAACAGGCGGTTTACTTATTTTTAATACTATTATTGATACTTTGCATCTCATTGATAATGCATTATGTTGGCGGGTCTAGTTCCCACAACAGACAAGTTTATGCAAGGATTGTAAAAAAATCCATTAGTTATAATCATAGTCAATCAAAGTATACCATCAGTTACATAACTTCACACTAAAACATAACTTTTTTGTACGGCATACTTAAATTGCGATTTTCTCAAAACTTATAATTTCGATCAGTGAACTTCAAAAATTCGTAAAAAAATAACGGTAGTGGTTAGAAGGTTGGTTCTTGGGTCTATAGCTCGGTACGTTTATGTAGTTTTCAGTTCTGTACATAACTCATTTCCGCTATAAGGTCCCTTTTGATTTGGACGACCACATATAACTACACCTTTCTGTAACATTCTGTATAAGGTGCCCCATAATTAGTTGCAAATATTTACAGGGCTGAAAGTATACGTTATAACAAACAGGATAAGCGAAAAAATAATATTTTATTAGTATGAATACACTGTCGCCTTTTATTCTGGCAGATGGACGAGTCCCACGCCGGCCCACTAGTGGACGTATCGCACCACGCCCACAAGTACCACCACCCCGAGGAGTTCACGCAGGAGTACGCGGCGCTGGTGGGCTCCATGCCGGCGCACTTCAGCATCGTCAGCTTCCTCAGCTACCGGACCAACTATGTGTTCTGAATACAGCACCTAGATTGATATTAGATACTAAGTTGTGCCCCGCGGTTTCACCCGCGGTAATTTCGAAGTTCCCGCGGGAATTCCGGGACAAAAAGTACCCTATGTCCTTCTCTGTACCCCTGACAACGTGCATGCCAAATTTCATCCAATTCCGTTCAGCCGTTTTTGCGTGATTGAGTAACATTCATCCAAACATCCCCACTTTCAGATTTATAATATTAGTAGGGTTACAACTTCCGGTTCCGACACTTGTAACTCTTTCACCGCCATCCCGGTAATATCACGATCCACGAAAGGCACGTTCCTGGCGCCAGAAACGTAATATTACGTTTCTAACAAAACAAGAATTCCTTCAATGGAGTAATTTTGTATGGTATATAATTATAAGATTTTGAGAGTGTGAAAGTCAGTTTATTAAAAAAGAAACTTAATTTATATTAGGTCAGTGGAGTTGGTTACGAAATAAAGTTTAAAAAAAAAACTGGTTGTGATCGATTCAAATAGTTATTTTTATTGTTATAAAGTTCATGTTATAGGTGATTTGTAAAAAAATTATGTTTTTAATGTAAGTTAAAATGTACTTAAAACTTTATTTGTATCCTATTCTAAATGATCAAGTTAATATATTTTTATATGTGTAACAAAAAGGTGGAATATTATGTAAAGGTAAAATTACCCGCCAAAATATTGACGAAGTAGGCAAAAAAAAAATTGTATTTTTTTTATGCTCGGTAGGTACTTTTCCACCTTTTTGTTACATTAGGGAAAAACAAATAAAACCACATTTGTAACGGTCAATATATGATATTTATTTCATTTAAATTCAGTCTTTTCTTTTCCATTTGGTTTAAAAAAATCTCCCGAGAGTTGCAGCACTCAAGTTGCGTTTAGGGAGTTCGATGTCAATAGGTGTAATTGACACTCATCTGAAGGTACTGTAAGCTTAGACTGCGAGAGAGACGGAAGACCATCGTATTTAGATGGGCAATCGGCTTGGTTTAAACCCGGTGCTTAGGGTTTAAACTCGTTAAAAGCCCGTAAAGGGGTTTATACCGGGTTTAAACCCAAGCACCGGGTCGGTGTGATGTCCCTTTCTACATACAGTCAAACTCCGCCACTACAACCAATGATATTACAATAAAAATGAATATAATACATGTCAATAGGTACATTGCGAATTTAAATAAGCAAAAACGAGAAGATACCTACAGGGTCTCTAAACGCCAATTTTCGAGTGTCTATATAAAAACGCATCTTCACATTTTATTTGAACATCATCGGTTCACAGTGTGACATAAAAACATATCTAAAACTACGTACTCTTATATGTATATGCACATATTTTACAAGGATTTCAAATAAATAGTCGATAATACACAAAAACAAAAAGACAACTTCCATCAGGTCGTTTTATTACTGAGATCTCTGCACACGTCTACATAAATACTGGGTATTTTTTTTTTAATCACAATTTGAAGGATAATTAAATCATAATTATGTGAGAAATTGATAATAAATTCATCGAGTTATTGTTTATTACATAGATTTTATTAGAGAATAACATTAAAACATCTTAGGACATCTAAAACGCCAAAAAAACAAATTGTTCTCCAGCCAATTTGTAAGAATTTGTTATTTGATAATATGAAATAAAATGAAAAAACACTTTTTTTGAACTATAAACTATTCAAATTTTAATTCTTTGCAAGATAAAATGATACATATGTCCTTGAGTAATAAAGTCTAATGAGCTCAGTAACATAATCAAAGAATCTCCTAAAATATTAAATTAATTATGTCAAACTTACACCAGCTACTGTCATAAGTTCTTGTTAGGTTTAAACCTTTTCATAAGCGGAATTTTGTGCTAGTCACAATTTGTTCCAAGCAAGATACATTTTGTTTAAAATAATATTAATGGCCCTGAAATGTAAACATTAACAGCTCAAGTATAGGTTATAAATAGAGCAAAACTAGTAGCCTTCCTATAGGGGTCCGCCACGGTCTCAGTAACTTGAACTCGCATTCAAATTTCAACCTTACATACTGCAACCTAAGATCGCCATTTCTGAGTACCAAATTTCAATGTGAGGTTCAAATACCGCTATAAAGAGATAGTGGTAGGCCCCAGGAATTATAAAAACATAATATATTCGAGATAGGTACATAATATGTAAGTATTAAGTAAAATACCTAAGACTTGTTTATGGTGAAATATCGTCAGAAATACCCGACATAATAATTCTTGAGAATACACTACAATATCATATACAATGTGTAACTAAAATAGTAAAATAGATTATTATAATATTAAGCTTATGTATTATTTACTTAGTAATATTATGTGAATGACGTAATGTATCGAACGTACAGTTCAGTGGGCAATTTTTAAAATATGAAAATTTTGATAGTAACTACTTTAAAATTCTTTGTTGCAATTTTATGTTTCAATAACAATAATACTTTGAGTTTATGTGCGTCTTGTTATGTTGACTCTACTTAGGCTATTATGATATCATACATGAATAAGAATTAGAGCAACATTTAAAAAACAAACGACTTTTAAAACATAAGCAAAAAAAAGAAGTTCATGCTATGAATTGGTAAGTATACACTATACAGTATACCGTAGCGTCATAAAAATGGGACCAAAAAGAAAATATATATTCCGCACTTTTTAAAAACGCAGTACAATCCGTTGCGTCGGTAAGTGTAACCTTTTAACGTTTAAATTCTATTATCCTGTTACACGTTGTATATGCAAAAAATACTTTTAGATTTTTCCAGATTGATATTAAACTTGAACTCAATTTAAAATATAACAATACTTTAGATTAACTGGTTAGACAATATAACATTATAATATATATAAAAATTATAATTAGGTATTACTTTCCAGCAAGGTTTTAAACGTATAAAAAAACTCGAAGCTCTTAAAAGTTAAAAGTAAAGTAATACACACACTTTAGATTTGAAATATGATTTATATACTTATATAATTATACAAATTTAAGAAACTACTTTTTACCATTATTCTATAAAAAGAGACTATTTTGTCTATTCGTGAAGTTTTTAATTTTGCATTGACATTTTATGTGTAAGTACCTACTTAAACTCTAATATTTTGCTTTGAATAAAAAGGATCATTATAATATAAAGGATATTTTAAAACTAGTTTACGAAATTACAAAACTTTATATTCCTTACACTTCAGGACACCGGAAGAGAACCTTGCATTCTCGGGTTTTGTAAATTGAAGTTTTAAAAAACGTGTTACGTAGAAAGAACTTTTAATGCAGTTTTAAAGCTTAGATAACCATCTTTTTAGTATTATTAATATGGCAATGTTCTATTCAGAATAATAAACAATTTAGATGGTTTTGATCGATACATGCCTTTTTTCAAAACCAAAACTTGAATTAAAGAACTTATACTCAAACTTTGACTCAATTGACCCCCAGTTACCGCCTCACTCAGAGTCGACTTTAATGATTACTTAGTTAAGTATAGATTTTTAAAACAAAACTGCCGTAATCAGACAAGTTTAATAAATTAATGTTAGTAGACATTTAACTAATTAAGTTACATCTCATTAAATGCCAATTAACATTAATTTACTGAACGTCTCTGATTGCGGCAGTTTTGTTTTAAAAATCTATACTTAACTAAGTAACCATTAAAGTCGACTCTGAGTGCGGCCGTAAGTAACTTGTATTGCCTTCAAATGTATAGATGACACTGCGACAGGCTGAGGAACTTTCTTCCATTATTATAAACAGTTTTCAGTTCCCGGAAGGCTTGTGAAATCTTCACCTACACATCCAGCATTTTATCACTCGATGTTCACAGCTTTTGTTCGGCAATTTAAACTCTAATTTCTAATGCTGTCAAGAAAGATTAATAAATGCGCCAGCATTTCTTCAAATGCTTTAATGTGTTAATGTTAAAATAAATTTAAAATGTTAAAAACTTGAAACCCCAAAATACAAGGTGGGTCGATTCGGGTGTCAGCAAGTACACATGAGTAACAAGACTGTTTTGTTCACCATTGATTTTCAGCGTGACATATTAAAATAGACACTGTAAAACTGTAAAGTTTCAATTTCTTCGAACTTTAAAAGTTACGTAGATCAACATGGATAAACAAGCATTCACCTTTACATTGGATACACCTTTTTTTAAAAACGTAATAATTTTATTTAGTTTACATTGTTTTGTACACTTCACGCCGACCGATTCCTTCTTTGAACGCAACCAAAGACGTACAAAGACTGGGCTGCTTCTAACCATAAAGCAATAAGTAAACAATCTTTTTGTAACTTCTTCTCACATCGAAATTTCAACCTTATAGAGTGCGTGTAAAGTTGAAAGTACAATGGCCGATAATGTAAGAGCGGGCTTAAAGTTGTGAAACATACATTTCATTTCATTTATTTACTTGCTTAAAACATGGTTACAATATACATATATGTGTACAGTGGTTTAAAATTAGATTAGTCCAGCATGTTTTTGCCCTACTGGACGTGCAAAGTTTAATGTAGATTTATATTTTATTACGCTAGGATAATATTAAGTTATATTATAGTATCTATATATATATATAAATAAAGTCATATACAATACAATTACAATTACACACTATCACATTACAACATCTACATAGGTATACCAAGTTACATATCCATCAACATATTATTACGATTACAGTGGGAATTATCATACTTAATTATAAATTGTCCTCCAGATATTCATTTATACTATAATAGGACTTTTCCAGCAATAAAGTCAGGAGTTTCTTTTTAAAAAGATTAATCGTATCCGCATTGCGAATGTGTCTAGGCAATCCGTTATATACTAATGATGCCATGCCAAATATGCTGTTTCTTAATAACCTAGTCTTACATGGCAAGACACGTATTTTGTCTAAATGTCTAGATCTTGTCCTGTATATGAATTTGTCAGGATTGTTCCTGACGAAAATAGCACATTCATATATGTAAATACAGGGAAATGTAAGAAGGTTTAATCTCTTAAAGAACGGTTTACAAGAATCAGTCACCTTAAGTCCACAAATAGCCCTAATACATCGTTTCTGACCTCTAAAAACATCTTCTTTACTAGCCGCATTTCCCCAAAACAAAATCCCATATCTCAGTAAGGATGCAACATATCCGTGGTACGCTGTCAACAGGGCGGTTTGGTTAGATATTTTGCTCAGTTTAAGTAAAGCATATGAGAATTGATGCAATTTTGTACATACTTGATCAATATGTGTTTTGAATTTTAAGTTATCGTCTATATGTATACCTAAGAATTTAGTAGTATTAGTTAAGTCAATTTTTTTGTCCATATATTTTATGTCAAGATTATCAATTTTGCTATGTCTTTGCTTAAAATTCATTATTTTAGATTTGTCAAGATTTATTTTTAAATTGTTACATTTTAGCCATCTAATCACGGACTGTAGAGTAATATTAATTTCTTTATTAAGGTCAGCATTGTCATTACCAACAAAGAGAATGGTGCTGTCATCTGCAAATAACGTCATTTGGTGCCTTGTTGCCGTAGGAAAATCATTGATGTAAATCAAGAATAGCAAAGGCCCTAGCACGCTACCCTGTGGCACACCGCGTGTTACGTATTCTGGTTTCGACTGGTATGTCAACTCAATTTTACGTTTGACGCACAGTTTGGTAATTTGTGTAACCTGAATTCGATTCCCCAAATATGATTGCAATAAATTGAGGGCGTTTCCTCTAATCCCATAGTTGCTCAATTTGCTGATAAGAATTCTGTGATCGACATGATCAAAAGCTTTTGTCATGTCCATGAATAGAGCCACCGCCGGCAAACGCACATCCACATTACCCATAACTTTTTCTAGGAAATTATATAATGCTAGGTTTATTGTTTTGTTTTTTCTAAAACCGTATTGATTATCGACAAGCAGTTTATTCGTTTCAAAGAACAAATACAAATTTCTATAGATAATTTTTTCGAAAACCTTTGAGAAAGTAGGAATGAGTGCCACTGGTCTATAGTTTGTCATTAGATTCTTGTCATTCTTTTTAAATATTGGTTTAATTATTGAAAACTTCAGTTTATTTGGGAATACCCCCTTTTCTACGCATAGATTGACTACATAACCTAGAACGGGAGAAATTATCTTGGCGGAATTCTTCAGTATTTTTGTTATAATGCCATCATAACCAGCACTTTTCGTATCCTTAAGAGACATAATGGTTCTATAAATGTCAAGAGGAATTGTCGGAGTCATAAAAATAGAATTAAGATTACTATT
This sequence comes from Zygaena filipendulae, assembly GCA_907165275.2. Lineage (NCBI taxonomy): Eukaryota > Metazoa > Arthropoda > Insecta > Lepidoptera > Zygaenidae > Zygaena > Zygaena filipendulae. Next base: position 7,637,432 of record OU015675.1, read on the forward strand.
GCATGTCAACCTATGTGTGTCACTTAATGAAATGTCATTGTTTATATGATCAAGAAAATAGCTATTAAAAGTTTGAGCGATTACTTCAGGATCCGTTACGATGTTTCCGTCAACATTCAGTTTTAATACGTCATTCCTAGGAGCAGTCATTTTATTGTTGTTGATTGTTTTCCATGTAGCTTTAGATTTATTCAAAGACGATTTTATGTAATGGCTATTTTGTGCTTTTTGTGTGAGTCTAATTATTGTTCTAAATCGTTTAGCAAAATTCTTGAAATTTTGTCTATTGGACTCGGTAGGCGACTTACGATACTTCCATAGTAGTTCCCGTTTACGTTTGCTACATAACCTAATGCCTCGCGTTATCCACTTAGGTTTAATAAAAGCGGATATCCTAACCCTTATAGTGGGAAAACATAAATCATAGAATAGTTTATACATATCGTAGAATCGGTTAAACGCAAGATTAGCGTCTTCCGTTTCATAAACATCACTAAAAGAAAGGCTACCAATACTCTCTAAGAATTTCATCCTATTTTCATGGCTATAGTCCCTTTTTAGAGAGTACCAAAACTTATGAGACGGTCGTTTCTTTGTTGGGAATTTCAAAATTTGAGCTGTATGATCCGATAGACCCAGATCGATAACATTCCCCTTACTACCCTTAATATTGTGTGCTATATTGTCAATACAAGTGCCACTTGATAACCGGGTTGGCTCATTGAATACCAATACGAGATTGAAACCGGATAGCGAATTTATAAGATCCCTAGTGTACTTTGTATCCTGTAAACTATTGATATTTAAGTCACCGCACAGTATTATTTTTTTGTTATTTAGCGTTAATCTGTTTAATATTTTGTTAAGAATTTTAAAAAACGTATTATATGATTTAGTAGTGTTATTAGGTATCCTATACACATTGACGATTACTATTCTGTGATAATGAAGTTCAAGAGCCGAAACTTCAATAACATTAGATACTGACAAATCGTTAATATTAGTGAGTGGTGTATACGATTCACCTTTTTTTATAAGAATGCAAGAGCCACCTCTTCGGTTATCTCTCGAAAAATTGGATGCTAATGTAAAATTCGGAATATTTAAAACCTTTGTATCCTCATCAGTCATATTATGTTCTGTAATGCATAGCACATCAACCGAAATCCCACTGTCCCTCAACTCGTCTAAGCATATTGACAACATATCCGATTTACCTATAAGTCCGCTAATATTTTGATGTAGTACATGCATAAAGTTAGTAACGAAAAAAATCACGGTCCTTTTTGCCGTTACTATCATGATAGAAAGAATTAATATTGGCAACTTCCTTTACATTATTTTCATTATCAGGAGAACCGTCTGTATGCTTCCTATATTCGCATGTTTGAGTGGCCTTATCGACAGTTAATACACTCTTTTTAGCTTTTTGGACACTTAAAGCTTTTGAGTAAATATCCATTCTAATCTTATAGTCTATACGTAATAATTCTTTTAAAAGAGATCTAGACAAATTTTGTGCAAAATTCCTAATATGAGGGAGTCTTCTACTATAGTCCATGTTCATTACTGTAACATTTTCATACCTATTACATATAAATTTAAGTGTATAATTCAATTTATTTTCATTTAAAGTTTTGTTGTACGGAATTTCACTCACAATTACATTTGTATTGATTGCTGATTTCAAAAAAATATCCAAATTAAATTGAAATTCATATGGATTCCTATCATTTGTACCGCATAAAAGAATTACATAGTCATTTTTTGTTAAATCTAATATATCAGATTTAACAGATGATAAAACATCTTTTGTTACAGCAAATGGTTTAATAAAACTTGTTACATGATATTGTTTCCCTAGAAGCTCTTGAAGTCGCTCCCGCACATGTCTGCCTTGTTGATCGCCAATTATTAATACCTTGTGGACGTTTAGTTCATTTTGTTTACAAATTGGACCCGATACTGTATTTTTTGAATCTTCACTGTTATTCCGTGTCTTAATGTTTGTAGCTTTGTTCATAGCTTCATTATGATCTCCAATAGTTATTACTGATTCATCTGTGTTAATATTTATCGGTTGTAAGTTCACTTTATTTAATGATCGTTTCGCATTATTTTTAGTTTGTTCAGCCTCCTTTATGTGTCTAGATGGGGATGTTTTGGTATGACTTAATCGTAGGTTTGATAAACTTATTTTTCTGTATTGCGGTGAATAAAATTTTAAAGGTGTTGACTCAGTTGCTTTGTTCATATCACAGATTCCAACAGATTTAAAAAGTAGAATTTTCTGCTGAGATTCAGTCAATTTTCTTTTGAGTTCTAAATTTTCTAGACTTAAACTATCAATTTCATTGTTTGCCGATTCCAGTTCCTGTTGTAGCTGTAATAGTTTAGAATGAAGTTCACCCGATTCTTGGCTCTCTGTTACATTTGTCAAACTTTGGTGAGTTATTTCAAACATCGAGTCCTCATTTACAGTGAATTTAGTTTGGCCACGTCTCCGAATGGTTATATTTTCGTCATCAAACCGTCCGCTGATACTACTGACATTAAGATCCTCCAAAGACAATGACCGCTTTCCATCCATTTTTTGTTTTTGAATATAAAAATGCAAATCTCAAAAACAAGTCAATATTGGTAAAATAAAACCATGAAGACGGTAGATACAAGAAAAAGCTGTATTGAATAGTTTCTTTGCCTCCTTCAGCATAAAAAAGCAATCATAGATCATTGACAGTTAACTTCATATTGACAGACGAGAAATATATATTTTTTTTTTCTGAATACCCGACGAAAAATGAGTCCGTTGATTTCAACACACCGACAACAACTGATGTGATTGGATTATTGTCAAAATAATTTAACGAACATTTTAAATCATTACATCAATGTGTGAGTGTTATTCGTTTAACGGTCTTTGAAAATATTAATATATTGTTTAATTACTTTCGACAAAATGGATCAGTTTAGAAACAAATGTGACACTTCGAAATATAAAGGTTTAGACTCACTATTCGGCTACTGGTGAGATGTTGCTCGTAAGTTTTTTTGTTTTTCCAAATTAAATTTTAGTAGAAAGGTCGATAACATGTATGCTTAGTTTGACAAGCACATACACAAATAACTATAAATACTACTGCGAAATACATATGATACGAAACTAAATCATATTATTTTCATCGAAAACAAAATAAAAACAGCCATCTGTAAAATTACAGAGCAATCAATGATTGTGGTCAAGAACACATTTTCTGCATTTTGAATGGGATCAGTAATAGTACATAGTGTAATGTAGTACTTAATAATATAGTTATAGGTAGTAGAAAGTGTAGCAACTGTAGCAGATTCTTTGTCTTACAATAAGAGAATTAGTCAAGTTTTTTTCTTCATCATAAGATGAAATATAAAACAAAATAGGTTTCTATATCTAAAGAAATTACACAAGTAAAAAAAAATTTTAAACACTAAAAAACTTCTATGGAAAATTACTATAGAGTATAGATTTATTTTAGAAATGGATTATGTTGTGCTTAAATTGTGCTTCGTCTCTTTCCTCTGACAAATATACATAGATTGTATGAAAGTGCAAAAAACACGTTAAGTATTTTATTGAATTGGTAAAACAAAAAGTTATAAATGAATATTTCGTAATATCTCTAACAACATAAACTCTAGCACGCTATAAATTCGGGACGAAATATATAATTTTTACCGAGAAGTTTCAGACTCTGCCTTATAATTACAAATTAACAAAGTGCCTACATTCTACTTAAAAATAAACCTATAGGTGTTATACAACGTGTAATAGGAAAGTGAAATAATAATCGAGGATGTATAAATGTATGATTAATTATATTATTTAGTACAGAAATATCCGTCAAAATACATATATTTAAAGAAAAAAACCAACTCACTTTAAGCATGAGATATCGTAAACTCAACGCCGGGCTGCGAGTTCACAACTAAGAAAACGCACATAAAAATCACAAAAATTTTATATTTATACTTAATATCATAAAGAAGTAAAGTTTGTGAGTTTGTAAGTGTAATCTCTGGATCTACTGTACAGATTTTGAAGTCTTTTACCAATAGAAGGCCACGTCATTTGTAAGTTTCATAGGCATATTGTAACCCGAAATTATCGCGGGAGAATCGCTAGTCAGGTGTACACGGCCTGATATGAGCTGTGCTCTTCTACTTTTAGTAGAAGGTATCTGTCACTGACGACTTCATTCGATTGTATACTCTAACCGAGCTACGCCCCGAAATTATTATTCCACACAAAACTTTACACATTGTATATTAAATTATACATCAACAATACAACATTATTTGGACGCCGATAAGCAATAACACGGTAACCTACAAAATGAAATTATTGATACAGAACTCTTTATTGAAGAGTTATAAAGGGTCTTTCAATAGGGACGGGTCGATGTTGGCAGCCTGTGGCGGCCATGTTGTTTTAACGTCGTCTTTCTAACCTATATTTTTTTATTCAGTTAGTAATGCCAAATCACCATGGCAAGTTACACGGTTGAGCAACACGTCCAAATGTTAAAAATGTATTACCAAAATGAGTGTTCGTTAGTGCAAACGTTACGTGCATTGCGCCCATTTTACGGCAGACGGTGAGAGGTGACGTGAATTGGCCACCGAGATCCTGCGACTTATCACCTTTAGACTTTTTTTTGTGGGGTTTTCTTAAGTCGCAGGTCTATACCAATAAGCCACAATCGACCGATGCCCTTAAAGTCAACATAGCTCAGGCTATCGCTGAAATTCAACCCGAACTATGCGGCAGAGTTGTTGAACATTGGACAACTCGAATTCGTGCCACCGTGAGAAGCCGCGGCGGACATTTAAACGATGTGATTTTCCACACATAATGGCATATATAGCTCTTTCAAATAAAAAAAAAAATCGTTAAAATCTCACACACGGCCTTTTTTATTTCATGTCAAAATCGACCCGTCCTTATTGAAAGACCCTTTAGAACGTTTTTTCATTATATGTTCACCTTATTACATCGTTTAAATACCAACAAAATGTTGATCATAAAAAATGTGTACACAAAATGGCGTTATAATTTTAAAACTTTTAATTTAAAAAAAATCAGTGTGGGTTAACACACAATTGCTTATCTATTTCCAATTATACACGCTGTATACCTATATAAATTATACATGAACAATATGAAGTGTATAATGCGATTAGCAACGCGTTCATTGCAAGGTGACGGTGAGGCGGCTGGCGGCGACCATCTTGTGGTGGAACTTCCTCTTGAACCCTTCGGCGGCGACGGTCGTCTTGAACGTGATCTTGGCGGTTCGTTCCTCCTTGTCCAATATTAAACTCTGCAAAATTAATCCGGTATGCCTTTTTTCATTAGTTATTTTAAATCTTAATTTTATACACGTCTCATAGAATAGATCCACTTATTCGGTAACTTAGGTATATTTGAAACAATTCCGTTTGCGATTTGCGGACATTTTGATTACAAACTACAATAGGTAGTAACAAAGCAATTTGATTAAAATTTTAAACATAAAATCGAAATCTTTTGTATTCTCTTGTATCTTTTTTAAACTTTTCTCATTCGTTAATTGACTTGACATTTTCTTAGCAATAACTCAACATTATAACAATGTCAATTTTAAATTGACAATCGCAAATCATTTTTTTGATTATAACTTGATTTTAGTTAGTTTATAATAAATAATGTGTCGAACTCAGGCGACATCTCTCTTTGGTACACTCTACTTGGTTACACCTAATTCATTTGATCCTATAATAGGGATGTTGACTACTATTGAAAATCAAAATTCTAATTAGTCCGTCAGTTAGAAAATAAAAAACACGTAATAGACACGTATTTTTTGCTTTTTTAAATAAATTAAAATATACAGAGATAAAGCGCATTAAAATTTAGGATGAGGAGGTCGTGACGTCACTCACCACAAAACCGCCATACAAACTGTCAGAATAGTGACGTCACGCGAAATTTCAACTCAATATATCGCCGTTATTTTTTGATTACGTAAAAAAAGAAAAAATACGTGTCCAATATTTTTTAATAATCTACAAGACGGACTAAAAAATAAAAATTAGTCAACATGCCCATTAAAGAAGTTGGAATCTGGGAGGATTCCAACTTCTTTAATTATAGCAACGTGTATAAATCTATAGATAACAATAATATAATCACATTATAATTATTATAACCACAACCCAAATGCATTTCATATTGAAATTGCATCATATTTGTTACAATATTTATAATATAAATAATTTAAACAATAAATATTTATGTGTTGGTTTGAAACTTAAAGAGATACTCATTCTTATGCCTTAGTCTGAATAAATACAAAATGGTACAGAAGTATTCAACAGTGTAAGCTTTATAACTAAACCAATATACTTTATAAAACAGAATCATACATTTTCACAATCAATAAAATAGAAAATAAGCAAAAGTTCATTGTCATGGATACTCTGATATACTTTTTGTAAATATTTAGGAAGTAGAACACATCTTTAACAAAGTTATTGATCTTGTATAATAATACATTTTAATAATGAATAATTTGGATAGATTTGCAAAAAATAATTATTATTGTTTATATAAATAATACATTATGATAAATTATGTATTTTTTTTTGTATATAAAAAGCCAGTGTGGTCAGTTTTTACTGTACAGATGTGGCGGTAAGTTATAATTTGAGTCACTCGCCACATCATATCACAAAAAATTAACAGTTTAGCAACTTTTACTTATGATCTTGTTCAATTTGTTGAAATTATCGTTTGTTCTCAAGCTACATGAAAGTATTTAAAAAATAGATACTTATTATTATAGCAAGTGTATAATGAATAATGTAAATATATTATTTTAATAAAAATATTTATAATAAAAATATACCAATTTCGTATAAATAATTGGTCAATTTATAAAATGTATGTATAACACAGGTGGCAATTTATCACAGATAGTAATGTTGAGATTCAACTATTTACAGTAAATTTTTGGTTCAAAAACAAATCATTATTTTGTATCGTTAGTAATAATAACAAGTAACATAGTATCACAGATATTTTAATTGAGGTTTAATCATAGAAATGAACCTCATCATAAGAAACACAGCAATTCATTATCACAATAACCACTAAGGTTGTTTTGGTGGTTCAAATGGATGTTGTAACAACCGTGCTTAAAAATTCACCGACGGCTATTGTGCCAAAAAAACAAGTCTATTCGACCAACAAACACTCCTAGCTAGTACACATGTTGTATATTAATACTAGCTTTTGCCCTCAGATTCGCTCGCGTTAGTGTAGATTTCAGCAATCAATTTTTTATCCCTCGGGAACGATACCTTTTTTCTGGATGAATGGCAATGTCCTTATTTCCCTAACAACGTGTACCTACGCTAATAAATTCCATGATGTTTAGATCAGTAGAAACGCCGTGAAAACGTAACAAACGTAACAAACAATTTTACATTCGTATTTGTAATATATGTAAGTTATCATTGCTAGCTGTAGCCAAAACAAAAACTTAAATACTGACTACTTTTACAACATCTACTAACTTCATCTTTAACTAACCTTACAGTTACACCCTGTACAAAATAATTATATTTTCATTACTCATACTCGGAAAGTAGATCTGGAGTTGCCTGAGAAGCGGGTTGAAAGTAACACTTTTCAGCCCTAGGGAGAATCGCTTTCAACTGACAGCTGGATACTGCAGAAACTCAACTTTTTTTTAATGTCATAGGGGGCATACTTACTGGCCAGTAGCACACCTAATGGTTGATTTGTGTAAATTAAAATTCACACATTTTTTTCTTTAGCTAATTCCTATTTTTATTTTGACTTTCCTTGCATTCGTAATGAAAAGCACAGTGTTATTCTCGGGAGAAAGACTTATTTAGTCCCGAGACGGGGTTTGGTGCCCGAGCGTAGCGAGGGCGCCAATAGATCGAGGGTAATAGTTACTTTCATCCCTAGGATAACAATGTACTATTTAATCGGTCCAAAGTTGTTCCAAAAAAGATTGCTAAAAGATTGTTAAAATATCGTGATGAAAGATGCGTAAAAAGAAAATTCTTAGAATAGAAATCTACCAGCTAATATCGTATATTAGTATTTATGTCATTCAATCTCACGAAAACTCAACGAAAGAGGAGTTAATCTTCGAACTCCATTTGAACCACCAAAAAAAAACTCAGTCACGAGTGAAACTTCCTACAGCGTGGTTCTCTCTCTTTCGCTCTTTTAATTTCCATCCTCTTCGCGCCGAATCGGATGTGTGACGTCACCCTTAGAAGTTTCACTCGCTTCCGTGAGAGACCGATTGAAAATAATCATTGTATTTGGGGCAATTATCTAACTTTTGTTGCTATCCTTTTTATCATAAAATAATATTGATGATATACAAAAAAATTAAGATACACAATCAGAGATGCAAACAAAAAAATTAAAACCATAAAAAAAATTAAAAGTCTAAAAATAACAAAATACCGATTTAATCCAACAGACAAAAATACACGGATTAAATAGGTATTTTGTTATTTTTAGACTTTTAGTTTTGTGTTTTTGGAAGTCGGTTTTAATTTTATTGTTAAAAATTCATTTATTTCTTCCTTTTTAGAGATTCGGTTTGTAATAAATTACAATAGCCTAATGTCAACTGCTCATCACTTTTTACAAAATATTGCTTTTCCCGATGCACGGACGTTAACTTTTGAGGAGTTCTCCTGGTACATCACCATCAGTTCCACTTCACCATATACATTGTGACGGACATAAATTCTTTAGAAACCATATTAAAGTTAACGCATCGGAATCTGTGAAATACCTATTATTATTTAGTAGTTCCGATGACCATCTGTGGTCTCCATCATCAGTCCCACGTCATATATCATCTATGTCCTAGACGAATAGCAACAAAAGTTAACATAACAACCGCCCTGACGATTGGGCACGGTCTCGAATCTCAATCGATAAAAGACAATACATTTTTGACTTTGATTCCAAGTACCTACAACTACATAAAATAATAGCTAGGCATTATCTAGGAGGGGGACAGCCGTCCAGCTGAACTAGCCACAGACGTGTGATGAGAGATCGTAATTAGTGATGTGTCGGATCGTTAAAAATGTATATCCGCGAACACGGATATTTGGTGTCAAGATCTACGAATACGGATATTTGGTGTGAAGATCCGCGGATACGGATATTTGGTGTGAAGATCCGCGGATACGAATTTAAATTTTTTTACTCAATCGGTGTCGGTACGCGCGATCTAGAAACGCTAGTTGACGCCACTCGACGCATTGCGACTTACATTGCGCTGGTCTTCCTTTTGTTTCGTAATAAGAGATTATTATTATTAATCTCTTATTACCAATAATATAATAATTAATATTTAAATCTGAATGGAATTGAATAGTTTTCATTGTTATCTTATTAGATATGGGCTATTACCTATATAATATATGAAGGTAAATGATTCACCAAAAAAAAGGATACGGATATTCCTTCACCCGCGGATATCCGCGGATACGGATATCCGGCACATCACTAATCATAATCAATGACTCTTAGTTACAAACAATATACTTCACTCGCTCTCCTATTTACCACAACTCCGGTCAACTTTTAGAGGATAGGCAGAGGTTACTATAGGGCTGCCCCCCTTACCCTAGCGCACGTGTAGGTATAACGCGGGTACTGTAACGTGCCGTGAGCTTGGTTACCTGCACTTCCCCGCCGGCGAGCGTCCTCAGCCTGGTGTCGGTCATGCCGTGCGGCAGGTTGGCCACGCCGACCACGTTGCCGGCCGGCGCCGGCTCGCCGAGCAGCCGCTCCTCGTCCGAGTCGGTGCCGTACTCCACGTGCGGCTCGGGCGTGCGCCGCGCCCGGTCCGCGGCACCGACGGCTCGGTCCGCGGCACCGACGGCCCGGTCCGCGGCACCGATGGCGGTGCGCACGGCGCGGCTGAAGATGCCCGCGTGCGGCTTGCTCGGGTCCGGGCGCGCGTCCTTGGCCGGCTGTTGCGTGACCTTCCTCTGGAGGACGACGCGTCGGTTCGAGAACGACTGCTGCTTCGTTTTGTCTTTGGCGGTTTCCGTCTCTTTCTGTTTCTCCGATTGCTGTGGATTGTTCACACGATTTGTTACAGTGGTGTCCTGAATTCTTGATCAATACTATAGGTGCAAATGTGAGTTATGATAAACCCTACTAATATTATAAAATAATATTATGCGAAAGTGCTGTCTGTGTGTCTGTTACACTTTCACGCCTTAACGGCTCGACCGATCATCACGAAATTTTTCATACACGTTGTCAGGGATACAGAGAAGGACATAGGGTACTTTTTATCCCGGAATTCCCGCGGGATCTCCGATATTAACGCGGGTAATAATAAAGATAAAGAGATAAAACTCAAGATAATTCTTTGAAACTACTGATCAAATTCCGAAAAGCTACAATGTCCCCGAGTTATCCCGAAACAATGAGTTCCCGCGGAAATACCGTAATACTCACATAGAATCATATTAACAGTTACACTCACCTCTTTGTCAAATATTATCCGCTGACGCTGTTTGGCTGAACTAGTGTCCGCCTTCTGTTTGGTCTGCAACAATATCCACAAATATTTAGCCTACCTTATATAATATCCTTAACGTTATAAATGCGACTGTATGTTTGTTACGCTTTCACGCCTTAACGTTTCAACCGATCATCAAGAAACTTTGCATACACGTTGTCAAGGGTACGGAGAAGGACATAGGGTACTTTCAACATTTAAACTAGTACTAATTGTGTTCCGAACAAGTCAACCATTGAGCTGTTATTATTGTCGTGTACAATGGGCATGTGGACTAATTTTTATTTTTTAGTCCGTCTTGTAGATTATTAAAAAATATTGGACACGTGTTTTTTCTTTTTTTTACCTAATCAAAAAATAACGGCGATATATACTGAGTTGAAATTTCGCGTGACGTCACTATTCTGACAGTTTGTATAGCGGTTTTAGCGGTTAGTGACGTCACGACCTCCTCACCCTAAACTTTAATGCGCTTTATCTCTGTATATTTTAATTTATTTGAAAAAGCAAAAAATACGTGTCTATTGTTTTTTTATTATCTAACTGACGGACTAATTAAAGTTTTGCTTTTCAAAAGTCGTCAACACCCTAACCTAACCGCAAAACCGTCGATATATTTCAACTCAATATATCGCCGTTATTTTTTGATTACGTAAAAAAAGAAAAAAATACGTGTCCAATATTTTTTAATAATCTACAAGACGGACTAAAAAATAAAAATTAGTCAACATGCCTATTATGTACGTACCTGTTTGGCTTTCTTGGGCGGGCCCGCGCCGTCGGCGTCCTCCCCCTTGGTGGAGCTGCTCACCAGCGGCCGCCGCGCCGGGGACCTGTCTGTAGGGGGTTGTTCAACCAGTCATTACATAGCTTCAGTTTTATTTATTTTGTTTTATTTATGTAGTATACTATAACTGATGATAATAACTATTATTGTGTTATATACAATATAGTACATAATCAATCAATCAAATATTCTTCATTGTCGCCAAAAACATAGGTAAATATAAAAAAAAATACATGGTGGGAAATACAGGCAACAAAGGGCGGCCTTATTGCTAAAAAGCAATACATAACGGCGGCCATAAGGGCGGCCTTATTGCTTAAAAGAATACATATGTATTTACATATGTATTCTTTTAAGCAATAAGACATGCCACACAAATGTTATAAATCGTATTTTTTTTATTATATTTAGTTTTAGTTTGTTATTTTTTTTAATTTTGTTCATTTGCGTTGTTCTGCAAGTTAATTTTAGTAGATTTAGTTAGTGACTTAGGGTTTGTTCCATTATTACTGACATCACTGTGAGGTATGACGTCAATTTAGTATACTGCGAAGGCGTTCCTTTATAGTCCGCTATACGGAACGCAGTCCAGTCTTCCATGTCATTGTCATATCACGCTGTCGACCCACTCATTGAGCAATCATTGGTCCAAGGTTGATCTCGTAGCCTTTATAACTCGAATACGCCAGTGTTCACAGCACAGTACCAAAATGGCGACGATTATGGCGTCATACTAGGACCCTAGGATACTGCGGCAGTATACTGTCCGCTATAACGGAACGAGTTTCTACTTTCTCCTCACTGCGAGTCCTGGCCCAGTGATAGCGGAACATACCCTTAGCTTGTGCATTATCTACCTCTCTTCCTGCGATCTTCCTTCTCCTTCTCCCTCTCCCGCTCCTTCTCGTCGAAGACGATCTTCTGTCGGTGCGCGCGGCGGGTGGGGGCGGGGGCGGCGGGGGCGGACGCGGGGGCGGCGGCGGGGGCGGGGCGCGGGGGCAGCCTGGCGCGCAGGTCCGTCGGGGGCTTCGCCTTCACAGTCTCCACTCTGGGGCAAGCCGAGTTTGTTCATCTATATTAATACCATAACTGTTTCCCGCGGTAATTTCGGAATTCCCACGGGAATTCCGAGATAGAAAGTAGAAAACAAAATAAATCACTCAAAAAGAAAACAACCCGTGAAGGCGCTCGCCGCTCAATCGCTTTACACACACATCGCCGCGCGCCGGTATCAAAGGTCAGTGACCTAGATCGTACTGACCAGCTGATTGTATACGTATAAGTGAGCTACGTGCATTGTGTACCTTGTAAATGTTAGCTAGTTGTTAGCTACTTGTGAAGGTGATTTTTTTTTTCAATAAATTTATGTTCTTACAATATTATATTTTCGCTTATCATGTTTGATATCTTAATATATATATAAATCACGTGTCACGTTGTTTGTCCGCGATGGACTCCGAAACTAATGAACGGATTTTGATAAAATTTTGCAACCATTCATAATATGGTCCAACTTAAAAGATAGGATAGTTTTTATCCCGGAATTCCCTCGGGAACTGAAGGACATAGAGTACTTTTTTCCCCCAACCTCCGCGGGAACTCCGAAATTACCGCGGATGAAATCGCGGGGGACAGCTAGTCTTAATATATATAAATCACGTGTCACGTTGTTTGTCCGCGATGGGCTCCGAAACTACTGAATCGATTGTGATGAAATTTGGTCACTATGTTGTATTTGGCCCAACTTAAAAGATAGGATAGTTTTTATCCCGGAATTCCCGCGGGAACTCCGGTATGACCGCGGATGAAATCGCGGGGGACAGCTAGTAACATATAATTTCTGCCCTGTAAATATTGGCAGTCAATTTTGGAATACCTTATACAACGTGTTAATGAATTAACTGAAAACTAGAAAGCAGTTTGCTCAGAATCAACTAGCGAATCGATCGCACTATGTTTTAATATAGGTTAAATTTTTTTTTTTAATTTTTACTAGCCCATGTCTAAATTATTTATAACTAGTTGTGCCTCGTGGTTTCACCCGCGTTTATTTAGACATAGACATATTTCAGAGATCCCGCGGGAATTCCGGGATAAAAAGTACCCTATGTGTTAATCTGATGTATAAGCTATATTATTGTAAAGTTTCATTTAAATCCATCCAGTAGTTTTTGCGTGAAAGAGTAACAAACATCCATCCATCCATCCATCCATACATTCTTACAAACTTTCGCGTTTATAATATTAGTAGTATATCTCCTACAGTATAATCTATATAAAATAAATGGATTATTATTACTATTTCTCAAATACAATTTAATATTGCAATTTAATAGGTTTTTGACTAATTATTCAATACAATTTATGTACCTGTATACTATATGGAAATAATACAATTTATATATTTATTAATGCATAGTTAAAGTAAGATAAATTGAATTCATGAATTGTTAATATATTGTATTATTATTAGATATAATAAATAAATATGAGCTCCGGAATTATTGCCATACCCGAAAAGGGTTACTAAGTTGTAAGCACAATATAATATTATGTAACATCTGACATGAAATGTACACTTGGTTGCAATAGATGTTTGTTTGATTGATTGATCTCACTTGTTGGGCTTCTCCTTGAACCGGCCGGTGTCGTCGTCGTCCGACAGGATGTCGTCGATGTCGTCGAGGATGAGGTCGACGTCGTCGTCGCTGTCCGCCCCTCCCGCGGCGCCCCCGGCACCCCCAGCCCCCCCGGCGCCCCCGGCCGCGGCGGGCGCGGGCAGCGGGGGCGTGAGGCCGCGCGGGGGGGACGCCGCCGGCTGCGGGGGCATCTTCTCGCGCGGGGGGGTGAGATTCTCTGTAATAGAATTTAAAAAAAATCGCTCAAATGTGCAATCATAGATGGATAGGTATGTACATTACTAAGTCCTCGGCTTTCTTCACTGGTAAGCGTAACACATGTCAACCCTTATTGTTATTTGTAATAAATTAATCATCATCATGAGTATATTAGGTACCTATATCTTTGTAATATTTAAATTGTATTAGAAATTTTATTCCCCGCATATTCCCGATTGCAGATTTATCTGATCCCAAGGCTATGTTCCGTAGGGCAATCGGTTATATCGGTTATGTGCGGGAGTTTATACCTACTACTCTTCAATAATTATGTTCTTATATGATATAAACACATAGCTCCACTTGAATGAATAATATTTATAATACTGAGACCATCGAAGTAGGGTTAGCAATTATTTAGTTCTTAAAGTGCTCATTTATGTTATACAACATTGTTAACCTGTCTGTGGTCCTATTGATAATAAATTAAAAAAAAAAAAAAACAAAATCCATGCTTGGGTAGGGAAGGAATAGTAGACTAGCTGTCCCACGCGGTTTCAACTTTCACTTGCGATAATTTCGAAGTGCCTATGTTACTCAGGGATAATGTAGCTTTCTAATTGTGAAAGAATTTCTGATATCGGTCCAGTAGTCTTTGAGTTATTTCGTAACAAAGAAACAAAAAAACAAACAAACACAAAATCAAATCTTTCCTCTTTATAATATTAGTATACATAGATGTGCGTGGGCAAGTATATAAGGTGTTCCAAAATTAGCTGCAAATATTTACAGGGTTAAAAGTATACACAGCTGTTACTGTTGATAAAAAAAAAGATAAAAATAAATCAATCAATAAGATAACATTCTACCGCTCACTGCTCAATCGCTTGTACACACATATATCGCTGGTGTCTTAAGGTCAATGACCTGAGTAGTGTTCGACCAGCTGATGCTGTGCTCGCTGTGTGCGCGGCGCGCACCTTGTACACGTGTTAGTGAGCTACGTGTATGGTGTACTTTGTGAATGCAGTTGTCAGGGTGTGTGTGTGTGTATGTGTATGAGTAGATGTGTGTGGGTAAGACTATGTGGGGTATATGAAAGTGGGTATACACATATTATGTAGACTGCGTGTGCTCCAACTCACCGCAGGTGGAGTTGACCTCCGCCGTGTCGACGACCGCCTCCTCCGCCGGGGAGCTCTCCCTCTCCGCCGAGTTGCGCGTCGTGTCCGGCTCGCTGCTGCGGCCGGGGCTGGCGCGGGGCGGCGGCGCGGGCGCGGGCGCGGGCGCGGGCGCGGGCGGCGGCGAGGGGGACGGGGCGCGCCTCGCCTCCCGCGCGCCGCCCGCCGCCGGCCTGCGCTCCGCCTGCCCGGGCTCCGTCGGCTGCTTGTCCCGCGGCTGACGTTCGCGGTCCCTGGAAGCGGTATAATATTATATTGACAATCGATTAGTATTGACTCACCAGTCGGTGCATCGATGACATTACAAAGGCGGGCCAAATTAATCATCTTTAGGTAAGACCTGTGGAATGCAATGAAGGGGCTCGGGTGAATGACACTTAGATATGATCTGTAGACGGATCGGCGACAATACAATGAAGGGCGACGGGTGTATGATCTTCAAGTATGATCCGTCGGCGAATTGGCGACAGTACAAAGCGAAGTGTGTCGATACGCCGAATTAATAAATAAATACAGAATGTGAGTATAACATACGGGTGTGAGTACAAAATACTATACAGGTAATGAGTATAACATCCTATACAGGCTGGAAGCATAACACACTATACAGGATGTAATATACTGTACAGGATGTGAATACAACACACTATACAAGTGTCAGTACGAC
This sequence comes from Zygaena filipendulae, assembly GCA_907165275.2. Classification (NCBI taxonomy): domain Eukaryota; kingdom Metazoa; phylum Arthropoda; class Insecta; order Lepidoptera; family Zygaenidae; genus Zygaena; species Zygaena filipendulae. The sequence goes on from OU015675.1 coordinate 7,653,526, forward strand.
ATACTATACAGGGTGTAAGTATAACATACAATGATACTATACAGGATGTAAGTATAACATACAATGATACTATACAGGGTGTAAGTATAACATACAATGATACTATACAGGGTGTAAGTATAACATACAATGATACTATACAGGGTGTAATTATAACATACAATGATACTATACAGGGTATAATTATAACATACAATGATACTATAAAGAGTGTAAGTATATTATCGCACCTGTCCTGCGCGTGCGTGTGCAGCGCGGCCGCGTTCCGGCGGCGCCGCACCTCCTTGGCGCGCAGCACGCGCTCGCGCAGGCTCTCCTGCTCGCGCACGCGCCGCCGGTACTCGCTGTCGTCGTCGGCCGGCTCGCGGCCGCGTGCGCGCCGCTCCGGGCTGCGCGGGGCGGAGGCGGGCGCGGGGGCAGCGGGGGCGGGCGCCGCCGGGGACAGCGGCGCGGGCGGCGACGGCGACCGCATCCTGTGCATCGCACCAACAAACAATGTGTACTTTATGTTCCGATATTACCTGCGAGTTGCGACCCACTCTTCTGCCCGACGGAAAAAGAAAGCAATTAACATTTTTTTCAAAATGAGTTTTTTTTTTGTATTTTTAACACTTTTCACGCATAAAGGATGTTCCAACATACTCACAACCACCAAAAAGACTTAAGAAAAATTAAGAAAATTGCTAAACTCTGCGAGATTTGTTTTAAATAAAGCGATTTCCGGTTTTTTGCTCCTTCTGTTTTCGCTTCAATTACTTTGTTTTTCCGTAGGACTGACCAGTGGTCTTACCGAGGAGAAATTCGTTCCGTTATAACTGACAGTATACTGTCGCAGTAACTTCGGGTAGGCAGTATGACGTCATAATCGTCTCCATTTCTGAACAGTGAGCACTGACGGTGCTCTCAGTGGTTTGATCTCGTGATCAACATCAGACCAATGGTAGGTCGGTTGGTTGACATGTGTAGTCGACGGCGTGAAATGACAATGACATGAATGACAGTATACTGGACTGTGTGCTCAAACAGTAACCAGTATATAAAGCCGTATGAAATTCCGTTCAGTAGTGTTTGAGCTTATCGCAAAAAGACAGACAGACGACTTCGTTTAGTAATATGTGATGAATAGGTTTACCTCCTGCGTAGGCCGGCTCTGTTCGCGTTGATGAACTCCTCCTGGCGCCGCGACAGCTCGTCGTCGCTGCGGCGCCGCGCCGGGCCCCCGGGGGCCCCGTCCGGGCCCCTGAGGCCCCCCAGGGCCCCGGGGCCCCCGCCCGCCAGCTCGTTCTCGATCTCTATCGTCGTGTTCTCGATGAACCTGAGACAGGATTTTGGGGTTGATGTAAACCATCTATTTATTTAATTAAAGTAATCAACACTTAACAACTCACAAACAGTGCCGATTAACGAGTTGGACAAAATAATGGATGTGAAAGAAACGTCAAAAGAAAAGTCGAAATTATATTTAGTCCGTCAGTAAGATATTTCGCTTTTCTAAATTATTGCAATAAGAAAAATACTCGGATAAAGATTGGGGGCTCATGACTTCTGCGTTATATCTACGTATGACGTCACGCACTTAGACTCCAATAATCAATTTTATCGCCGTTATTTTTCGATTACGTAAAAATAAGGAAAATACGTGTCCAATACTTTTTTTTAATCTACACGACGGAACCTATTAAACTTATACTTTAAATGAAATTTAAACCTATACAAAATTTTAGTCATCTACCTATTGTATTCGAGAAATAAAAGTGGATACAAGAATTCCAAAAAAAAAACAAAAAACATTCGAAATTCACAGAAATTTTGTAAAGTAAACGAAAAACACGACACTGGCAAACGCACTACTGGCGAAAATTAAACAAAAATAAAAAAAAAACTTTTGTCAGACGAGTAACGGCCAGTCTCACCTGAGCGGCGACCGCCTCGCGAACTTCCTGCTGGCGGCGCGCGCGAGGGCGCTGCGCTGCTCCGCTATGAACCTCTCGGCGGCGTCGTCTATGTCCTTGATCGGGCCTGCAGGCAGAGTCGGACAACCGTTAGAAAGAAAGAAAGAAAGAAAGAAATAAAGAAAAAGCATTTATTAAACACAATTGATGGGTATTCTCCAGCTGGGCTAAGATGCGCAACACGATCAAATTTTATCGAGCCATTTTAACGATTTTCGTCGACATATTGTATCGTTTTGTCGACGAGAATCGATAAAATGACTCGATAAAATTTTATCGTGTTGCGCATCTTAGCCCGCAGGGTATGAAAATTAAAATTCTAATTAATCCGACAGTTAGGAAATAAAAAAAATAATAGACACGTATTTTTTGCTTTTTCAAATTACTGAAAATAAACATAGATAAAGCGCATTAAAGTTTAGGGTGGGGGACTCGTGACGTCATTATTCATTATAAGCCCCATACAAACTGCACCGGGTTGTGGCGTCGCGCGAAATTTCAACTCAATGTATCGCCGTTATTTTTTGATTACGTAAAAAAAGAAAAAATACGTGACCAATATTTTTTATCAATCTACACGACGGACTAAAAAAATCATGTCCTTAATAAGTTAATAGGCCTGCATGCAAAGTCAAACAATCGTTAAAGAAAAATAGATAGAAAGAACATATAAATGGCGTTGGGGGGGGCATGGCTTGACGGCTTCCTATTCCATTCAATTTTCATACTAAAGGCATGGAAATAAAGCACAGTTTAGGACAGGTAGGTATGTCGTTGCTCGGAAATGGCGCGTCATAAACACGTCCGAGCACACACCGCGTGGCCTAAATTGTGCTTTATTTCCATGCATTTTGCATGAAATTTGAATGGAATAGGAAGCCGTCCGTTCCCGACGCCATTTATATGTGGCCTGCGGCTAAAATAACTTTACAAAAGATCTGTTACGTCAAATTTATATGCCGCATTTGGAGGAACTTTCACAGCATGAGTGATGAAAACTAATAGATGACATTTTTGGAAAGAGAAACGAAGAAATTGATAGAATGAAAAAAGTTAGAGAAACTAATGGCAATAAGCAAAGAAAATTCTACTTATTTACATGCTTAACAGCTATAGAAACGGCAATTTTTGCGATCATGGTTTCAAATATTACACATTAATACATATTTTACTGATATATTTAAATGATACAGACGTATAGGAATGAATTGCTCTATCCACGATTGCTCTATTGACGACCCGATTGGCGCAGAGGTCACCATGCCTACCCGCTAATCAAGGGGTTCCGGGTTCGATTCCCGGTGGGGGTGGACTTTGTGTGATGAACACAGAGTTCCATTTTCCAGTCTGGGTGTGTTTATATATATCTATAGCATAATATATAAGTAATTCTATGTAGTATATACCACGTTTGCTTGGTTTCCACGACACAAGCTAATAATAGCTTACTGTGGGATCAAGTAGATCTGTGTGTTGTGATGTGGATTATTATTATTATTATTATTATTATCCAATTACTATTTTTTGTTCTCCTAGTTTATAAGTACGGTCATTAAAAGACAGCGCTGCTGAGTTTCTTGTCAGTTCTTCTCAGTAGAGGACGTATTCCGAACTGACGGTAATTTATAGTTCTAAGAACCTGCTGACGATTATAAGTGATTGTAACAAGAAATTACAAACCAAATTACAACAATTAAGTAATAAATAGCTTTTGAATTTTAAATTTGTTTAAAATTTATGATATTTATCCAATTGCTTTTTTTTTCTTGGCAACGCCACATCTCTCTTACCAAAACTAATGATCCAAACATTTTAAAGCTTTTCTTGTGCTAATTGACAGCACACATTTCAATACAAATCAATCAAACTACTACTACTAAATAATAAACAATAAGAAATATATTTTGGAACGGCAAATCTGTAGTAATAAATACTTTTAGAGTGGCACAATCGAAACCAAATTTTCTATTTGTCATAAAAAGACATACCTAAGTCCATAACATTTTAAACTTTAAATACGAAAGAGTTTATTACTTACTATCCTCTATCCACGGAGACAAGTTAATATAGCGCTCTCTCTTTCACGTAATCTCATACAAATGACAAAAACAAAAAAGTGGGCGCAAACCATTCTAAATGCCACGAAAGCCAGTACGGGTACACACACTCTGTACCAGGGATGTTGCGGATGCCGATTTTTTCACATCCGCGGATGTGAATGCGGATGCGGATTTTTGAAGGCTCACATTCGCATCCGCATGAACATCCGCATTGATTGATGCGGATGCGCAGATGTCCAAATCTACGCGGAAGCTCTGCATTTGCGGATGCGGATACGAATGTTCGCAACATTCCTGCTCTGTACATATCGCTGACCAATGACAAACGAGAGTCTATGTTTTCCCTATTAACTTGTCTCCGTGGATAGAGTAGGTATAACACTTCTTTTTTTTTCAAACGCTATGGATACAAGTCAAGTGCTAGAAATAAATTTAAATAAAAATGGTATATCAAAGAGATGTTGCCAAGTTGCATTAGCGCTCATAGAGTGCGAAGAAAACAATCACAACATAAAAACGCATAAAGGTGCATACAAATCCGAGCATTCACAGAGAATCGAGCAGATTTTCCCTAGATACCTCTGTAGGAAGATCAGAGTTTCATTATGTTCTGCCTTTATGATTATGTCTAACAGAAATTGATTGGCCTCCGCACAGTATGCCTTATCGTTCACTAATTTATTTCAACACATTCATGTCATATTTTTACAAGTTTTATTTATTTATTAATTTATGGTTAAACTGTTTTTCTTTTGTATTTAATGTTTATTACTGAATATTGTATTACTTTTTAATGGGTACCAACACATTTCTTTTCTTTCTGACAGTCATTCCAACCGCCTTAGCCAAGTTTACAATCTATATAAATAATTGTAAAACACATAGAAAACTTTATCATGTCACAAGGTCATGTCAAAATGTTAATTTTTTCGTGACATCACGATAGTACGTTCCTTAGTCGTAATGATAATAAAGATTGTTTAAATACAGTTATAGAAAAATAAATTATAGATAGTCAACTTGGCTACAAGCACTGTTCTAAGAAACTGCTGACGATGAAAAGTGACTTTGCTAATAGATCTAGAGTGATAAAGAATTTGAAAGAATTTCTTTTAACTCTTTCCATACTTTTGATCGAATGCTCTAGTTTGTATGCACCTTTACAACAAGCGGTGTGTGATATTTTACCGAATTTACTCTCCAGCGTGGGACTGAGCGGGGGCGTCTTTCGGATGCGCGTCGGTATGTACGTGGGCAGCCCTATGGGAATGCAGTCGCTATGGTTACACAGCACAAGTAAATATCTATACTTATAATAAAACTGTAGAGAGGTCAATTCTGTACATTGAATATATATGCAAAATCAATATTGGAGGATGAATGGTGATCGATGCTGATGCCAAAAATGCAATCAGTAAATTTTTTGTCTGTCTGTCTGTCTGTATGTGCACGCATGGGTCAAAAACTACTGAAGGGATTTTAACCAAACTTGGTACGATTGTAGTCCATACATAACATAACGCTAAGACACATAAGAGCTGAGCAGTGATGATAAATTTGAAGCAAGTCGGATGAAAATGCGCTTTCGAGCTCTTATCCTCGCATACGTTTACTCAATCACGCAAAAACGGCTGAACGGATTTGGATGAAATTTGGCATGCACGTTTTCAGGGGAACAGAGAAGGACATAGGATACTTTTTATCCCAGAATTCCCGCGGGAACTTCGAAATTACCGCGGGTGAAACCGCGGGGCACAGCCTGTACTACATAAACTTGGCCCTTATTCACTACTAGCTTTTCTCCCACTGTTTCACCCCTGGTAGTTTCGGAGCTCCCGCGGGAATTCCGGGTTACAATATAGTCAATGACACTCAAAAATAACGTGGCTTTCTATTGGTAAACAGATTTTCAAAATCGGTTCAGCAGATCCAGTGATTACCCCCTACAACGTCACAAACTCACAAACTTTACCTCTTTATAATATCGGTATAGATGACTAACAAAATTCCTTGCCTATAAAGCGCGTCCCAAAAACATAATGCTGAACGCTCCGGATGACAAAATCTTAGAAATTAATATTCTATATGATATAAACACGTTGTAAATGTATTTTTTTTTGAGCAAAAAGCAATATTTATGGCGTGAGCGCCACGTGCTATGGTCATAGTGAAATAAGAGCCTTTAACAGTAACATTTCAGAGTTTCACGGCTAGATAACCCCTCTTCGAATAATTCCTAGATTATAAATGCGAAAGTGAGTTTGTTACGCTTTCACATCTTAACTACTCAACCGATCACCATGAAATTTACTTAGGATTACAAAAAAGGACATAGGGTACTTTTCATCCGGCAAAGCCGGCTAATAATACACATTGATGTAATATTACCTTCGACGGGCGGCGGGTGGAAGTTGCCTTTGAAGTGTGGATTGATGAGCACCTTCTTGCCGGGCGGCAGGCTGGGGGGCAGCTGCAGCGGCAGCATCCTCACTTCCGGCTCCCTGCCCCCGGCGCCCCCGCCCAGGAACTCCGCCGGCTCGGGGAGGCCCGCCCCGCCCGCCCCGCCCGCCCCGGGCTGCCGCAGTGTCACTTGCGGCATGTGGTTGACACTATTCGGCACTATCTCTCTGATCGGGGCCGCGAAACGGGGCGCCCCGAACGGGGCCCGCGGGTAGGGGAACGCGGCGCGGAAGGGGGGCCCGGCGGGGGGGCGCGGCTCCTCCACCCCGGGCCGGTACTGGGGCGGCGGGAACCGGGGGAAGTTCGGGTTGAACGGCGGCCGGGGCGACTCGTGCGGCAGCAGCGGCCGCTCGGGCGACGCGCCCGGGCCCATCTGGGGCGGCGGCATCGGTAGCTCCGGTCGGATGTCCGGGCGCATATCTTGCCGGATATCCGGGCGCATCCCAGGTCGCATATCCGGGCGCATCTCGGGTCGCATGTCTATGCGAATATCCGGGCGCATATCCTGGCGCATCTCGGGTCGCATAGCAGGCCGCATATCTGGGTGAATATCAGGGCGCATATCAGGCCGCATATCTGGGTGAATATCCGGGCGCATATCAGGCTGCATATCTGGGTGAATATCCGGGCGCATCTCGGGCCGCATATCTAGGCGAATATCGGGGCGTATCTCGGGTCGCATATCGGGACGCATCTCGGGTCGCATATCGGGACGCATCTCGGGTCGCATATCTGGGTGAATATCCGGGCGCATCTCAGGCCGCATATCAGGGCGTAGCTCGGCTCGCCTATCATGCGGAATATCCGGGCGCATTTCAGACCGCATATCTTGACGAATATCCGGGCGCATGTCAGGCCGCATATCCGGCTGCATATCTGGCCGCATATCCGGCCGCACTGGCGGCGGGTTGAACCGAACGCGCGGTTGCTGATAAGGTTGGCGTTGAAAACTGTTGTTCTGTGGAAGATTATTTTTAATTATTTTTATTGTCTTACAATATATTAGTCTATGCTACAAATACACTAGCTAGGTATTAGTTAATCCGTGAATTTGAGTTTGTCGCGAACAGACATACAGACAGAAAGATAGTCAGATGCGGCAGGGGACTTCACTACACAAGTACACAGTATAAAACAATATCGTTTCAAAACCCGCAGCACCTAGCTAATGTTGAGTTGGTGACCCTTTCGGCAGAACATACAAGAAATATATATTGTGTACAAATTTAGATTAGGCATTGCTTATGTTTGTTTCTTTTTCTTGTGTGTTGTGCTGAAATAAATGTATTTTTCTTCTTCTTCTTGTCTGTCTATCTTTAAAACTACGCGACGGATTTTCATGCGATTTTCACCAATAGATAGAGCGATTCATGAGGAAGATTTATATTTATATTTTTTTATCCTGGATTTCCTGCGGGAACAATATGTATAAGGATAACATAAGACTCACCCAGTGCACATAGTTCCTGCGGTAGGGGTGGTGTTGGTGGGGGTGCTGGTGCTGGTGGGGGTGGGGGTGGGGGTGGGGGTGGTGGAAGCGCGCCGCCCACTGCGGGCTGCGCCACGAGCGGCCCCGCGCGCCGGCGCCGCCCCCGCTGTACGGGACCACCACTTTGTCTGCAAATGAAAACATCACCTTTAAAACCCACTAGCCGGCTTTGATATGAATAACTAGCTGTCCCGCGTGGTTTCGTCCGCGATAATTTCGGTGTTCCCGCGGGAATTCCGTATTACAATATAGCCTATGTTACTAAGGGATAATGTAGCTTTTTAATGTTGAAAGAATTTTTGAAATCGGTCCAGTAGTTTTTGAGTCAAATCGTAACAAACAAACAAACAAAAAATCAAATCTTTTCTCTTTATAATATTAGTATAGACTAGCTGTTCCCCGCCGTTTCACCCGCGGTAATTTTTTTTCTTTGGCCCGTCGTGTAGATTAATCAAAAATATTGGACACATATTTTTCCTTTTTTTATGTAATCTAAAAATAACAGCGATACATTGGAGTTGAAATTTCGCGTGACGTCACAACCCGGTGCAGTTTGTACGGGGCTCATACTGAATAATGACGTCACGAGTCCCCCACCCTAAACTTTAATGGGCTATAACTATGTATACTTTCATTAATCTGAAAAAGCAAAAAAAATAAGTGTCTATTTTTTTTATTTCCTAACTGACAGACTATGTAATTAGAATTTTGATTTTCGTCGACGTCCAGTTTAGCATCGCAACAAATACTTAACAATTCACTCCTACTGAAGATCTCTGCATTTTACGTACTCGTATTTTTTTTTTTATTTCGATCAAATATATTTTAGGTGTGTTTTGATGTTGATGCCAAATCTTATCTCAATCTATCTAATATCTAATATATATAAATCACGTGTCAAGTTGTTTGTCCGCGATGGATTCCGAAACTACTGAACGGATTTTGATAAAATTATGTAACCATTTATAATATGGTCCAACTTAAAAGATAGGATAGTTTTTATCCCGGAATTCCTGCAGGAATTCCGGAATGAATGCGAGGAACAGCTAATCACCGTAAACTACGGTCAGGGCCGTCAGGGTTACAAAGAAGGACATAGAATACTTTTTCCCGGAATTCCCGCGAGAACTCCGAAGTTACCGCGGATGAAATCGCGGGAGACAGCTAGATGTCCAAACATCCCCCGTGGCACTCACCCAGCGAGTCTGGTATGTCCCGGTGGCGCGGCGCCTTGTGCGCGCCGGCCGGCCGCTCCGACACGAAGCGGGCGCGCGCCGCCCGCGGCCCGGCCTCCGCCCCGGTCGCCCCAGACGCCCCAGGCACCCCGGTCCCAGGTGGCCCCTCCGCTACAAGCCACCACACATCTAGTTAGATATTCTTATTATTGTGTCCTTTTTTAATCAGCAAAAGTTTGTGAGTTTGTGACGTTGTAGGGGGTAATCTCTGGATCTACTGAACCGATTTTGTAAATGATTTCACTTCTAGGAAGCTACAGTGATCCTGAGTGTCATAGGGTACTTTTTATTCCGGAATTCGCACGGGAACTCCGAGATAACAGCAGGTGAAACCGTGGGAGTCAGCTAGTATTATCATAAACGCGAAAATTTGTATGTATGGATGTTTGTTTCTCTTTCACGCAAAAACTATTCAATGGATTTTGGTGAAACTTAACAATAATATAGCTCATACACATCAGAACAACACATAGAGTACTCTTATCCCGGAAATCCCGCGGGAATTAGCGCGGGTGAAATTGAAATAATTATATTATTGTATACGACACGTCAGAGTTACAGAAAAGGAATTACGAAATAGAGGGAATACCTTCCTTCTATTTCCCTTGGTCACGGCATCACGCGGGAATGGCTGAACCAATTTCGCTAATTCATTTTGTTGTGTTTGTTATTGTAAGGAGAAGAATAAAAGAAGTTTGGAGTTCCGGCGCGAATTCCGAAATTCGCGCGGGTGAATCTCTGAAACGGTTGGACCGATTTTTACAAGACTTTCACTGCTAATAAGCTGATTTTATAAGAAGTAAATTGAGCTACTTCGGAGTTCATGCGGGATTTCCGAAACTCACGCGGGTGAAACCGCAGGGCTCAGCTAGTATGTAATAATATAGAGTATATTATTATGTACGTATCATGTGTTGCTTGGTTTCCATGACACAAACTAGTTCAGTGCAGTTCAGTTCAGTTCGAATAGTTCAGTGTGGGAACATCTGTGAGAAGGAATTATATTATTATTCAAAGATATTGAAAGAGAATATATCGACAATACGCTCGGCAGCCAAGCTTTCTCCTTGAACCACACAGCGGTCAAATGATCTCATGCTAACAAAATGCCGTTGGCTAGCAGAGACTATTGTCTATAGATATCACTTGACGGAAAGCGATGTGATTGGCTATTTGAAATGTACTTTGTGGTGACTGGTATTCGATTGCGTCGCAACGATGTGATTGGTTTTTATTTTGATCTTTCCCCCACAAAAATTGTTTGATGTGGATTGCATAGTAAAAGTTTGTATTGTTCGTCTATTCCAGAGGTTCCCATACTTTTTTTTTCTCATAGACCACTTTAAACATTTTGCTGGATCTGGTGGACCCCCTGCAGCTATTACATTTACTAACTTACTTCCAAAACCCGAAAAAATAGACATAAAATAGACATATACTATGGCAATCTGTGTTGTGGCTATTTTTCAGTCAACTATGAGTTAAAAGTTTTCGAAAAAAAGGTAAGAATTTATATTGCTTTGATTATGCTGTGAGTGGATGTCATTTAAGCTAAGTTTCAAGGCCAGTTTAAAAAGCGTCTTCATCCAACAGTTGTGGACACCATTTTTTTTCCACTCAAGCGTAGACCCCTGTCGGGCTCTCGTGGACCACTGGGGGTCCATCTGGACCACTTTGGGAATCAATGGTCTATTCTCTTATAATGTATTTGTTATAATTATTAATTAATATCATTAGTTGCTACTCACCCGATGAAGGCGCCATGATTTCTGACGGCACTATTTGTGGTGATTCTAATGGTGCCGCCGGCTGCAATAAGAATTTTTTGATTACACTGGGCCCTGTTTCAAATGATCTAAATGATCTATCTGTTTTAAATGATTCAAGTGATCTAAGTCAAATCTAAATTCTAAGTCTAATCCATAAGGTAGAAAATAAAAAAATATAAAAGACATGTGTTTTTTGTTTTTTTTTTCAAATTAATGAAAATAAATATAGATAAAGCGCATTAAAGTTTAGGGCAAGGGACTTGTGAGTTGTGACGTCATTATTCGATAGCCCCGGGTCCCGTACAAACTGCACCGGGTTGTGACGTCACTCGACATTTCGACTCAACGTATCTCCGTTATTTATTGCTTACGTAAAAAAAAAAAAAAATACGTGTCTAATGTTTTTTATGAATCTACACGAAGGACTAAAATAAAAATTTAGTCAAATAGCCTATTGGCATATTATTATGTCACCATGCCTACCCACTAATGAAGAGGTTCAATTCCCGATGGGAGTGGATCAGTCAGGGTATGCCTTATGTATCCATACTTATTCATGACATATATAATATGTAATAATAATATGTGTAGTATATACCATGTTTGCTTGGTTTCCACGACACAAGCTTATAGCTTTGTGTTGGCCACATAGATCTGCCTGTTGTTAAGTTTTATTTGTTCTGTCATTTACATGGCATGTAAATTTTACAATAAATAGATTATATCATCGGGGGATAGTGCAAATCCGCGTAACTAGCATTGGATAAAATCATGTATGTGACAAATGTATAGCCAAGAGCAATAAATAAAGTTGCTATAATGGTAAAAAGTATTCCTTTTGAGAGTTTTCATTGCGTACACTGCATAAACAGTTAGCTGTGAAATATATTTTAGTTACATTTTTCCTCAAATTAACACGGGTGAAACTGCAGGGCACAGCTAGGAAGAGAATATATATAACTTTAACCTTCTCCTGTAAACTTATCTGTAGTGCAGTTACACGCTCGCTACCTGTGATTTTTCAAGTTCACAGTTTTACACTATCCCTGACAATATGCAATGATTGTGCAAATATCTAACACTCACAATAGCTGGTGGCACAACTGCATGTTCCGCTTCATACACAGGCACTTGCGGGGGCTCGGTGTACGGAGCGTATGTGGAGGAGTGGTCTTGTGCTGGTGCATTTGGTACTTCCACTGTTATATTGGGCACCACACACTCGGCCTCCAGGACCGGTTGGTACGAGATTTGCTGAATAGAAAATGAATCTTAATTCTTAACTTATACTAAATAGGAATATGAGTTTGTTTGTTAAGCTTTCATGCCAACTACTCAAAACTTGGGCCTAGTCTCGACAGATATGATTTAGGCATTTTTTAAAAAAAATGATCTATTCAGAGCTGTGAATCTCCAACTTACCACAGATAAATGTACTGAGATCTCAAGGTATGAACAATTCAATCCATTTATTTGCTTTAAACATGGTAACAATATATTGGTGTACAGTGGTGGAAAATTACATTAGTCCAGCATGTTTTTGCCTTATTGGTCTTGCAAATTTTAATGTAAATTTATATTTTACTACAATAAGATATATTAAGTTATATTATAGTATCTATTAGAATCACACCCCTAAGATTTTTGTTTCTAATTGTGTATATTTCTTATTTTTGGTGTAGATTTTGTTTAAAGTAAGTTAGTTAAGTAAAAGTCAAATTAACAGCCACATTCAGAGAGTGCAGCAGTTTTGTTTTAAAAATCTTTACTTAAAATTAAGTAATCACAGAAACGACTCTTTTGTATATACAATAAAAAACGGTGAAGATCAATGACTTGCTAAATCTATATTTATATTAATAGTACCTGTGGGAACTTCTAAATAAACGCGAGTGAAACCGCATGAGACAGCTAGTTTAAATTTTTAAAGTAGGTAATAAAATAATATGTAAGTATATATTTTTTAAGTCTTGAAAACAAAGAATAATGTAGATAAAAAGCAATTACAACAAACCTGGTTTCCATAATCGGTTTGATGACCAGTGTACTGAGTGGGAACAACCCCGTTGTCGATATATGGCCCCGACAGAGGCACATTTTGAGTGTTGGCATTTTCATAATCATCGGCCAAAAGCTGCTCCTCTTCCTCGTTGCCTAAATTGTAATCATTCAGACTGTGGTCACCCAAGTCGTCGCCTAGTAAGTCGTCACTGAAAATCATAATGGAGATAGCTTTGAAAAAACTAGATAACCACACGCGTGTTTCAGTTTGATCGATTTGATGGATCGTTTATTATGTATTATAACACGATTTTTTTGGAGAAATATATAGCTTATAAATATATAACTTCTTTTCTTTTCAAGTTTTCTGTAATTACAGCACTTAAGAACACAAATTTGTTGAATTAATTCGTGTAAAATATACTACTCACTTGTCCGACATGTTGACGAAAGTCGAAACAACCATAAATTATGTAGAGTAACTAGAGTAGAGACATTTGAGTCCCTGTATTGTACAGCACCGGAAAAGGCGACACCGGAATGCACGACATGAGATTGTACGACACCGGAATGTACAGCACCGGAATTGGCGACACCGGATTTCATGGCCTAGCCGACTTCGTGCTCCGTTTAGTAGTATTCAATACAATGCAGGTAGTAGGTAGTTAGTAGTTACTGTCTCAAAATCTGATGGAAATTCAAATAACAAGTCCAAGTGTAATATTTAGTAACGTAATTATTATTTTTCACTTTAATGAATTGTTACAACTTGTTATATTCTTTTTTTTGCATAATATATCGAAACTTCGTGGTCACACCTAAGAATTAATCGAACAAATGTCACCTTATTTTGTCTTTAGCGCATCGCCGGCCGCTACCGCGGCACGCTCGCTACGCTCGCTCGGCTCGCGAGACCTGGTCATCAGTAAGAACCTAACCTAATAAAGAATGTCGGGTATACTACTTTGAAATCTGTTCATGATGTGGCCTTGATAGTAATGTTCTCATTACTTTTTACTTATTTCAATAAATAGCTTATAGTGGCATCATCGCCACACTAGTACCTACTATAGGATAGGTGTAGGAAAGGTGACGTAAATCAGGCGAAGCTAACCGCTCGCCAGTGGCTTCCCGTTCGCCAGTTAATACAGTTTTGGTTCCTTTCTTTTCGTAACTTTTATAATCTGTACAATCTGTATAGGGCACATAGCTCGTGGAAATAATAATTATAAGGTGTAAACTAAGGGACCAGATTTAGTGTATTGTACTCTAAGTCTATACAGTAAAATATATAGAGTGGTCCGTTGTTTGATTATCCTGCCTATAGACTGTAACATAATAACGTAATGGGCATAAACACTAACATGAAACCTAATAATCATCACCAAAAAATCTAACATAAAATATATGTGCCGTATTTGACAATAACTTGACCCAGTATTTAGGTAAGTAACGTAAACGAGCACAAAGAAAGGAGGCGTGATTTCATCGACCAATAGGAGCGGTGTCACCAATTCCGGTGCTGTACATTCCGGTGTCGTACAATCCAGTGACGCGCATTCCAGTGCTGTAGATTCCAGTGTCGTACATTATCGTGTTGTGAATTCCTGGTTCCCGAGACATTTTTTTTTTTTTCGTTTATTTATCCTATATAGGAAAGGCTAAGAGTTACTAGATTATAAAGAGGAAATTAGTAATAATGTAGGTGTGCGTTCCGTGGCTTCGCACGAATGCACTCGAACGCGCTCGAGCGCGCTCTGAACCCGTTCTGTGGCTGAACAACTGCATCCAAACCCACGGAACGCAAACGCACACCAGCTGTAGAGTGTAGTTTGACCTCAGAACAATAACAGTTTTTTTTTTGTTTCAAACTCCTTTTCGTTTTTAAAATTTAGCATAATTTTTATTTTTCTTTTGTTTAGATTTTTCAAATAGGAATCTGTCGCTTTTGACTTTTAGTTTTTCTGTTCCAAATATATTATTTTGCTTTGCTACGTACGTTGTAGTTTTTCATTCAAAATAATAATTAAATATTCAAAATACAGTCCTAAATTAAATCGTCTGCATTTTTCTTCCTAGCCTTTGCTTCCTATCGTCTTAATACCAAAAATGAAAGTGGCAAATAACACTTAGTGTTGAGTCCAAAATGAAGAGAGAAAAAAAAAAAAAAGATATTCTTCTGAGAGTTTGACTAGTTTGTGTTAGGACTTTTGGCGGGATTTTTAGCAGAGTGGACGTCATTTTTTTTTCTTTGTTTTGCAAATTAGTTTATCGTGGTATTGTGTGAATATGGTGGACTTTGCATAATAGTGATCCATTAGTGATGAACAGTATGCGAAAACAGTGAAATAAGATGAAATAGGGCGTTCGCCGGGAGGTTTTCGTTTTTCTATACAACTTTCCACAGAGCGTCCTATTAAGGTTCAACTGCGAAGATTTGCTGCAGTTCCGGTAGTAGTAAAGTTCCGGTAAAGCATCGAAATGCATCCCACCAATGTATTTCGATGTAAATAACTTCAGAAGAAGCAATAATATACCACTGAATTGGCTATATGGACTTAGTTTCCTTCTGCCTTCCCCGAAAGGGGTAAACTTCACCAAAAAAAAAATGACTAGTTTGTCAAATGTCACTTTCACTTTGTCTTTACTCTTTAATCTTTGATTCATTCGATAAAAAGTTAGCCGTTAGGTTATGTACCTTACCTTTATAATGTTATTTTTTTGAAAATAATAAAATATACCTATCACGTAGTGGTTATAATGATAATATAATTACTTTTTGAAACCTATTTTAAAAGAAAGCATAGTAAATTCATCAAATACTGTACATCGTAGGATAGTTGTAGGATACTACTTGCAGCTGGGTAAGCAAAAGATGCGTTTCAGGCAGCTTCTCTAAATTTTAGTCTCTATCTTATTGAACAGTGTAAACAATCTAAATTTTGGCCAAGAAAATCAATATTTTCTTCCAATTTCCAGATCTAGAAATATAACTATGACAGAATCTGATTGTGAAATAGAATGTCTGGACGAAGATGCTGACCTCGTCCGACAGTGTGTCCAGGTTCTCCCGATTCCCATTGCGGAAGTCAAACAGGAGCAACTATATGAGGATGTGGAAGATAAGCTGCAGCCTTTGCTCATTGAACGACCGGTCGACGACGACAAAACGCCGCGTTCCAAAACAAACAGTAAACGCAAACGGAAATTCGAAGAGTACGACTCCGATTACGATCCAAGGGAGGATATGTTCCCGCCAAAAAGTACCAGCAAAAAGAAAAAAACAACCACTCCAGCAAACCAAGCGAGACACAGTACAATAAAAATATCCAACACTAAACCTCAGATAGTAAAATGTCTGATTGGAACTCCCAAAAAGTCTCTTGAACAATCCCTAAAAGTAACCGATATTGAGCAACGAAACAAATTGGATATTAAAATACCTGATTATGAAGACCCGTTGTGTTTGCCAGTGAAAATGATTAAAATGGATGAACCTAACAAAAGACAGTGGAAGAAGTGGAACGATCTGTGTTTAGAACATTTGCGCGATAAAGATAAAATGCTTATGCCGCGTGTAGGTGAAACAAAGAGCTCTCAAAGAGTGATCGTGCTGCGTAGTATGAAAAATAGAGCCACAGGTTCATTTATTTCTTTTTAAATGAAATGCTTAAATAAGCTAAAAGATCAAACATAGAATTAAACATTGCATTTATTTGTAATTTTTATACCTACAGGTCAACAAGAAACCTCGGTGTGGGGAAAAATCTACGTACATGGAGAGAACAATCAAAAAAACTCTGTAACGTACCAGAGTATACTGCCACAGTTCAGAGAGAAGCTCTCTCTGGACTTCATGCTGTCCGAGAATAAGCAACGTAAACATTTCAAACACGTCGATGAGGTGATTCTGACGAAGGAGGAAGATGAAGATGGCGAAATGCTTGTCGCATACAGACCGCGAGAGGGTGTGTCGTCTGTTTACAAACAGGATACCGTCAGGTATGAAGGATGTTAATTTATATTAATTTGACCTACACTGGAGTCTGTAAATTATTTTTTAAAATTATAGCGCTATTTGTCAACATTGTTCATTTCGTTGTTATTAACCATGTATTAAGGTAAAAACATTAAAAAAACTCCCAATAACGCGTTCTGTATCAATAACTAAATTTTGTGGGTTAACATATTATTGCTTATCTGCATCCATTTGTCATATTGTGATGCATAGCGTTTTGTTATGAGAGAAATTGCATAATGCTGAGACTAACTGTTCCCTGCGGTTTCACCTGTGTTAATTTCAGAGTACTTGCTAGAACTCTGTGGTAGATAGTACCCTATGGCCTTTTCTGTACCCCTGACAATGTGTATGGAAACATTATGAACGGTTATGTAGATAAGGCATGAAAGTGTAGCAAACAAACAAACTCTCATTCGCATATTTTATAATATCAGTTACGATTTTAATTTGCCGTCATCTATCCGCAGCACCAAGACAGACGAAGAGGCGGCATCGCAAGACGAGCAGCCGAAGATCTGTTCACGGGAGGCTGCCAACTGTCGCGTGTGCGCGCCCTGCTACCAGACCTCGTGGAGGGGCGCCCGGAAGCTGGATCAGAGTGAGTTTGCACCTTCGCACACTTTGCGAGCTTTTTTTTAGTAGGGAAATTATATGAACGAGCAGCATTGCAGCGGTGGAGTGTAACACAAGTAGCGCCATCCAGTTGAAAGCAAGCGAACTAACTTGTTTCGGTGGTATGTGTGGTGCCGAAGTAAATTAGATCAGATTGCGCCACTTGTTAAAAACATTAAGCGTAACAACAAACAAACTTACATTCGAATTTGAAACAGGGTGAATAGCAAATGGGCATGTTGATTAAATTTTTTTAAGACCGTCTTTGACTCGTATTTTTTCTTTTTTTACATAATCAAAAAATAACGGTGGTACATTGAGTTGAAATTTTGTGTGACGTCACCGGTTAGTGAACCGGTGTAGTTTGTATGGTGGCTTATAGCGGTTAGTGACGTCACGAGCCCCCACCCTAAACTTTAATGCGCTTTATCTCTGCATAAATTTTCATTTATTTGAAAAACACGCAAAAACAAGCAAAAAACACGACGTGTCCATTATTATTTTATCTTCTCACGGACTAATTAATTAATTAATGATTAATTAACTATTGTGGCAGAGAGCGTCCGCTGCGCGGTGTGCTACCGCTCGTTCGTGAGCATGTACAACCTGCTGGCGCACGCGCGCACGCACGCGCCGGCCGCCGTGCGCCGCTGCCGCCGCGTCATCTCGCGGGACCTGGCCAAGGTGACTGCGTACTTGTACTCCTTGCGCGTGGAATGTTGTGCTGGCGCGTCATGGGAGTGCCGTCATATGCACACACTCACACACTGTCACGCCGACACACCGTCACACCGTCACGCCGACACACTGTCACGCCGACACACTGTCACGCCGACACACCGTCACGCCGACACTTTCATGCCGACACTGTCACGCCGACACACCGTCACGCCGACACACCGTCACGCCGACACACTGTCACGCCGACACACCGTCACGCCGACACACCGTCACGCCGACACACTATCATGCCGACACACTGTCACGCCGACACACCGTCACGCCGACACACCGTCACGCCGACACACCGTCACGCCGACACACTGTCATGCCGACACTGTCATGCCGACACACCGTGACGCCGACACATTGTCACGCCGACACACTGTCACGCCGACACACTGTCATACCGACACTGTCATGCCGACACTGTCACGCCGACACACTGTCGCGCCGACACACTGTCATACCGACACTGTCATGCCGACACACTGTCACGCTGGCACACTGTCATACCGACACTGTCATGCCGACACACTGTCACGCCGACACACCATCACGCCGACACACTGTCATGCCGACACTGTCACGCCGACACACTGTCATGCCGACACACACTGTCATGCCGACACACTGTCACGCCGACACACCATCACGCCGACACACTGTCATGCCGACACACTGTCACGCCGACACACCATCACGCCGACACACTGTCATGCCGACACTGTCACGCCGACACACTGTCATGCCGACACACACTGTCATGCCGACACCGTTATTGACCACAATATCACCTCCTGTTTTCGCCGAAATATCCCCCTTTGGACGTCTATAACCGAATATTGTGCTGATGACGATGACGACAATCGTATTACAGGCTATGGAGTACCACTACAAGTGTCGCATTTGCACCGAAAAGTTTACCAGCATCCGCGACCTGAGGAGCCACGTCGTCTCGCACAAAGGTGAGAGATACGTTCGGAACCTCCTGTAGCTGGAGACTCTTTATACTTACAAATAACTAGCTGACCGTCGCGATTTCACCCGCGGTAATTTCGGAGTTCCCGTGGGAATTTCGGGATATAAAGTACCCTATGCCATTCAGGATTACCTTAGCTTCTTATAAGTGAAAGAAGTTTCAAAATCGATTCATCAGATCCAGAGATTACCCTCTACAACGTCACTAACTCACAAACTTTACCTCTTTATAATCTAATATATATATATAAATCACGTGTCACGTTGTTTGTCCGCGATGGACTCCGAAACTACTAAACGGATTTTGATAAAATTTTGCAACCATTTATAATATGGTCCAACTTAAAAGATAGGATAGTTTTTATCCCGGAATTCCCTCGGGAACTGAAGGACATAGAGTACTTTTTTCCCGCAACCTCCGCGGGAACTCCGAAATTACCGCGGATGAAATCACGCGGGACAGCTAGTATGAGTATAGATGACTTTGACTTCAAATGTTTTTTTTTGACAGCTCTGGAACCCTTCCGCTGCGAGATGGGCAATCACATGACGTCATAGGAGTCAAAGAGCACAGAGAACACTGTTCTACCCTCAAAGGAGAAATCGTGAAGATATGCGCTTGTCACGAGTCATGGCAATAATATTGTATTGATTGCGAGTTTTTTTTTTGTTGTTGTAAATAACTACATACGTAATAAATATTTTAAGGCTGATAATTTTGTAGTTTTATTATACCTATTGAAAACATAATAATATTGAAAAGTCTAGTTCAGTTTAGTTTTTATAAAAATACACGATAGACAGTCTAAAAATCATTACGGATTCTATATTGTTGCTACTGATAGTGTAGAAACAGATGATATTATATTCAAATATAATTTCAATGTTTAGGCCAATGACATAATAGGGTAGTTTCCGGGGAAAGAAAATCAAAATTGTTTTTAGTCCATCAGTTAGATAACAAAAAAATAAAAGACGTATTTTTTGCATTTTCGGATTATTGAAAAAAAAACTAAGATAAAACGCATTAAAGTTTAGGAGTCGGGGTTCCTGACGTCATAACGTGCTATAAACTAGCATGGCGTGACGTCACGTCTCCGTTATTTATTCACTACGTAAAAAAAATATACGTGTCCAATATTTTTTATTAATCTACAAGACGGACTAAAAACTATAATTTGGTTGACAAGCCCATTGGTTTAGGCCATAACTCCTTCGAGACTTCTAAAAAGGATCATATGTTACTCAAAGACTCTAGTTTCCTATCAGCGAGTGAACTTTCAGAATCGGTTCAGTAGTTCCAGAGATTACTTCCTACAACTAAACTTACATATTTACAAACTAACTGTACCCCTTTATAATGTTAGTATAGACTACTAACTGTTGCCAGTGACTAGGGTCGCTGGAATTTTGGCAAGCACCTAAGTATGTATATATTTTTTCATCAAGAAAAATAGAGTATCTGTTTGTAGTCTAGTTGTTTCCAGTTATCGTTTCCACAATAACTCTTTTATTAACTTTTTTTATAAATTTACTTTTTGACTTCACCACACGTTTTTTTACGCGTGGCATATTTCGGTAGGACCATAGTCTGCCTACCCTTTACCCCTACGATAGGCATGAACTTAACTATGAAAAAATATCAATAACAAATCAATATTAATTACCTGTAATTATTTATCTACTGATCAAATACGATCCACAAACATTTTATCCAAAACTACCGCAGACAGAGATCAGGAAATCGAAATGCATCCACCCTCTAATAAACTTAGGGTCAATAACACTAGGGCCCGCCGGGGTCAACGGCCCAGCACTGACTGTATCCGGGGCTCAATTCAGCTCGAGCAAAAACCAACCATACCACTAGGTACTACTATATCTATAAGATTTTTTCGACCTTTTCTCGCCGACCGATTTGGCTGGGATGTGGACTACTTTTGAAAATCAAAATTCTAATTAGTCCGTCAGTTAGAAAATAAAAAAAACAGTAGACACGTATTTTTTGCTTTTTTAAATAAATTAAAATATACAGAGATAAAGCGCATTAAAGTTTAGGGTGAGGGGGTCGTGACGTCACTAACCACTAAAACCGCCATACAAACCGTCAGAATAGTGACGTCACGCGAAATTTCAACTCAATGTATCGCCGTTATTTTTTGATTACGTAAAAAAAGAAAAAATACGTGTCCAATATTTTTTAATAATCTACAAGACGGACTAAAAAATAAAAATTAGTCCACATGCCCATTGGAAGCTTTAACTTACCTCCAGCGCCTCACATTTTGTCTATGCTTAAAATCGATCATAGAAATGCAAGGACTGCGTGTGTGTGTGTTATTATAAGGACATAATATTGCAGTCTGTGTTGTGTACTTTACTATGTGTGACTCTGAGTGCGGCCGCAACTAATTAAAATTACAGTGGTTTGTTAGTACCTAACAGACGTATGTAGGTACCGGAATATTACGTGTCTGGCGCCAGAAGTACGTCTTTCGTAGATCGTGATATAAAGGATTAATGCAATTGTGCTATAGTAATTAGTATCGATATAATAATATCTGGGGAGAGCTTTGTCGATGCGGCTTTGTGTTGCGGAATTGGTCCTATGTATGTACCTATGTAGTTAATGGATTTTGGCTGTTCTATTCGAACGACATGACTGTATTGCTAGGGTTGCGATCAGGCGCGGATCTACCGCGGATCTACGGTGCAAATGCCCCTGACGACTAAAGTAGGTAATTTAACAGACCTTAGAAAAATCTCTAACTCTGTATGTTTCACCCGCGTTAATTTCGGAGGTCCCGCAGGAATTCCGGGATAAAAAATACCCTATGTGTTATTCTGATGTTTAAGCTATGATATTGTAAAGTTTCATCAAAGCCTTTTCTTTTTAGAAGTCGGTTAATGCTAGTTTTCACACACCCCAGCGCGCAGCGTTATCACTTACCTCTACTTATCAGCTGGGAATCACCCCATGATAAAATGTGTTTAGGGTGACTTCACACTGAGGGGAAAACGCCGCGTGTCATAAATTGCCACTTGTCCGTAAACGCATTGTCTACGCATTTCGGGGGTTACTGTTTTTTTGTATTGAAATTTTGTTTTTGTGTTTCTACTTTTTAAAGTAGGTACCTAACATGAATTAAGCTACTTTTTTGAAATCCCATGTTTTGCAATTTTTCTTTAACTTTGAACAATAATTCAATATCTCCATCTACATTTTCAGGCTTGTAAGGACATCTTTAAGTATCTACCATATATTTATAATTGAATGATTTTGTATTTATTGTTTGTTTATGTATAATTTTCTTTTTTGTTTAAATCAATTTATGATTGTAATAATGTTGAAGTTGTAATAATGAAACAGATTACCTAATTGTTGTAAAAAAAAAAACAACTTTTGTAACATTTCTTTAGACGAGTTTAGCAGTACAGTGTACAGTTGAGATATCCCAAAAGAAAGTTAAAAGTTTGACTTCCTTATAATACACCTTACGACATCAGAATTAAAATGACGTTACTCGAAAATTGCAATTTGAAATGAGCAAGAGTCTTTTTAACAATAACACGTACATAAGTGGATAGAGCGATCAACGAATGTGACCGATAGGCTGTTCCTTTATTATCTACAATAATTGGGGCTCTTTTTCACAACAGTTTTTAAAAGTGGACTTTAAGATAAGTTTTTAAATAAAACCAAGGTCCTTATTAACTATGACCATAGTAACACGCCGCGTTAAGATAAGACGCCGCAAAAACTGTTGGAATTTTGTTGGTCATAGACTCAGACGAAATAAAAAGTTTAGTTTTTATTTCGTCTGAGGTCATAGAGAATAACGGCACAGAAGTTACAGGAATTTTGAGTTCGGACCACGGTCACTTTAATTCTGAAGCAGACCATGATTCTCAGATGTTTTTTTAGCATGTAGGTGTTTTTGCGATGCAATGAAACCTACTGCTATCTCAAGTTCCGATAGGTACTTACTTTAAGGACAAGGTATGGGAAATTGGAAATGAGTGAAAAGAAAAAAAGAAATCGGGTTTTTTATATATTTAGAACAAGAAATGTATAGTTACAACCATTGAGGATATTAAATATCATATTGTAAAAACTATTGTATAAAGTGAAGAGAATGTGACATTTTTTTCAATTATAGGTATATATATTTTTTTAATAATTATTATTCAATAATAATTGTAATTCCAATAAATAAATAATTTTATAGACACATAAATTACGTGAAAATATTATAAATTACATAAAAACAGCCAAGTAACCGCTACTGATGTAAATATATTGGTTATTAATGCTTATTTTAAAGAATGAGTATTATTTTCTATTCCAATGATAAGTACAAAGAAATACGGGTGTGTAGATGTCTTCCAAAACCGCTGCGTTTATTTAACCGCTCTGTCACCAATATGAGCGTGTTTAAAACGCCTGTTAAGTACCACCCACAAAAAATAATTTATTCTAAGATGTTTACCTAAACAGAAATCGATTGTTCAAATGTAAAATAAGGTATATTGAGTATTGTATTTTGATAATAATTGACAACAAGATATAAAAAAGCTTTAGGATTTTTTATTAACCACAGCCCTTTGGCAGCTTGCTGTTGAGTTTAAATGCTGTAAAAAATATTATCTACCAGATTGTACGATGTGAACTATTGATTTAATTACGAAATATTTTAGAAGAAATTAATTTGGCGATGGCAATTTTAACAGGCGTTTTACAGCTCAGCACTTCAGCTTTGGAAAACCTCACTTTAATATTTAAAAATCCTTAAACGATCTTACAAATTATTGGGAACAACATTTAAATCTAATAATGACACTAAAACTGAATCAACTCGGAACACTTGTCTGTTTAACCCTTCATGTCTGATTTCCACTGCGAATCGTTGTTATCATCAGATTCCATTGTGTAGGAAAGACATGCAGACATACAAAAACAAGTGATTATCTTTCCCATATAGGTAAGTGGAAATCTGATAGTTCGGGCCGGACAATGATATCAGGTTTAGTGTTGCGTTTTGACCTTAATTCCACTACTATTTCTTGTGCAAACCAAACAATTATTTTCTCCACAAAAGCTATAATGAAATAGAGGTAATAATTATATATTTTCATTAACCGACACAATTAAGTATAATATAGAAATACCTAACTTTTAGGTACAATATTAACTAAATCGTATTAAACGACAAACACTGACATCTACCTATTTACTTTTTAATATAATTAAGTAATCATAAAAAGACGAAAAGTAATTTCAGAGTAGTTATTCTTTTATTAAACCGGAAGATCTTATGTGTTTTTTTAAACATTTTTTTTTCCCACTTAGTTTTAAAAAATACGACATTTGTATCAAATTGTGGTCAGCTTAATACGTAGATACGAAGGGATTGGCTGACGCGATTCACGATGTTTTACTCATCTATATATTTTATTATTTTATCATTATAAATATCATTGCTTTCTTCGTCTTGTAGACCTTATCGTTGGAGATGATAAAATACTTATTCAATACTTGAGACTCATTATCTTACGATGCGTTTATTTTTTTAATTATTTTTCTCTAATTTATCAGCTAACCTTACATTCGAATCGGTTGGAAGTCGGATTGATGTCTCAATCATGTTTATATTTAAAGATCCTGTTAGTGTATAATAACTCCTGGTTTATGTATATTTTGGTGTGAAATTATGAATGAGTATCGCTTACATTTATTTATATGTACTAAGAGTATCACATGCTACTCTGCACTGTGCTCTGGATTTGTCTCCATTTTGTCTTTGGAGTCCATCTCAATAACGTTACCGGGTGGTTATGAAATTATTTACATTCCATTTTATTGTCCGACTTTTAAATTTTTCAGTATAGGCATATTGAATAGAACCTACATGAAACCGGATATAGGGGTAGTGTCGTTACTCGTTATAGTCTAATGGTAGATAGTGAGTAGGTATGATCACGAAATGGAGACAAACCTTCGTGCTATGCAGTTTTAATACAAGGAATCAACACCGAAAACAAATACCTAATAAATATACAGTGAAATTGATATTATTTGATATTTTTAATTATTATTATTTTTTAAAAGTCAAAACTATTGGTAGGTAATTTATTATTAGTTATAATTTTATTTAATATTTCTCATAATTCGCGTTCCCGAATACTGGACCGTTGTTGTTTATTTACATTATTTATTGCAAATTGTTATTTAATTTCATTTACCCGTCGTTTCAAGCAATTATAATGCTCAAGCATAAGTTGAATGAAGCATCAATTTCGATTAGATCTAAGTTGTGGTTCAAAATTTTGAAAATGAAAGCTTGCCACTTAGAATTTTTTGTTTCACGGTCTAATATGTCTTTTAAAATTGACAGCACACAATGCTATTCTATGTGCAAAAACGTTGCTTTTTTCCCATACATTATCGTCATTTATTTGAACGTTTGAAAAAACGCAGCGGTTTCGTGGATAAAATTATCAACGTGTGCAATCAATTTTAGACGATGATAGAGATTCACCGCGAAAAGGGAGGCGATGACTTTAGATGAATTAAGTTATCGATAAATTTTAAGTATAATTTCTAGAAAGCTAATAAGAGAAATCTTTTCAAAAAGATAGGAAGTATGCGTATGAGCAAATATTTTCGTTAATATTACATTTTCTTATAGACGTTGATGAGATTTTGTTTTCTTCGTAACGTATCTAGTTACAGGAGAATGTGCAGGAGTAATCTCTCGGGTTTCTATTACTATTTCATGTTTATTGTTTTCTTGCATTTTGTTTGAAATTTGAAGTAAATAGTAGATAACACTTAATCGATGTCTCAAGCGTCCGTGCGCTTAGAAAAGAATAAAATTTCATCGAACTACACGATTTTTCAAACGGAAAATTATTATCTACCGATACAATATTCAGTTTTTAATTGTCTCAACACTAAATCGGATCGATGAAATTTATCGTTAAAAAAGATATCGAGCATTTGACTAGTGTTGTGCCGTAGTGAATATCGAGACAACATATTGCACATTTTCCGTGGTCGACTGAAATATTTCCTTTTCCAACGTACAAGACTTTAAACTTACGTATTTATTTCCTATGGAAGATTTCTTTGCCTCATATTGTGACCTTAACTATTAGAATCGCGTGTTTCCCGGCCGCCATTTTTTTTAGTTTGTGCCTGGAGCCGAAAAGAAGGCGATATCTTACTTAGAACACTGAGTTAAGCTGCCTACTCACGCTTAGAAAACACATAGATTTTGTCAATTGTTACCCATTTTTATACCGTAGGTACTTGTTTTATAAGTCTTCTATCACCGTTTTAGGGCAGTCACAGTACAATTTCGTCGAGTGTGCCAAATAATTGATTTATTTAGTAAGCATGGGCCGTTGACCACATCTGGGTGTATGCGTGATTGCAGTTGTCGTCCATCTTAATCCTTCTTTACATTAATTATGATCGAGCATGTAAATTTTTTTTAATTTATTTTATCTTTTGCTAATTTCACAGCCTCAATGTCAATTAGCCTATGCGTATCTTTAGAGTATTGTTTCTGTGTTGCCAATTGTTTTAACATTACGTTTTAATATTTTTTAAATATTATCATTATTATTATATATTTTTATAATTTCATAAAAAATGCATCAAAACACCATTCAAAAAGTAGCCGTAATGCTATTGATACTAGGTCCGACTATCCCTTGTCACTTACTGGGGTTCGTTTTGTTTAAACTATCGATATCGATGTTGACATCTTTACTTACATTTTTAATTTTTTACTAAATCTTCATCTTTTGCAAGTTTCTCTCAGCACTGTCAAAGTATTGCTGCACGTATTAAATTTTTGTATAATTAAAACGTTGACGTCAACATGTTATCGATACTTAAAAATGTACTCTATAAAGTAGTAGAACGTTTTGCATGTCAGCCGCTTACAACTATGTAGATATGAATTACAGTATATTTAAAATACATATAAAAATATTACTAAAGTTAAATATTACATTATAGAGTACCCGTGTTGTGGAATGTATTCCAAAAGATTTCACAGTAAAATTTAATATTGCTTTTCGCGTTTTACTATCCTATTCAATAGGGTTGTCACCTTAGTTATTGAGCATCACATATTCAGTTATTACCGAATGCAGGGGCGGTGATCGAGGGAAGCGTGCAAAACGTTCTATTAGTTTTCGCAAAGTGACTTTACTTAACCGATGCCCTAACGAACAATGTCACTCCAAAATATTTGCATCATTATTCTTTAATAATATCATTATTATCTAAAAAGTCGATGAATTCATTACTTTTTCTCAGTGAATACTTTGGTGCTTTCGTTTCTATAATACGTTATTTTTAACGCCATACAAATTTTATAAACAAACTAACAAAGTAAATAAGAAATCCAATCAAGGAACCCAAGGGGATATAGATTTTAGCCGTAATTACTTTTTGTTATTTTGCCCTTTGCATCGATTGATCGCCCGATATATTTCCACTAATAAATAAATCAATTTATGTCAAATTAGCATAGATGTTATGAGTCTAACTGGTTGTTTTTATCGCATTATTATTTTTTTTTACACCATAAAAGTTATAATACAAATTAGTTAGTTAAATAAGTTTAAATGCATGCCTAAGATTATTTAAAATACAATTAATTGCACATACACTAAAATCTAAATGAATGAGATTAAAAACTACGAACAAAGTTTGAATGAGAAATTAATTATCATTAAATTGGTTATGTTCAATCAACGTTTAATGTTAAAACTCCAACTATTCTTAATTACTTTAAAAATGGTAATAAATACAACGCTCCGCTCCAAACGAGCTGACTAGACTGAATAGTTGAAATTTCTAATTGTTGTACTTAGAATTCAAAAAACAACACAAAACACAACAACAATTATTCATAAACCTAATACACGAGTACTACAATAGTAGATTAAGATAATTATAATAAATTAGGTAAGCAAAACTTGTGCTGTCACACGTCAATCGAACGTCCAAATGGTTTTTACCAACCCTACAAATCCATAAATACGATTAGAACTAAATTAAATATCGATAAAACACTGCACGTCACTACTGCTGACGACCGAATTAGAAAATATACGAGTCGATACCACTAGAGGCTAGTGCATACCGGCGGCGAACTACAGCTTGCGATATTTAAACATCCGCATGAGATTTTATTTAGGACAATATATCCGTGGTCATTTTTTACATTAGGCATACGTGAATTCACGGTAGCTGCAGTAAACGAGTGGATTGCCGTCAGATTCGTGCCGACTTAAACTTATGCGTATTTATAATAAATAGAAGTAACTCACAATTAATTCAATCTAAATAAATACAAATATGCACTTAACAATTCAAATAAAATTAAATACTAAACTGGAATGTATTACAAGATCCATGCATTGGAATGCAAAGTAAGCGATTTTTTTTTTAGAATCGGAGGATTTCTGTCGTCACCGACTGCGGATAAGTTTCTAGTTTACAATAAATAAGTAAACAACATTTTAATTTTCCACCCACTTGATGGACTCGAGCCTACCATACGAGTCGATCGTCCTTCCTTTTTTAAATATTAATTAATATATATTCTTTTTTTAAATTAAATTACTGGCTATTAATTATTATTGCACGTTTTACATTTTTTTTTTAATAATAATAAATATATAAATACTTGTAAATTTTTTTTAACTCCATCTTTGGTATGTAATGAGTACCTATTTGATTTAATATTTGAAATGTTTACAAAACTGCCTTTTTACATTGTAATAATTAGTAAGTATATTTTATTATATTATTATGTTTTTAATCAATTTTTTTTTTACAAAAAATCGTAGGGCGTTAGGACGGCACGATATTATTCTATTCAAGTTCGATGTTTTTTTTTTATAATAGGTCATTTTTGGATCCAGGCTGCAGCTGATTTGGCATGTACATAACGCGGCGTGAGAATAATTTCTATTAGGTTACTTTTTACATTATTAATTAATAATAAGTATATAATATTTACAAAATTTCCTTTTAAACTAAGACAATTAAAGGCTACAATCGAATAGACGCAGGTTCGCATCCATACATTTATTTATTAAGCAGGTACCGATTATATTTGGATATAGTTTTTTTTTTTTTTTTAAATAGCCACGACATCATATCATATATTATACTAGTTGTTATGCACCATTGTTCTGAGAACGGTCTTTGGAATTTGTCACAATCCCAGTCGCTAGTGACCTAGGTACTAGGTAGCTAGGTGTTTTATCTCGCTCTGTCGCGTCGGGGTGGGCAGCCACCCTCAACACCCTCCCCCCGACAAGGCCCAGGGAAGCTCAATCGATTTTCCCCATCTTCCACTCTCGTATATTTCGTCCATTCTATGTACTTACTCGATGTCACAAAGACAAAAGTTTTTTCACGTAAATTTATCATACCTGCCCCGTTTTTTTATAATAATAGCGTCGTTATACGACGGCAGTCGTCCAACGCCATTTTTGTTGTTGTTCTTTTTTTAAAATCTCATCCGACCACAGCTGATGTTGTTTCGTTCGTAATTTTTTTTACATTTAAATAGATTTTTTTGTATTTAAGTTACTTTTTTTTTCTTAAAAGTTTTTATCAAAACCTATCACAGTTTTTGATTAGTTTTCATCCTTAATTAGTTATTCTTTTTATTAATTATATATGATTAAAATATACATAGATATATAATAATATATATACTTTTCTTCCAATCTTTAACATTTTAACACTATTTTACTTCGATTAAGTCCTCTCGAAGCTCCGTGGAGCTTTTATCATACATTTGGCCGGTCTGTAATACAATAACTACAAAAAGTTATAGCTATATTATGTTGTATATTATGACGATGAGCGATAGGGATGTGCCGTGTGTGTCTTGTATGCAGTACGATTATCGACATATTTATATTTTTGGCAAACGTTACTTATCCATCCATATTATCATATTACGTGCATGATATGATGGTTATATAAAAATTGGAGCATAGTTTTACACAATTTAGGCTATTATTGCTAATATTTATTTATTCGAAAACTATTTCTCGATAACCACAACCGTTCATAAGCGAAGTTTAATATCATTATTTTGTCTTTTTTTATTTTTAAATCATTATTTATTGACTATTACCAATATGTACGGTTTCGGATGTCAAGAATACGGCATTTAATGCCGGTCGATATTCTAAATTTAGTATATCTTTATATATTATTATATCATTTATTGCGCGCACATCGAGACGTATTCATTCAGCGGCCGCCATTTTATCCGGACATGCGCAACGGTGCCCGAAAACCGGGTGTTAAATGCCACCATTTTGATTTCCCCAAACATACTTAACCCAGTTCTGGGCGCGCAGTACATTTTGTGTGTCAGCGGATAAACCGACGTCCGTGGAACGATGAGTCGTGATGCATATGAGCTAATGAACCACATTTCGCTAGTTATTATTAATTAATAATTAACGTACAAAATCAGCACGTCCCACAATCACTTTGTCGGGACGAGCTCGTCTGTCGGGAAGACACAGTCTCTGAAACAGGTGCTTGAATCCAAAAATCTCGACGCAGCCAAACCTGCTGAGGCTTACGAAGATGGTTGCGGGTCGCTATCCGGGCTTGGGCTTTCCCCGGCCGTGTACCGATGTGCTTAAGCTTACGTGTGTGGGTTTTGTATGTATGGGTGCGCGCCTGCTATGCCGTCCTAGCGTCCGGCTAGGCCATCTCTCCGTCGGTCAGCTTAGATAGTTTTGATCTTATTCGTCTTGAAGCTGACCTGCAGCACTCTGTTCCCCAGCGTGTAGCCATTCAGCGATTGTATCGCGACCACCGCCTCGTCGTAGTTCGTCATCGTTATGAAACCGTACCCCTTGCACTTGTTGGTTTGTAGGTCGCGTATCACTTTCACGCTTTGGACGGCACCGAACGGCCCGAAAAGCTGCCAGAGGACGTTTTCCTCGGTCTCCGGCGCCAGGTTGTAGACAAAGATGCACCACTCGGAGCCGACCGCGCCCGGCAGCACGCCGCCGAGCAGCTCGCCCGCCAGCGGACTGTACCGTTGGAGACCTTTGTTAATAGCTAACAGTGACTTGCCTGAACTGAATCGTCCCAACGGCGCGGGAAAGCGGAGCGCCGCGGGCAGGTACGCCGCTAGCGGCGCCAGCGCCTTCCCGTTGTTGCTAGGGTTGTTGGCGAACTTCACGGTTATCGGCTCGGTAGCGCCTTTGGGCACCGTGCCGTTCAGCTCCTGGATAGCCCGCTCCGCCTCCACGCGCTGGTCGAAGCGTATGAACCCGACGCCCTTCGACAGCCCCTGCTCGCCGCCCGTGAACGGCCGCCCCCCACTTGAGTTCTCGCACAGTATCCTCGACGTGATTATCCTACCGTACGGACTGAACAGTCTCTCCAGTTCCGTTTGGGTCATGGTCTTCGGCAGTCCCGACACGTATAGGTTGGCCCCTTTGATGGCTTCGCTGCTCGGCCGCGCGTACGACACTTTGATGGTTTTGTTCTGCAGCCGTAGCCCGTTCAGTGTGGCGATCGCTTTCTCCGCGTCTTCCGGTCGGTGGTAGTTGACGAAAGCGTACCCCAGGCTCTGGCCGCCTCCATGGAGAGCGTGGTTGAGGGCATCAGGGAACGCCGCCCCTTTGTTCCTGATCAACTTACAGGACTCCACCTCGCCGATGCTGGAGAAGAGACTCCTTATTTCCTCCTGGGTCATACTCTGCGGCAGATAGTTGATGATGAGATTGGTTTTGGACTCCTCGCCGGACCCGTTCTGCTGCTCGCTGTCGCCCTTCGACATGTCGGCACAAATCATAAACGGAAACGAACGAAAGGGAAACGAAAAATAGGCGGTAAAAATAAACACGACACGTCCTCAATGTTGGGGAGCGCGAGCGGTACTGTGAGGGTTGTCGCGCGGGCCGCCGCCGCGCATGGCCCGCCCTATCGATCGGGGGCTTATGTAACGCGGTTCGTTCACCCCTCCCTTGGTATAGTGTCCGAAAAAACCAGATACACCCCAGCGCCATCGATCCCCGGGGCCCGGAAAACTAGCCGGGACTGCCGTAACTAGGTTCCCGGCCGCGCGTCTTGATTTATAAAGATCGCTCGCTGATAAAATACACTTACGTACCTACCTATATTTCACAACATACCTATGTCCTTATTAATCCTCCTTGTTTTTTTATTCGTAACGCATTCACGCTTAACCGATCATCATAAAATTTTGCATACACGTTGTCAGGGATACAGAGAAGGACATATGGCACTTTTTATCCAGGAACTCCTGCGGGAACTCCGGAGTTAACACAGGTAATCCTACTAATATTATAAATGTGAAAGTGTGGATGTTTAATTGGATGTTTGGATGTTTGTTACTCAATCACGCAAAAACGGCTGAACGGATTTGGATGAAATTTGGCATGCTCGTTGTCGGGGTACAGAAAAGGACATTGGGTACTTTTCATCCCGGAATTGCCGCGGGAACTCCGAACATACCGCGGGTGAAACCGCGTGGCACAGGTAGTATCGCATAAAATTTACATAATGTTGTCAAGGGTAAGGAAAAGGACATAGGGTATTATTGTCCCGGAATTCCCGCGGAAACTCCGAATTTATTGCGAGTGAAACCGCGATGAACAACTAGTTGAATAATAATGATATCACATCCCTGCCACAGTCGAAGATTGTATGTGCTCACGCAACGAGTTATAACTTTTTTATGACAAAAGTTACATCATTAATGAAACAGGGAATTTATGGGATTTCTTTTATGGAGCCAAATGTTTTTTTTTATACCCCTATCTATACCTACTTTGCCTAAACTGGCTCTTCCCTGAGGCTTCACTCAGCAAATTACCACAGACAATATACAGTTCCGTGTAGACATATGTATGTCAGAATTTCATCTTTCATTTTATTTGTGTTGTTTTGTATGTGTTCATTTGTCTTGTGTTTCTCCTCTTGCTTGAATAAATTTTTCTTTCTTTCTTTCTTTCATCTAAATACGTTGAGCCGTTTATATATAATTGAATAGGTAACAAACATCAAAATATCTTCTCTACTGGGGTGGTATTATATTTTATCTTATTCAAAAGTTCTTTTACCTAAATGATTAGGTAGGTACCTATACAAAGAACGAAAGCAAGTAGGCGGGTGTAGTTATAGGTAGGTACAGTTGACAAAATAAATCTTTATAAACATTATAAAAATCTATATTATATCTATTATAAAAATGAATATCTAGGTGCCTATTTCCCTTGGTCACGGCATCACGCGTGAACGGCTGGACCAATTTCACTAACTCTTTTCTGTGTTTGTTATTCTAAGGAGAAGAATAATATGAAAAAAATTTGAGTTCCTGTGGGAATTCCGAAACTCACGCGGGTGAATCTAAGGAACGGTTGGACCGATTTTGACGGGACTTTCACTGCTAATTAGCTGATGTTATAAGAAGTAAATTAGGCTACTTTGGAGTTCCTGCGGGAGCTCCGAAACGAACCGCGGGGCACAGCCGGTTTAGATATAACTACAAAATATAGATGGTAGTAGAGTCGGTGAGTTCTGATACTTTACCTGACGATAAGAGTTCCTGAGCGAACCCAGGAAAGGGAATAGCTAGTGACTGGTCAAATAAAGTAGGTACTTACTGAATAAAAACTTGATCGAATCTTTCAAAAATTTTCAACACTTATTTCTACTAAACTAGCTGTGCCCCGCGGTTTCACCCGCGTGAAACGTTTTTATGTAACAACTTTTTTTCCCGACATCCGATTTGAATGAAACAAAGCCTATATGTAGCTCCAGGCTAAGCTTAATCTACCTGTGAAAACCGCATGACAATCCGTCCAGTAGATTCCGAGATTATCGCGAACAGAAAGACAGACAGAAAAGAATTTTAAAAACTTTTTTTGGGCTTGGTTACTGTTCTTGTATCACCCCTCTTAATTTCTGGTAAAAATATTCAATATACAGAATCGCGGATTCTACTCATTTATTATAGTGATACATTATACGTATAATATGCTGTTCACGGTTTGACGTAAATATCAGAGTTCCCGCGGGAATTCCGGGATAAAAAGTACCCTATGACCTTCTCTGTACTCCTGACAAGGTGCGAGTAAAATTTCAGGATGATCGGTTGAGCCGAAGCGAAATGCGAAGAGTGAGTGTCACTAGTGTGTTTGTTTTTTTGTTACGTTTTCACGCCTCAACGGCTCAGCGGATCATCATGAAATTTGGTATACATGTTTTCAGGTATGCAGAGAAGGACATAGGGTACTATTTATCTCGGAATTCCCGCGGGAACACCAAAACTACCGCGGTTGAAGCCGCAGGGAGCAGCTAGTATTAGATAAAGAGGCAACGAACAACTTGAGTTTTGTATGATGTACATCCTTCGTTACTAATATTATAAATGCAAAATGAGTTTGTTAGTTTGTTTGTTTGTAACGCTTTCACGCCTCAACGGCTCAACGGATCATCATACAATTTTGCATACACGCTGTCAGGGATACAGAAAAGGATATAGGATAGTTTTTATCCCGGAAATCCCGCGGGATCTCCAAAACTAACGCGGGCGAAACCGCGGGGAACAGCTAGTATACATAATATATATAAAACCTGTAGAGATTTTTACAGAACTAATACCTATAAATGCGTGAATAAAATAATTTTCATATGCTTTATTTCGCTTTTGCTTCCTATCGCTACAGAAAGGTAGGTCTAATAATATTTTACTCGGAAAAAGGTCTCAAAGGCTTTGCTTGAAAAGCTGAAAACGGTTTGAGGTCAACGGCCTCGCTAGCCGTTTCTCTCAAAGTATATTTATAGGTACTAATATTATAAGAGATTTATTTTTAAATGTTAGATTTGATTTTTGTTATGGTTAAACCGATTTGAAAAATTCTTTCACTATCAAAATCAAATCAAATCAATTCGGATTTCTCCACGGAAACTTCGAAATCAACGCGAGTAAAGTCGAAGGAGACAGCTAGTCTATACATATAATAGTATAAAGAGGTAAAGTTTCTGAGTGTGTGAATTGTGTGTTTGTGAGTGTGTGACGTTGTAGGGGGTAATCTCTGGATCTACTGAGCCGATTTTGAAAATTCTTTCACTTGTAGGAAGCTACAGTGGTCCTGAGTGATATACTTTAGGGTTCTTTTTATCTCGAAATTCCCACGGGCGCCCCGAAATTACCGCAGAAAAAACCGCGGGGAACAGTTAGTCATAAATAAAGTAACGATCGAATATTTAACATATACGTTGGCACCTAAAAAGATGGACAAATATTTTTGCATGTCCTCCAGGAATAAACTACAAGAAAAAAAAGCGTAACAAAGCGTATCAAACAAACTCACATTTGAATTAATAATAATGTCAGGTATACCTAGAATGTCAAATGTCTCTTTTCTTTCTTTCTTCTTTTTTATGGACTTTCGCATATAATGCATTTAGCCAGTATCAAGTAAAATAGGGATGTTGCCTATTTTTGAAAATCAAAATTCTAATTAGTCCGTCAGTTAGAAAATAAAAAACAATAGACACGTATTTTTTGCTTTTTTAAATAAATTAAAATAAAGAGAGATAAAGCGCATTAAAGTTTAGGGTGAGGGGGCCGTGACGTCACTAACCGCTAAAACCGCCATACAAACTGTCCGAATAGTGACGTCACGCGAAATTTCAACTCAATATATCGCCGTTATTTTTTGATTACGTAAAAAAAGAAAAAATACGTGTCCAATATTTTTTGATAATCTACACGATGGACTAAAAAATAAAAATTAGTCCACATGCCCATTGTTTAGATCATTGTATTTTCTATTAAAATCCTTCGTTGTACGGTTTGCAAGCCACGGTGCTATACCTAGCTTGAAAGAACTTTCGGAGCTCTTTGAGGAAACCGAAGAAAACAGCTCAAAATGTTATAATATATGTGCACAAAAAAAAGCGTCACTGTGAATATAAAATACAGTCCAGTTGCTTAAATTTTGGTGTTACCGTAGGATTAATAATATATGTGATTTGATTTGATTTTTTTATTTATTAATTCAGACACAAAAACAAGTTACAGTCAATATTTGATACTTAGTTATACAGTCATTTTTTGAAGCTCTAGGCTGCAACTCAAGACTCATGTCCACAGCGATTTTGAAGTGTACAAATGAGATACTAAGCTAAAATTAAGAAATATAGCAACTGTAATTGCTTTTGGATTTGATGATTGGATTTGAAACCTTGATTTCATTGGATTTGAAACCTGAGAACGTAGTGATTACCTTCTCTCTGCCTGAGACAAAAAGTATCCTATAATTTCTATGACATTTAGGTAGCTTTGCTCCTCAGAAGAATATGCTACTGTTATTGTTCTGAGCTTTGCTCCCTCAGAAGAATATGAGCTTTGCTCCTTAGTAAAGACAAAAATAAAAGATGAGATTGTAGTCATAGATTATTATAAAAAAGTAGGTCGTCTATTCGAGAACGTCCAAGAAGAAACACTTTGGAAAGAAAAATTGCCACCTCGAAACTCGTTACGTTTGATCCGCGAAGGAAGTTTTGTTTGAAAATCTTCCCTTACCTATCTATGCATATCAAAAAGAAAACCTACTTTATTCCTGAAAGACAAAGTTGGGTTTTAAATCACGAAAGAATTTTATTCTGAAATGTTCTTCTTTCAACACTTGATGCCGTCAGAGAATTTAGTTCTTTATGTCTTAAG
Source organism: Zygaena filipendulae (assembly GCA_907165275.2). Taxonomy (NCBI): domain Eukaryota; kingdom Metazoa; phylum Arthropoda; class Insecta; order Lepidoptera; family Zygaenidae; genus Zygaena; species Zygaena filipendulae. Next base: position 7,690,600 of record OU015675.1, read on the forward strand.
AGATATGATTCAACTTTTTATGGAGTAAAATAGGTGATTTTCGATTTCGGACTTTATGTTTTAGGAGTTGAAGTCGAATACGGCTGTTGAATAACTTCATTAGGGTGTGCTCGTTATTCGATGTACTTTTTGAGTCGTATCATAACGAGACTGGTTGGTTTCCATTGTTGGGTTTAAAAATATAATTTTATTATTATTTATCGAAGTAAATCCATCTTTACTCAAGATTAAGAGGTTATCGAATAGGTACTTTGGATGACGGATGCGTGACGGAAATGTTACAGCTGTCAGTTTCCGTTCAGTGTAAAGGCGGCAACTTCAAAAATATTCTGTCGCAACTTTAAAAATTTTACTTGAGTAAAATACCGCTCGTAGGTAATGTGTGCAACATTAAAAAGATCGTTTTTTATCGTTGCAAATAGTTTATTTTCAATATACTTGCTTAAAAAGTGTACTTTATAAAGCAGTAAACATGACTGGATTCAAATTAGATTATTATATGTACGGTACCATTCAACTAACTGATCATTATGAAATTTTGCATACACGTTGTCAGGGGTACAGAGAAGCACATAGGGTACTTCAATCCCGGAATTCCCGCGGGAACGCCAAAATTAACGCTGGTGAAACCACAGGGAACAGCTAGTATATTAATATTTTGACTTGATCGAACATAAACGGTTCTCTGGGTGAATACCACGTATCGTCCCAACCAATGCGAACAAACGCCACAAACACAATCAGCCCCGTATCCACGGCATATCCTGGCCACCCTCGCCCACCCCTGCGTGACCCCCACCCACCCCCGGCGGCTCCCCTCGCCTACTTGTCACGAGATAGAGGTCATCGACATCGAACGGAAACGGTTTGTGCAATACTTTCGGGGCTCTAGGAGAGTTCGATTGGCGATTTCGCAATGGTAACATTTCATGATAGACTAGTTGGTCCCTTTATATCTTTACCATTACGTATAGTAGGTATTATATTATCTATGCCATTACCCATGCATCTTCAAGGGCCTGGTGAAGACTTTGTACCTCACTCATGGATCGTAAACTTGCTGTAGTGTAGATTAATATTTTCAGTTAGTACGCATCTGTGTTATCACATTTGGACATAGATAAGCAATAGTGTGTTAACCCACACTGGAGAAATTTTGAGTAAATCGTATTTCAAAAGTAGGAGCGCCATTTGTATCAACATTTTTTATGTTCAATATTTAGTTACATATTTAAGCAATGTAATAAGGTAAACACATAATTAAAAAACGTTCCCTAACTCTCAATAAATCGTTCTGAATCAATAACTTAATTTTGTGGGTTAACATGTTATTGCTTATTTGCGTCCATTTATAAAATTTGTATGGTTATATTGTACGTATATATTTTTCTATATGTATATTTTATATTTAAGCGTGTATCTATGTATATCTTTTTTATGTTTAAGTATCTTTTCTATGTGTATCATTTGTATTATTTTATGATATCTGTTCTACCTATATACCAAATCAACATCTGTTTTTGTCCTATCCACCCAAAGGTTGTCCGGAAGAGATCGCTAGTGAAGCGATAAGACCGCCTTTTGTATGCCTTTATTTATAAGTTTTTGTGAAGATAGTGTAACATTATTTTGGTGTACAATAAAGTGTATTCTATTCTATTCTATTCTATTCTATTCTATATCAGAACAAACTGTTACCTGCGGTATTACCGGCGTTAATTCCGGAGTTCTCGCGGAAATTCCGGGATAAAAGTACCCTATTTCCTTCTTTATACCCCTGGCAACGTGTACGCAAAATTTCATGATAACCGATTGAGTAGTTATCGCGTGACGAACTAACTCACATTTGGATTTGTAATGGTAAAGACTATGGATAAAATTATTCTTTTTGTCAGAATGAAAGTATCATAAATATCTCCTATCCCAAGACATAAATCACTCACAATACACTGTTCTCTCTACGGATTTACCCGCAGGAAGTTCGGTATTTCCGCGGGATCTCTTGATCCTAGGATTAAAGTATCTTTTGAAATTCGGGGATACTGTAGCTTCGTATCAGTGAAAGAATTTATAGAAACGCACTGGTAGGTACAAACTTGAGCTCTTTATAATACTACGATAAAAGTACATAATATTGTCAATTTTTGTACCTCTGATAACGCGTATGCAAAATTTCATGACGATCGGTTGAGTAGTTATAGTGTGAAAGGGTTACAAGCGAACTCACATTCGCATTTCTTTGTAACGTAATTCAATATTTATAACACAAGTCCCAACTCTTGTGCTACTGTTCTGTGACCCAATTTCCATTTTGACACGAGCGAGCTGCGTGTGCGGATGTAATATGGCGAACTTACTTAGTATGGAGGAGGCGTTGAAAAATCTTCACTGATTGTATGTTTTAGAATCTAATTTAGCTAAATACGTGTAAAAATGTGAGCCAGTAAATTCTGTTAAACAGAAATGAAAGGAAACAGCGATCACTGGTGAGTGAGTAGTTAAGGTGTGAAAGCGTAACAAACAAACTCACTTTTGCATTTATTATATTGATTTTCTTATAACCCGGACTAATACAGTAGGTGCTAGTATAGTTTCGGAGCATTTATCAGTGTCTGAATCCTTAATATTCAAATGCAGTTTGTGTTTGTTTGTTTGTTTATTTATTTATTTATTTATTTATGTTATGCTTTCAGGCCTTCACTACTTGAAATTTTGAATACACGTTTTCAGGGGCACAAAGGTCTACATAGAGTCCTTTTTCTCTCGGAACAGCGCGAGAAACAGCTTCAAAAGAGTCCGTCTCCACACATGGTGATCCACGGCACGCGTGCGTCTGCGCACTTTATAATTAGTCAAAGCGTGTCTCCCCTCTCTGTCGGATGAAGGGTCGCGGTTCGCGTGTCCCATCTGTATTGTAGGCTAGGAGACGTGTCCTAAAAAGAGGGCGTTTTTATTCAAATGTTTCTAAGACTTATTAACAGAAAGTTGGTGAACTTTCTGTTAAGTTTGCGACTGATTATATTAAATTAATTTGGATTTGATTGGTTAGCTAAAAAGGTTATGAAGGATAAATAAGAATTGATTCCGTGACAAATATAGTGGCCGCCACATGCGGCACCAGCGGAAGATCAGCGTCGGGCCCCCAACGGTTCCCGACTTATGCTGAGCTGGTTGCCTTTTTGTTGCGACACGCTGGTTGTGTTTCTTTTTGTTATTTCATACATTAACGGTTGTCGTAACGAATAAAGTTTATTTCATTTAATTTTCATTTCATATTCCGTTTAGTTTTGAGTTAGTGTAGTGTATAGTGATAGTGTATTTAGTGCTGTGAGTACTGTATTCAAAGAACACAAGAACAAAGTGTCTTCCCCTTAATAGAGACAATAAGAAAAGTGTTATTGGACACATTCTTAGTATAGTCTTGTTTGGAAGTTTAGGTCAAATTTAAAATACTTATTAGTCATAATTAGATTGGCTAGATTGTATTATAATGATTTACCTCCTTGGGTATATCATTCAAGAAAAAAATAAAATAAAAAATAATTCATATTCCTTAAAACTATGAAAAAATCTTTGTAACTAAATAAATAAATAAACTAAATAACAATTTGCTTGACAAATACCATAATATCTGCTGTTTCTCTTATTTTTTTCTATATATTATTAAAATTTCTACTCTCTCAGTTTATACACATTATTTAAAAACTGTATGCACTTATTTAGATAAGTAAAATGTTAGTTTCTGCAAATTTGATTCATGTCATTACAATATGTCTTTTTTGGCGTCGATAATGGGCATGTTGACTAATTTTTATTTTTTAAGTCCGTCTTGTAGATTATTAAAAAATATTGGACACGTATTTTTTCTTTTTTTTACGTAATCAAAAAATAACGGCGATATATTGAGTTGAAATTTCGCGTGACGTCACTATTCTGACAGTTTGTATGGCGGTTTTAGCGGTTACTGACGTCACGACCCCCTCACCCTAAACTTTAATACGCTTTATCTCTGTATATTTTAATATATTAAAAAAAGCAAAAAATACGTGTCTATTGTTTTTTTATTTTCTAACTGACGGACTAATTAGAATTTTGATTTTCAAGAGTAGTCCACATCGATATTGCGATGTAGTTAGCAGAATTTGTTAAACTAGAGTACGCCATTACATGATTCAATACTCAAATTGCTAATCTAATATATATAAATCACGTGTCACGTTGTTTGTCCGCGATGGACTCCGAAACTACTGAACGGATTTTGATAAAATTTTGCAACCATTCATAATATGGTCCAACTTAAAAGATAGGATAGTTTTTATCCCGGAATTCCCTCGGAAACTGAAGGACATAGAGTATTTTTTTCCCGCAGCCTCCGCGGGAACTCCGAAATTACCGCGGATGAAATCGCGGGGGACAGCTAGTTGTATAATAAAACAGCAAGTATAATAAGTAAATCCTCACTAATATTATAAATGCAAAAGTGAGTTTGTTTGTTTGTTTCGCTTTAATGGCTAAACGACTCAATTGATCACCACGAAATTATGCACACACATTTCCAAGGGTACCTACAGAGAAGGACACAAGCTACTTTTTAACCCGGAATTCCCACGGGAACTCCGAAATTATCGCGCAAGAAACTATATTTAATTTTGCATACTACCTACACCTACCTACCTACTTGTCAAGGGTAGGTAGAGAAAAAAATAGGGTAGTAAGTACTTTTATCTCGGAATACCCGCGGGATCTGCGAAACTAACGCCGGTATAACCGCGGGGAACAGCTAGTCTAGACATCTAGACATACAACTAAAATTTAAGTGTCTGTTTGTAATTTCAAATTAATAACTTTTTACTAAATGCATACGAAAGTATATACGGTACTTACATCATAAAAACTTTTTTTAAATTTTTCTCTGTCTGTTGGTCTGTCTGTCTGTTGGTTCCGGCTAATCTCTGAAACGGATGGACCGATTTTAATGAAACTTTACTGACAGATAGCTGATATTATAAGGAGTAACTTAGGCTACTTTTTATCCCGGAATTCCCGCGCGATCTCTGAAATTTACGCGGGTGGAACCGCGGGGAACAGCTAGTTATATAATAAATATTTAAATAATGACAAAGTCGTTAACACAAACTCGTTCCTAGCTCTTGTACTATATTGTATAAAAAGTACATTTTACAACCCCTTTTTGCATTAGCATTTCTAAACGGGGGCCACTCGGCTGTTATTCAAATTAAAAGTACACAAACCAATAATAACAAAGTAGTCCCAAATTGCACTGACATAAGGTTGAAAATTATTTTAGCTAAAAAAAAAACCATGTTTTCTCTCTAGATAAAAAAAAATGTAAGGATAACAATGACAAAGCCGTGCTTGACGGAAGATAGTAGCGTGAAAGATTTATTTCAGGGGGTCCACCACTTCTTTTATAGGAGTACCTATTTTAGACCTTAAACAAAGTGAATAAAATAACGATTACGTTGGACAAAAAACAAACGTAAGGTTAAAATGATATTGCTATAGGTGGTGGTCAAAGCATAGACACAATAAGAGTTGGATCGTGTCAGATAATACGGCAAAAAGTCAACTGTCAGAACCCAGAGTCGTTTGTTTGAATGACATGAATAGTTCCCCTAATCCTTGTGAAGAAACATGAATCTCACGAGTATCTTTTATCTATGTACACAATCAGAGATGCAAAAATGTCCTTAGAAAAATATCTGTATGTGGGTTTTGTAATTAGTAGTATAGCTGTTCCCCGCGGTTTTACCCGCGTCAATTTCGGACCCTACGTCCTTTTCTGTGCTCCTGACAACGTGTATCTAGGTACGCACAATTTCATGATGATCGGTTGAGTAGTTGAGGTGTGAAAGCGTAACGAAGTACTTTTTCCGACACTTCCGAGTTCCGACAAATATAATTTTAGTAGTTGTTCCCTGAGGTTTCACACGCGTTAGTTTCGGAGATCCCGCGGGTATTTCGAGATAAAAGTACTTACTACCCTATATTTTTTCTGTACCTACCCTTGACAACATGTAGGTAGTATGCAAACTTTAATGTAGGTTCTTCCTCGTTAATTTCGGTATTCCCGTGGGAATTCCGGGATAAAAGTTTATTGTCAACAGACAGACATGTAGTTGTTTTATTATTTACTATATAATATTTTGGTCTTATTCGTATATCGTAATTCTTGACCAAATAAGAATGTTTAGGTTACGGACACGTCTTTATTTATTTATTTACTTATATTTTACTTAGATAATATGACTTATGACAGCAAATAAGAGCCATAGGACAGACTTAAGTGGTCAGAAAATCAATGCTATCGATTTTCAACTATAAATAAACTTTAAAAGTGCAATAGTCGATCCAATTGTCTGTCTATACATAGAACAGTATCCATGTTGATGCAACGTTGTAGTTTTGGCAAGCTATGCTTCCTCATAACGGTGCAAACATCCAACTCGTAACTGAATACTCAGCTAAAATCAGTCTTAGTGACCCGAGTTCAATGTTTAAATTTCAACGTCTGAGTGCAACGTAAATAATGACATTTACTGGCATTACACGTGAACATTTCGAGACGAGAATAAGTGGACCAACCCACAAAACGGTCAGACACTCACTGAATTTAGAATTGCTCAGTCGTGATTACGAAATTTCAACGAAAAAATTATATGAAAAAAATTATCGGATCACTTTGGGATAAGCTGTGAAGTGTATTTAGTGAATTAAAAAATGAATACAAAAAAGAAAAGTAAAAAACGGCAAAATAAAGTTCCGAATCCGGTTCCTCCTCAAAAAGTTGACGTTGTCCAAAATATCGATGAAACAGTTGATTTAAAAACAAATATAAAACCTGAAAGTGCTTCTCATGATGATCGTGAAACAGAAATGTGTGAACAAATAACCCCTCCCGCTCCTTCTTTAAAAGATACTGATGGCGATACACCAAAGAAACCTAAAAGAAACAGAGGTAAGAAAAACAATCAAGTTAAAGAACACGGAGATAATGATGAAAAAAATGACAAATTAGTTCCTGAAGAAGCTGTTGTTAGAATTGAACCATTTGAACAAACCATTGCAAAAGAAGTTTTGAAAACAACAGATTCAACAGAAGTAGCACCTTCAGCTCATAAAAATAAAAAGAAAGGTAAAAAGAATGCTGAAGAGGTGGTGGAAATAAAATCGGAGGAAGTTGTCAGGGTACCTCCTAAAGAGGAGGCTAAGACATTACGTGAAATTATTTCTGTAGATATTGAACAAGAAGCATCTGCTCAAGCAAAAGAAGTGATAGAGGACAGTAAATCATCAAAGAAAAAAAACAAAAAGAAGAAGCACCGAAATGATTCTGAAAAATCTGATAAATCTGAAGTGATTTCTTGTACTTCCGCTTTTCAGATGTTATTGCAAGACGATGTGAAGAATATATATGACAAGCCAGAAGATACTAAATCTACGCAAGTTGAAGACAGTAGTACTTCAGAAGCCACTGTGAAAGAAATCTCAGAGAAAGACACATTTACAGAAAGTGGAAATGTTATACCTTCTCATCAAACTGATACTCATATTTCATCAGAAACAATTACTCAAGAAGTTCAGGAAGAATTACAGAATGAAAGTATAAAAAATAAGAAAAAGAATAAGAAAGATAAAAAACAAGCGTCTAAAAAGGAAGAAACAACAGAAATTCTATCAAAATCTCCTATGGGGGTGTCAAATTCTCCAATTGTAGCTGAAGGAAAATCATCTGACGAACACTTCATTTTACAAATTAAAGAAGAAAATAAACCAAAAGAACAAGAAATATGTTTAGATTCAGTAGTTACAAAAGAAAAAAGTCCAAAGGCTAAAGCTAAAATTGCTAAACCAGTAGAAAAAAAAAGCAAAACTAAGATCGAAATTGATGTGTTAGAAAGCAGTGACATAGCTGAAGCTACTATAGGTAAAACGACTGATAAAACGGCTGTTTTGTTACCCAATATTGAAAAGACAAAAGACGATAGTAAAATTACCGAAATTAGAGGCGATGATGAATTGCCGTCACAAAAAGCTGGGGCAGATATTGAAAAAATTGGCAATGTTACTTTGAAAACTGATTTAAAAATCCCATTGAGGCCTGAAACTACAAAAAGAAGAAGTAAGTCACCTAAACTAACAAATAAAAGTGGAAACATTCAATCCAAAGAGGAAAACGTAAAACTTCAGCTTGAAAATAGAAGTGAAGATTCAAATACAAAAGCTACTACAACCAGTGAACAAAAAACTGAGACTTCATTAAAACTCACTCTTTTGGAAGAGATAGAAATAAGCGGATTAAAACCAGAGACACCCGAAGGGCCAACTTGTGACTTTGTACCTGACTTTATCGAATATCCTCGTTCTATCAGTGAGCAGTCTGTTGATACTAATAACAATATGGTTATACAAGAATTATTGCCTACTCCAGAATTAAAATCTGCTGATGAACCAGTGTTTAAAGATACAACAAAACTATTAACAGTATCGCCTGTTGAAGAAAGTAAATCACCGGAGTCAGACTTGGCGACTGTAATAATAAAACCTAAAGAAGGCGAAAAGTTTGATTTAAAATCTAAAATGATGGAAGTCAATCAAGATATGGAGGGATTAAAATTGTCTATTGAAAAGTCTCTTGCAGAGTTAAAAGCTTTAGAAAAAAACGAGGAACCTATTGAAAAACCAATAGAGCAATTCCAAAAAGTAGAAAAAGAATTAGTCGATGTTAAAGAAATATTACAAAATGAACCACAGTTAAGTAATATACCTAAAGAAGAAACAATACAAACAGAAAATAAAGATATAGCACCTCCAGTACCAGCTAGAAAAGATAATAAAGGAAAAGGTAAATCTAAGAAAAAAGTTAAGCAAGAAGTCGTTCAAAGTACTTCAACCAGCGCGACAGGAAGTACAACTGACAAAAGGGAATCTGAAAGTAGTAAAGGTCAAGAATCCAAAGACAAATCTGATGAAAAAAGTAAAGATAGTTCTCAAAAACACGAAAAGAAACATTCTGACACAAAATTAGATAAAGAAGACAATAGTCAAAATTGTCATGATTTTAATTCCAATAAGACTTTACAGCAAGAATACGAACCCATAGAAAATTTTGAGGATGCAATGAGCTCTAGCGCTGATGATGTTAATCAAACCTTTGAAATTATTGCAAGTGAAGCTAATTTTATAGTATCAGCTTTACAAAATAATCCTGAAATTAATATAATTGCACCCTCAGAGGATCAAGAAAAGGAAGACAAAGACGAAGAACAAGCAATAGAAAACTCTGTTCCGCAGCCAAAAAACTTATTAGGCCATCCCGATATACCTGTATCATCGAATAAAACTGACTACAAAAAAGAGAAAAATAAAACACCGAACGCTGTACTAGCTAAGGTAAAGGTAAAAGATTGTGTCGAAATTGAAAAAAACGATACAAAAAAGCATTCAAAGGAATCCCAGACTTTGCATAAACCAAGATCAAAATCAGACGACAAAGTCGTTAAAGAAACAGTATCTTGCATAACAAACGGAGATGAGGAGTACATATACAAATATAGTTTTAGAAAAGTGTTTCTGCAAAGTTGCTGTCACGTTTGTAAGAAAGAACTCAAGCAGATCCGAGTTCCTTGCCAATTTTGCAGCTTAATATTTTACTGCAGTCACAAACACAAGGACGAAGATTGGGCTAAGCATCAAGCGTTATGTTTCACCGTTTCTACTATTATACATTTAAGAAGTAAGTTTTATAATAAACCAGCTGTGCCCCACGGTTTCACCTGCGTGAGTTTCGGAGCTCCCGTAGGCACTCCAAAGTAACTTAATTTACTCCTGAAAGTCCCGTCAAAATCAGTCCAACCATTTCGGAGATTCACCCGCGTGAGTTTCGAAATTCCCGCAGAAACTCCAAAATTCTTTCATATTCTTCGTCCTCTTACAATAACAAACATAACAAAAAAGCATTAGCGAAAATGGTCCAGCCGTTCGCTCGTGATGCCGTGACCAAGAGAAATAGGGATTCATTTTTATTATATAGATGTTCATGGCTGTCAAATTTGTAGTAGGTTCACCTAAACCTACAGACAAGATCCTTAGTAAGTTTATAATATTATAGCTTGTATGAAAGAAATGGAAGAGACTATTCATAAAGGAGAAGGTTTTTCAGCACGGCAATTAATAAATTGTAAATTTGTTGCTAGTATATTTCACTTTCAATCAGAAAAAATGCGATTTTGTGATTAATTAATCATGTTTAGACAGCTTTAACTTTTGAAGTACATTTTGGTTGACTGCTAAAAATTGTAGGTTTCAAAACGTGCATATCGTAATCGCAAAACCGTAATATTTTTGATTGCAACCGAAAAATTGTAGAAACAAAAGATTCATAATAGCCCCTCTGTTTTTCTAGATCAAAAGCACATATACGCAGACGCGAAAGGGGTTACAGGTCAGGATTATCGTCTTCTTCGTATGCAGATGATATTGTCCTGTGAGAAGATTCTCAAGAGGATGATGTTGCCGTGGGAACAGGAGGCCTTGCTGTACCCGAGAATGTGTGCTGATGTCAACTGCCGACAGTGGCATCAGAGCAAGCTTAAGGATTGCGAAGGCTGTGGACAGGTTCGTACAAATAAAGCTATAGCTATATTTCAACTCCCTCATCTCGAGTGGCTACTACGAACCAGTACATTTTGTTGAAACAAAAACTTACTATTATTATAAAATAACCTCTGGAGTCAGATTTGTGAAACTTGCTGGTGAATTTACCTTTAGTGATTATATTTAACACAATGTGAGTAAACTTACGATTTCATTGAAATTTTGAGCCTTTTGGTTATTTATTTATTTATTTATTTATTGAAAAGAACGACCAACAAAGCATACACCGTAACATTGGTAGTGATACAATAAAGAATATTATAATGAAAAAATTATGGCGCTATATTATATAATAAATAATAATAATCCACATCACAACACACAGATCAACTTGATTCCACAGTAAGCTATTATTAGCTTGTGTCGTGGAAACCAAGCAAACGTGGTATATACTACATAGAATTGCATATATATTATACTATAGATATATAATTACACCCAGATTGGAAAGTGGAACCCTGTGTTCATAATACAAAGTGCACCCCTACCGGGAATCGAACCCGGAACCTCTTGATTAGCGGGCAGGCGTGGTGACCTACTACGGAAATCGGGTTGTCAAATATGTTATGTTCATAATTTATGTTATATTACCTACCTACCATGAATATTGGAACTTAGACAATTTGAACCGTGACTTTTTATTTCCATATTTCACCAATTTATATGCATCCTTTTTTCAGATATCGTACTGTTCAAAAAACCCCGATCATTTGCCCAAATCCCACCAACGCTGGTGCAAATCCTACGCCCTGTACCAGAAATTGGTCTGCCACCAACAGATCAAAGGCCGGCTGGAGCCAAAACTACCCACACGGGTCATGAAGGATGAGTATAAGATACCTGAGAAGATCAACGAGGTGCTAGCATCTATGTTTGAAGAGAAAATTGGTAAGCTTGAATTTGGCAAACAGTTGCTTTATACTTATATAGATAATATTTTTTGTAAAATTCAATATGAACATAATTTTAGCCTATTAAAAATTTTACAATAAATATACCTACTGTATTTTCTATTGTTGTAACAAAACTGTAGAGTCAATTTTTTAAATAAAGTACGTTGGCTCACCATGTTTTTACACTTTTTTTGCAATAGAAACTGTTCCCTAATTATATTTTCTTTATTATTGTACGTTCATGAATTTCCTTTTATATAATTCGTGACGTCGATATGTCGCGTCAGTGGTCTCTATTCTTTGGTTTCTATTTCATTGTACTTGTACTATGTGATCTATTGACAACTTTCTCTGAACATTTTATGGAACTGTGAGTCTATTTTGCGTCACTTAATTGAACGTGGTCTTGTTACGTTTATGTGTCAACAGACATGAACGACATGCAGTACGCGGCGCTGACGCAGCTGGCCACGGCACCGGTTACCGCTGTGTACTGCCACCAACTCTACACCAGTCAGGCACAGCACATCCCCAACGGTGTGAATAAGGTTGGATACCTCTTCAGCTTTTACTTCTTCAGTACTTCTATCTTAATACTACACGTTTAAGCTCTTCATCACAACCGTCGTCTCGTCATCTCAAGCATAATTTAATAGTAATATGTATTATATACAATACTAACTTACTAGCTGTTCCTCACGGTTTTACCCGTGTAATTTCGGAGTTCCCATGGGAACTACGATGATGATGATGATGGTGATGACGATGAAGATGAACATGAAAACGATGATGGAAAAAAAACCCGGCTATTTTTGAAATAAATCTGTTTTTTTTTTGAGTAAAATGATTTTTAGATTACTTATCGTTTTGTACATAATATTCAAGGTCTTAAAATTGATGTGTCTGTAATTCCAATTTAACAGCTTTTCACTAAATGCATATGAAAGTAAATACTGTACCACAGTCCAAATAATTCCGTGTACGGTGATTACATAAAAAAATAAATTTTTAAAATAATTTATCTCTGTTTTTCGGTTTTTCCGGCTAATCTCTGAAACGGCTGGACTGATTTTAACAAGAATTTTACTGGCAGATAGCTGATGTTAGAAGGAGTAACTTGGGCTACTTTAACTTTAGAAATGAAACTCACGCCGGCGAAACTGCTGGGCACAGCTAGTATAACATAAAGAAATCTGAAATTCCAGAGTAAGTTCATCTTGCACATAGTTGGCGCAGAACTGCAATTCGAAGCTGATGTTCTGAACAAATGGGAAATATTCTTCCTCCATTTGCGACCTGACATCAAAGAGTTGAGGGTTGTCCTCATCAGTCCAGATCTGAACCCTTCCAATCTGCCCTTGGACTTGCTTGGGAAGGTCAAGTTAGTATTTTTCACACACACATTTCACTATGAGGTGTCAGACCTACACTCAAATTGGTTCCAAAATTATGTTTTAAGACTTTATTGATATAAAGATGCAGATATTTTGTCTAGCTTTAGGAATTTTCACAAGTTGTGAAAATTCCTGAGTTTTGAAGCTATATAATTATGTATATCTCTATAATTCATTAACGATTTTATTTTCACAGATTATGTGTAAACTGTACCCAAAGCAAACGCCGTATCGTATTTGATTTCCAAGATAAGAAGAATTACTTCGACTATTGGGCCAGTGATGATTTCTTGACACCAGACTTAGGTAAGATCCATAAGATATCGAGAAAGCTGGAACTGCACGGCATATCTTAAGATGAAAGATCTTTTCAATAAAACCTACCATTCGATTTACCATGTCTCTTACCTACAGAATTTGGGGTAATCTTTAATATTTAACAGCTGTTGGTGTGATTCAATCTATAAAAATAATAATAATAATCCACATCACAACACACAGATCTACTTGATCCCACACTAAGCTATAAGCTTGTGTCGTGGAAACCAAGCAAACGTGGTATATACTACACATATTATTACATAATATATTATACTATAGATATATATATATACACACACCCAGACTGAAAAATGGAACCCTGTGTTCATCACACAAAGTCCACCCACACCGGGAATCGAACCCGGAACCTCTTGATTAGCGGGCAGGCATGGTGACCATTGCGCCAATCGGGTCGGCAAATATAGGTAGTTTTTTAATTTTGAAATTATTTTGGGATTTTTGTGTTATAACAAAGTCGATATATGAAATCCTCACTATCCAGCCCTCTTAGTCAAGTTGACAACCTATCTTTAACGCTTTCAAAAACTGACTAAGCAACTGATTACGAGAAATTGGACCTTTGATTGGACAATTTTAAGTAACCACGTAACAATAACGTTTCGTTCCTTAGTTTTCTATGCGTTAAAGATATATTGTCAACTTGGCTAAGGGGGCTGTTTCCATGACGCCTCTTTGTGTCTTTCGGCAGAGCATGCAAGAGATATTATCTATGTTTCTTTAGATTAGGCACTGTTGATGTTTGTTTCTTTTTCTTGTGTGTTGTGCTGAAATAAATGTATTTTCTTCTTCTTCTTCTTCTTCTTGTACCGTCATTCGCGTCTCTTCATTATGTAAAGCGAGAATTAGCATTAATTAATTTAATTGATTTTCGATTCTAGTATGCGCGTTCAACGCTAGCATCCAAAGGGCTTCCACATACAACGGCAAAGACCCGTGGCCGTCTGCTATTAACAGCGTTCTCAAAATGAAAGTGCCGTTCGCAATAACTTCCTACACTTTAGCCGAACTGAAGAGAGATCTGAGAAGGATCGAGGAGTGCGCTGCGATGAATTACAAGGTCATCGCAGAGCCAAAGCCTAACTCCTTCTCCAGCGTTCGACCGGATAGGAACTTTATATCGGATGACGAGATGCCGTTGCTGTTTAAAAACTTTTGTTTCATGATTATCTGTGGTGATTTCTAATCTGTAGTTAGTTTTAGGTGGTATTTCTCTTTTGAGTTTTGTTAATGTTTTTTTTTCTATGCATATGAGAATAAAGCGGTTGAATAAATTGTTTTTTTTTTCCTTTAATGATATTTAATTCTGAAAGTGGCTGAACAAGTATGATGACCTTTGCTAATTTCTTTAAAAAACGGCGACCTTAACATTCTTTCAGTCTTATTATAACTTTACATAGAAATTTCCATTCCATTATAAAAACTTAGGAAAATATGAGGCCACAATGGGCGACCTTATCACCATCATGTGATCTCTACCAGACTACCCTAAAAAACCTGCTTAAACTCAAAATAGCGGCGAAACGAAATGAATAACACCACAAGGATTTGTTTTTGATTTTTTTTATTTTATTATTCCGAATAACCACATAAATCACAACAACAATAGAAATATAATACGTTGTACTTAGATATTAATATCTACTTAATTTAATTTTAGTAAATAATATAGCTACATTATTAATATAATAAATACATTGGTTACCTTTGTTACTTAAAATAATATTATTATAATATGTACAAGTTAATATCACAGATAGAATTCGAATAAGTTATTTGTTGTAGCATATCCTATCATACTTTACTTTATTAGGTACAAATTTATCTTATTTAATACTTTTTCATATCGCAGCTATTCCGCACATTGCCCGTAAACATCGCAAAGACACTTCGCCACCGAGTAGAAGTACAGAAACACGCAAATTATATACCTCCTCTCCGTAACCACGGCCGACGACGGACGCGGGCTGATCGCCTGGAAATGAATAAAATTGATGATATTATTAACCACACAATCAATCAATTCATGGAATCAAAATGACGTCATTACATATTAAAAAAAAACAAAGTCCTCCGCTGCGTCTGTCTGCCTGTATGTTCGCGATAAACTCCAAACTACTGAACGGATTTTCATGCAGTTTTCACCAATAAAACAATTAGTAAAGTATAGAAGCTTCCTCACTGATTCATTAATATCCAGCTGAAGTTAGAAACATGAAATTAGAACAGCAGTTTCCTTTTGCGAAGTAAAGGCGCACTAAGAAAGGACTGTTAGAAGTTCAACCCTAAATGGAAATCAATATTTCCTACGGCAATACGGGATCTTCTTTTATAGAATAAGGGTTTTAAGGGTAAAACAAAGGACAATTACCTTATCAAAACTGGTAATTGCAGAAGAGAGTTTAGATGAAATAGGATTAGTTACTGGTGCTAAGTCACTTCTATCTTCGTCGAAATTTATTAGGTTATTTTCTCCTTCAGATTTATTATTAGTCGCGTCTATTTCAGATTCCAGTTTTTCAACTAAACTACCTATTCTCGTAGGTTTTTTGGTCATTTCAGTAATATCACTTAAATAAATTGTATTGTCTTCAATTAAAATATGCCTCGTTGTACTTGTGGTTGAATCGGTACCATCTCCAGCTGTAGTTCCACTTATTTTACTATTTTCTGTTGGGAGACTATCATTCGTTATATTAAATTCTTCATTTTCTATATTCATATTTGTACTTGATTCTATGCTTGTGATAAGTGCACCATCAAATAAATTTTCTTGATTAAAAGGAAAGTAACTTTCCGTTGTTACTGTATTTTCATGTTTCTCGTAAATTTTGGTCGCATCCATATAAACTACTGTACTTGTTTCTTGCATACTTAAATCTACGTCTAATTTACTTAGCCTTTCTGTGATCGTTTCTGAACCATCTGTGTTCAAGTCTTGTTGCATCGCACTCCCTTTTGTATTTGTATTAACTGTAGCATTGTTTGATTTTGTTGTCAGTAAACATGCAGGAACGACTTCGTCAACGTTCTCATCTTTGATAATTTCATCTTGTGATGTTATGTTGTCATTTCTGTAAAGTTCAGCGTCACTTATATTAGTGCCCATTATAATATCAATGAGGTTGGTACTATTTATGTTCAAAACATTATTGGCTGCACCGTCGAATGGATTCTTAGTAGTGACTTCAGTGGTGAATTTCATGAAATCGTTTACGTATTCTTTGAAATCTTGCGTATAGTTTTCGGGAGGCGCCCAGTGAAATTCGGGATCTAACTCCATAGTTTTGTTACTTCCCTCGTTACTTCCTGTACTGGCCACAGTGGTGTAGCTTTCGAATACAAGCACTGTGTCATTCGCCATGTACGGTATGATGGAAGGTTCCAGCACTTTCCTATGTTTAGTGTATTTCGCTACAGCCGGTCCTAGTACTTTGTCCACATATTTGTATAGTTTTTTACATTTCTCAACGGTGTTAACGTCTTTGGAACTGCCCCATATAATGAAACCTGATGAATTTGTGTTGTATAATGCTTTTAAAGCTGTGTTGAGGTCTTCCTGAAATGTAACAAAGGATAAAATATTATAATTGGAAAAGTGACCAGGCATCATTGTCATAACTCCACTTTGACACCACCGTGAACCGATCGCGATGGAACAAAAACACTTTTTAAGTTAACGGTTAGTAAGAATTTGCATGCATGAAATTACTTCTAATTCCGATACTAAGAATTTTCTCGGGAATTCTCTTTATGGGAATTAAAACTAGTCACTTAGGGATACTGTAGCTTCCTATCAGTAAAATTTTAAAAATCTCTAATGAAAAGATCAATTAACTCTAAAATCATCATCGTCACCGTCACCGTAATCGTCATCATCATTGTCACCGTCATCGTCACCGTCACCATCACCCTTATCGTCACCGTCATCGTCACCGTCACCGTCATCATCAACATGAAGTATCGAGAGTTTCTCATCTAATGTTCAACAATACTCACGTCAGTGTAGAGCCCCCCCTCCCGGTACCGGTACCAGAAGTACGGCAGAACGGGCGTCTGGCCGCGGCGCAGGCGCAGCGCCTCGCGCACTCGGCCGCGGACCAGCGCCGCCAGCTCGGGAGCGGACAGCGCCCGGGAGCTGTACACCGACGGGAACAGCGCTGTGCTCTCCGCCCACAGCCAGCTCAAACTGGAGTTGAAAGAAAAACAGTGTGAAAACCATACGGAATGGTTTAAGGGCGGCAAACGGTAAACTTGAACGATGTGTTGGTGTTTTTTCTAAAATTTATTTCAGTTCTAGCTGTGTACGACACAGTTCTGACAAGAACATAGGGTACTTTATCACGGAAGTCCCGCGTGAACTCCGAACTTAATGCGGGTAAAACGTCTGAGAACAGCTAAGCTCAGTAAAATTCTTAATTTTTTTTTTTATGTTCCAATTCGATTCAAATTTTTAATGAAAATACCGCTCTACATGACTGTGTAATATCTGTATTCTCATTGCTCACTGGTCGTTCTCTCTGGGCACGACGCGCGCGCACTCCTCCGCCATGTTGTTGGTGGCCATGTTGAAGCAGTAGGGGAACCCGTAGTAGCCCCACACCGCCTTGGGTCGCATCTGCTTCGCTAGTGACAGAGTGCTCTGCATGAAGTTCCGAGCCGCTTCCTCGAAGCGAAGCCGGGCCTGGAAATTATAAAAAAAATATATAAAAAACGTCAGAAGTGAAAACTTTTTAGAACGGCGCCACAGTCACGGCGGCGGCGGCGAAAACAAATGGTAGACAACATACGAAGTAGGCCATAGCTATCAGCGCCCAGCGGCGCGCGCTGTGGCCACCTTCTTATGTTGTCTACCATTTGTTTTTGGCCAAGGGGTTAGCTTTACAAACTAGTATAAACATTATTTTTGATAGCTATTTATAATATACTAGGTGTTCCCCGCGGTTTCACCCGTGTTAATTTTGAAGTTCCCGCGGGATTTTCAGCATAAAGGCAGGAAGGTCTACGACCTTCTCTGTACCCCTGACATACGTTCGGGGGTTAATGGGCTAGTTACTCAATAAATTTTTTTTGTCCGTCTTGTAGATTAATAAAAAATATTGAACACGTATTTTTTCTTTTTTTCTTTTTAATCAAATAATAACAGCGATCCATTGAGTTGAAATTTCGCGTGACGTCACAATCCGGTGCAATTTGTATGGGGGCTTAATGACGTCACGAGCCCCCCCTAAACTTTAATGCCCTATATCTAATATCTATGTATATTTTCATTAGGTAATTTGAAAAAGCAAAAAATACGTGTCCGATATTTTTTATTAACCTACAGACCGGACTGATTAGAATTTTGATTTTCAAAAGTCGTCCACATCCCTATTACCTACACATCAGTGGCCGACTGTACCAACAAACGGCCAAACGGACTGAGATGAGTGTTCCTGTTCGATCGTCCCGGTCATCTGCCAAGTGTTGTGCAACACCTCATCTCTCACACACACGCTGACCGCTGTCCTATTTTCCCAGCGCGCAGCGGTCGACCGATACGTGATTTTAACATTATTTTTTTCGATTTTTTTTTTATTCATTTGGTTGGTTGTATCACACGTCTTTGTATGTTTAATTATCTACATTTAATATGTACATTTCAGTTGTTAGTTATGTAAGTACTCGTAGAAATTTTTAAAGTTTAAATAAATACATAAATAAATATGAAATATTTTCATATGCATTTAGTGAAAAGCTGTTAGTTTGGAATTACAAACAGACCATTCAATTTAATTTATATGTAAGTATAGATTACAGTGTCATAACAAAATATGAGTAAATCAATTTAGCATCTCTGCATGCCTTCATTAACAAAGCAACATTGTTACAAATTAACTGGAACGCCACAACAACGATCACCAGAATGTGTTTAATTGAAAACACGATCCCTAATGTTTCTTAATGAAGCGATGCAGTCGCCCTAATTAAGTACCTATATGAGCAATGGGTCTTGATTCTCTATCCGCCGCACTCAGAGTCGACTTTAATGGTTACATAAATAAGTATAGATTTTAAAACAAAACTGCCGCAATCAGACGTTCAGTAAATTAAACTATTTAGGCATTTAACTAATTAGGATACATCTCATTAAATGCCAATTAACATTCATTTACTGAACGTCTCTGATTGCGGCAGTTTGGTTTTAAAATCTATACTTAACTAAGTAACCATTAAAGTCGACTCTGAGTGCGGCCGTAAGACATTACATAACACGCGTGATTATAGATGAGCAATCATTCCGGCCCTTGGGATTAAACCTCAGAAGAATAACTGATTAAAC
Organism: Zygaena filipendulae; assembly: GCA_907165275.2. NCBI lineage: Eukaryota > Metazoa > Arthropoda > Insecta > Lepidoptera > Zygaenidae > Zygaena > Zygaena filipendulae. The sequence goes on from OU015675.1 coordinate 7,710,225, forward strand.
CCGATAAAAGCCTGCCATTTTGACATTTTGTGACAGCGCGCTAAAGCAACATTACCACAACTGTCCCACGCGGTTTCACCTGCGAGTGAAAAGTTAACACACTATTGCTTATCTATGTTCAGTTAACACTAATACTTAATGAACGTCTCTGAGTGCGGCAGTTTTATTTTTAAAATCTTTACCTAAAATTAAGTAATCATTAAAACGACTGAGTGCGGCCGTAATCTTTTAGTTAACTAAGCATTAGTTCCACACCTCAACTCACCTCTTCCTTTATCCACTCCTTCGACCACCACCAATGCTTGGCGCGTTCTATCTCAATGGACACGTCCTGGTAGGGCAATAGCACCCCGAAGTTCTGCCTGAAGACAGGGCGCCACGACTCGAAGTCTATGATGCCAACTCCTGGAAATATGAAACGAGAAAGAAATGGTGACGAGCGAAATCTGTTATATGTCGCTATTTATTTATTTATTTATTTTTATTTATTTAAACTTTATGCACATTATATATTTCAGGCAAAATAACCCCTACAATGATGACAAAACAACAATAAAACAAATTGAATTAGAGTCATCAAACAAAATAAAATAAAAATAAAATGCTATCTATGCTTGTTCTATAAAAAAAGGATTTTAGCTACTTCCCGTGGTTTCACCCGCAAGAATTTCGGAGATCTGGCGGGAATTTCGTCATATAAATTATCCTATATCCTTTTCCGTACTCCAGACAACGTGAATGCAAATTTCATGATGATCGGTTGAACCAAGAAAGCCTTACAACAAACAAACAAGCAAACAAACAAACTCACTTTCGCATTTATAATAGCAAGGATTATGTTATCTGTTATCTAATACCTGCCGATAAACTGTTTTTGCAGTTTGGCAGAAAGTAGCATCAGGAAATATGATGTATTGTCTTTAAATAAATAAATAAAAAAAAAAATCTTATTACAGCATGTTTACATTTTTTTTGCACGCGCAGATTTTTTTTTTCAATCATTTATTTAGTGAGGCTTTTTACGCTCATGCGCCAAGCGTTGTGAGCGATTTCTCAATAGTAAGTCTCCTCATTCATTGTTTAGTGGCATTATCATAGGTAGACCCGCATTGTGTGACCGAGAAGTCAAACACATGCAGTTGTTTTGTTTATGTTTATAATATCATGTTTTCAGCTGACTATGATATTTAAATTGTAGTTCACTTGTAAAAATACGTGCTTCTGATCAGGTATGACGACCCGATTGGTGCAGTAGGTCACCATCTTCTTCGTCGGCATCACTCTTGGCAGAGTGGGCGTAGCTATCGCTTCAGGAGTTGGTGGCAACTCCTCCCTGATGGCCGCCTTCCTCGTGCATTCGTGTACTGATGATGAGCCGTTTACTGCCGCTTTTATTTGGTCAGTCCACCTCATAGGCGATCCCCGTGGCCTGGTACCCTCAACCTTTCCCTGGACCACGAGTCGCTCAATAGCCACCTCTCCTCGGCGGCAAACGTGACCAAAAAATGAGAGGATACGAGACTGTACCAAAGATGATAAACGCTGCTTGATGCCGAGTTCTCGAAGTATAGACTCGTTGGTATAGAATTCTGTCCACGATACTCCGAGCATTCTCCTTTAGGCCACCATGCCTACTCGCTAATCAAGAGGTTCCGGGTTCGATTTCCGGTGGGGGTGGACCTTGTGTGATGAACACAGGGATCCATTTTCCACTCTGGGCGTGTATATATTATATTTATTCTATGGTATAATATATATGTATTAATACGTAGTACATATATACCACTAGAGTAGACTTTCACTTGCAGATAGCTGATGTTATAAGGAGTAACTTTTTCTAAAACAAAGGTGGCCTAAGTAGTCCCTGCGGGAATTCCGAAACTCTCGTGGGCGAAACCGCGAGGGACAGCTACTTACAAATAAAATAAAAAATACGCAAAAAAATAAACATACGCGCCGAATTGAGAACCTCCTCCGTTTTGGGAAGTCGGTTGAAAATAACTAGGTATACCTACAAGTTTTTAATTTGCTTAATTTAAAACGTCTAATAATATACCTAATGTAGGTACATTTTTATGAATGGATGATAATATCCACTCAAAATAAACTATTAGCTGATGTGGAGTAACTTATAGATTACTTTTTATCCCGAAATTCCCGCGGAATCTCTGAAATTGTGAAGTGGATTATTAATTCGCGTGGCACAGCTTGTTACAAATAAAATAGCTGACTGTAACAACCACAAATAGTATGATCAACTATTTTATATTGTAAGGATAGTAAATTTTCACTTACTACATATTCTGGTAGTACAATATTTTCCATGAAAAAATTGTAGAGGTCAATTCTGTACATTGAATATATATTCAAAATTAATATTGAAAGATGAATGGTGATTGATACTGATGCCAAAAATGCAGTCAGTAATTTTTTTTGTCTGTTTGTCTGTCTGTCTGTATGTATGTGCACGCATGGGTCAAAAACTACTGAAGGGATTTTAACCAAACTTGGTAAGATTGTAGTCCATACTCCTGGGCAGGTTATAGGCTATATAACATAACGCTAAGACACATAGGAGCTGAGCAGTGACGATAACTTTGAAGCAAGTCGGATAAAAATGCGCTTTCGAGCTTTTATCCTCGCATACGTTTACTCAATCACGTAAAAACGGCTGAACGGATTTGGATGAAATTTGGCGTGCACGTTGTCAGGGGTACAGAGAAGGACATAGAGTATTTTTTATCCCGGAATTCCCGCGGGAACTCCGAAATTACCGCGGGTGAAACCGCGGGGCACAGTATAGTAATAATTGTAGTTGTCACGAAATAATTTAATGACAACGAATACGTTCAATCATTAATACTTGTTCACACAATTGATATCGTGTAGAAAAACCAATTCGAATCCATTTCCGCATTGCAAATGTCACAAAACAATTTGGTGCGCTGATGTTCTGCCAATGTCAGTCTACAGTTCTGTTCTATACTAAAACTTAGTATACTATTACCTATATTATCTGTGACTACAACTACTGTTTTTTGGATGTACAGAGGAACAGATTCTAAACATCACCTGAGAAGTTACAGTGTCTATGAGTTACGTAATTACGTATACATATAGAACACTTTTAATAATATCTCAGAGCAAATTGTTCCCGCGGGAATACCGAAATTCATGAAAGGACACCGCAAGGGAAAACGTTGATTGCTGTAGAGTGACGAGTAATTTAGGTCTTGGAATAGGAGATGCAAGTATAGAAAGAAAGAAAGAAGAAAGAAAAGAAATTAATTTGCCAACACACTAGCTACAACAAAAATATAGGGTAGATATACAGTATAGGGTACTTTCATCCTGATATAAAGAGGTCCTGTATGAATTCCGGGATCGACGCACCATCGGGCACCAGCTAGTCTACATCTGCCACATACTAATATCTATTATAAAGAGGTAAAAGTAAGTTTTTTTCGGATATGAGGATTGAGGAATAATCCACCCTAAAAATTCATTTACTGATAGTCTATATTTTAGACTTCCCGAGGAAGTCTCGAAGATTATGCAGGTGAAACCATGATGCGACCACCATGTGAATTTGTGACGTTGTAGGAGGTAATCTCTGGATCTACTGAACCAATTTTGAAAATTCTTTCACTTATAGGCAGCTGCAGTGATCCTGAGTGACATAGGGTATTTTTATCCGGGAATTTCCCCGGGAACTCCGAAATTACCGAGGGTGAAACCGCGGGGGTCAGCTATCATAAATAAATAAATCAATCCTCTGGCTTGTTCCCGGTTGGGGGTCAGCCCTTGTGATACTCTTGCGCCACTCTTGTCGATTTCGGGCGACTTCTGGCATCAAGCCCATCGTCAGCATGTCATTGTGGATGGATCGTGTCGTGCCGGTGGGCGGCCTCTTTCGCCTACCTTTATGGCCATTACTTGTCTGGACATAATTATGACGGAAGGAAGCTGTGAAGGGTGGATATTTTAAGGGTGCTGTCATAATAACTGTAATTATATTGACGTCAAAAAGAGCCACATTATGGGCCAAATTTGAATAAAAGATTGGACTTTGACTTCGTTCTTCACCTCTGCGCATTACGTGCCCGAACCAACGCAGGTGGTTTTCTTGCATTTTTATTTATTTATTTATTTTATTTATTTATATTAATTGTTACATGCAAAAATAGCTATAAATAGACATAAATTACATGTACCCTGGCAGGGTGTTACAATATTATAATGATAGCAATATTAGGTACACTTTAAAATATGTTACAAATAAAATGAAACAAAAAACGATCCATCATTTACATTATTAATTGATAGAACTTAAGTTTTATCTGTCATTTTTTGCTACATCTCATTCTCAGCTACCTTAAAGGTATACAGGTTTAAAGGCTTGCCCGGTCCAACAGCTCGTTTATAGATGTACTTTTAGTTCTTATACTTAGTTAATATTGAATCACAGAGGACCCCAGAGAGATTTCCATTTCTGCCAGTATCTCTTGATTCTGTCCTTTAGGTTCTGTTTAAGTTGAACTATGTACCTACTTATATAAAGAGCAAATGTGAGCTAACCTTTTTGTGTGGTGTGTACCTACGCAAAAATATATAGATAGACTGACCTCAATTATAAAAACCATTCTTTTGTATTCGCTAGTGAAGAGTCTTACCCTTGTTTTTTCAATAGAGTGCCAAATCATTTTACTGGTTTTTATTAGAACAAAATTTTACGAACTTGATTTATCTACTTAATCAATGATATCTGTGGCCTCTGTGGGTAAACGAATGTTGGTATTTGATTGTATAATTTATGAGGAACCTCCACACATGGATACCATCTAAAATATGTATAATTATGTACCTTGTAATGTTGATGGTGAACGAGTCATTTCCATTACTTAATTACCACTCGACGTAGTACTTACCTACTATATTATGTCGAACTGAATGGTGTCAAATTTTATTTTTATTTATTTAACATAATCCACAGCACTTAATATTATTTACATATTTATTAATTAAACCTACTGCCAATAACGGATTAACATTACATGGACGCAGATAAGCAATAACATGTTAACCCACAAAATTAAGTTATCTATTCAGAAAGATTTATTGAGAGTTAGGGAACGCTTTTTAATTATGTGTTTACCTTATTACATTGTTTAAGTATGTAACTAAATATTGAACATAAAATATATTGACAGAAAATGACGCTATAATTTTAAAACACGATTTACTCAAAATTTCTCCAGTGTGGGTTAACACACTATTGCTTATCTATGTCCATATATGCCGTAACCTATAAGAAAATACTGCATGCAATAGATATAAGTAAATGTATATAACAAATAGAGCTACCCTACCCTTCCCATCCTGGTGTACCTAGATTAAGAAAATAAATCAAACAAGAAGTATAGTAAACAACAAACATACAGCTAGATTATAAAGAAAATAAAAAGTAGAGTAAATACAAATATAGCTGGAAGGATTAGATTAGAGATAGCATCGGCAAGAACCGTTGGAAGCACAAAAGACGACGGATGAAAGAAAGATATAGTATACAGAATGAAAGAACGAGAGGCATAAAAGCGAGATTTGGTATGAAATGAAAGCATTATGCAGAGACAGGCGCCGATCATGTTGGCGGTAGCTAGAAAAAAAACCTATAAGAAATAAAATTGAAATGATGCCTAACCCTCACAAGCACTCAAACAAAACACTCAGTACGCATGTATGCTTGCCTTGCATGCACGCACGCATAAACAAACACATACAACATGCATACACACACACAATTTAGAACAAACATGCATCATCGTACCATATTCAGGCCATCCCTATAGTAATATTACAAACATAAAAGCTCGTCTGTACGGATGTATGGATGCTTGCTCCTCGTTCAGCCAAAACCACTGAATGGAGTTTAATGAAATGCTAAAAGTTGATTAAATAGTCTATACTAGCTGTTACTCGCAGTTTCACGCACGTTAATTTGGGAGAACTTTAATGCACCTTACTGTACTTTTCCTTTGAGTACGTTTTAAAAAATAACGGCAAACCATGAGTTGAAATTCCGTAGGTATATGTACACTTTATATTTTCATTAGTATCAAAATAAAAGCTAATAAAAAGCAAAAAATACGAGCCTATAATTTTTTTCCTATCAAACTGACGTACTAAATAGAATTTTATGCCCTGTCATTATGCCTAAATTTTATTCTATTCTATTCTATTCTATTCTATTCTATTCTATTCTATTCTATTCTATTCTATTCTATTCTATTCTATTCTATTCTATTCTATTCTATTCTATTCTATTCTATTCTATTCTATTCTATTCTATTCTATTCTATTCTATTCTATTCTATTCTATTCTATTCTATTCTATTCTATTCTATTCTATTCTATTCTATTCTATTCTATTCTATTCTATTCTATTCTATTCTACTCTAGTAAAGGTAGTAGGTACAAGTCTGGGTTCGAACCTTCGGCATTGGATCACGAGGCGAGCACTCAATACCGCTAGGTCACTACAACTCAATAATTATAATAATAATGCAAAGATCTACTTGATTCCACAGTAAGCTATTATTAGCTTGTGTCGTGGAAACCAAGCAGACGTGGTACCTATATACTACATAGAATTACATATATATGATACTATACATATATAATATGATACTATGTATAAACACGCCTAGTTAAAGTCGATCCCCACCGGGAATCGAATCCAAAACCTCTCGATTAGCAGGTAGGCATGGTGACCTACTGTGCCAATCGGGTCGTCCATACACACAATACTTTACTAATTTCACAGGTGTCGATCATATTAAATGAAGTGGGAGTTTCACAAGTAATAATAGGGTTATGTTAACGATGTAACACCTTTGTTTCCAGTGTAGAAACAATAACATCGTCAACAGAAGCAAACACACTGCCGTATTGAAAACATAATTGCATAGATTGATAGTGAGTGACACTTTATTATAATACTAGCTGACCCCCGTGGTTTCACCCGCGGTAATTTCGGAGTTCCCGCGGGAATTCCGGAATCAAAAGTACCCTATGTCTGTATGTGAAAGAATTTTCAAAATTGGTTCAGAAGATCCAGAGATTACAACCTCACAAACTCCGGCGTTTCCGCGGGAATTCCGGGATAAAAAGTACCTTACGTCACTCAGCATCACTGTAACTTCCTATAAGTGATATAATTTTTAAAATAGGTTCAGTACACCCAGAGATTACCCCCTACGATCTCACGAACTCACGAACTCCGGAGTTCCCGCGAGAACTCCGGGATTAAAAAGTGTCGTATTACACTCAAGATTACTATAGTTTCCTATAAGTGAAAGAATTTTCAAAATCGGTTCAGTAGATCCAGAGATTATAACCTCACAAACTCCGGAGTTCCCGCGGGAATCCCGGGACAAAAAGTATACTATGTCACTCAGGATCACTGCAGCTTTATAAAGTGAATGAATTTACAAAATCGGTTCAGTTGATCCAGAGTTTACCCCTACAACCTCACAATCTCTGGAGTTCCCGCGGAAATTCTGGGATAAAAAGTACTATATTATGTCACTCAAGATCACTGTAGCTTCTTATAAGTGAAAGAATTTTCAAAATTGGTTCAGTAAATCCAGAGATTACCCACTACAATCTCACAAACTCACGAACTCACAAACTCCGGAGTTCTCGAGGGAATTCCGCGATAAAAAGTACCTTGTATCACTGTAGCTCCCTATAAGTGAAAGAATTTTCCAAATCGGTTTCAAAATCGATCTAAGCATACATAGGGACAGACAAGCGGGAAGCGACTTGGTTTTATAATACGTAGTGATTACTTAGGTGCTAGTTACTTGAATCTATACAGAGTGTAACAGAAAGTGTTGTCATGATATTATTTGAAGATGTTTTTGTAAATGTACGATGAAATAAACCACCTGAACACGCAAAACACAAAACCCCAATTCAATTAGATTACCTGTAGTCTAAGAATTTTAAAAATAAATAAATGTCCAAACAGTTCGATCTTTGAACTACTGGTAGGACTAGTTGGAATACTCAATTAGTGTAAAATTAAACTCGCAAATAAACTTTCATTGAATAAGAAGTTGTTGGTATATGTGCGTGTAGACGGTGTAGACTGTGACATCGTATTTGTGGATCAGCACTCATGGCAACATGTTGAGACATTGACCGTATTTTAATTGGGATCCAAACCGTTTTGGTCATGGGGAACCAAACCGTTTTGATCATGGGGAACCAAACCGTTTTGGTCATTGAGAATCACACCGTTCTGGTCGCTTTAATTGTGTTGTCTCTGTTTTCAAAAAAATGCCTTTGTTCTGTCTTCTTTCTTAACGCCCCTTCTATCTTTTCTGTGTAATCGCTTTGTCAGCAATGAATGAGAAATTGGCGTACCGCGGTGCGGCCGGCCCGCTGAGAAACATGCGCATGATCGGTTGCTGTCGACTGGATCTCTCGTCCCCGAAATGGCAGCGGCGCCTGCACACGGCCTATCGATGCGTGATGCTGCCATCTTTTATTCTCTACGTCATTCAATTGTTTCTGCAGTGTTTGGTTGTAAGTTTCGTATATAGAGTTATTAAAGTGATGAATCTTGCGCTTTTTCGAGCTATATTCAAATACATATGCTAAATTTTTCTGTTGTAATTATAGATATGCACCTAATATTAGCGTCATGCGGTAAGCGCTTCAACTTTTGTTTGTTTGGAAAAAATCTTTACTTATGAATTACTACGTGACCATTAGGGGTGGGGTTCCATTGTAAAAAATGTGTCACGTAGTATGGGTGATACGGGTATGTTCCCTTATCAGTGTGAGGCAGAATGAGCCTTACAATAATGGAATGAAACTAATTAAAGCATCAAAATATTTATCACCAGACACGAAATGACCCGGATAAAATGATGGACAGTATTCTAATACTGATCTCCTGTACCGATATGTTCTATAAGAACTATGCTGTTTTGGCGAGAGCCGACAAAATTGAAGAACTTCTCAACGTACTTAGAGGTGAGGTCTTATTCAAACCTTCGATACTCAATACATTTTTTTTTCGTTATATTTCGCTGCGTGCGCAAGGCGCTATCACATTTTGTCGCATGGTATTTTACATAGAATATGTTATCACTTTTCCATAGTTCAATTAAATGTATTATTCGACCCAGCCTCTCAATTCCCAATTGTTTCCAGGACCGATATTCAACAAAAACGTACCGAAACACAAGAAAATCCTTCAACGCATGGCGATAAAAAGCGAATGGCTTCTTAAACTATTTAACATATTGGCCGTTGCGATTTGCTCTCTCTGGGGCGTGTTCCCGTTCATACTCTATTTTGAAGGCAAACCAGTGGAATTCACGGTGTGGTTTCCATTCGATGAATCTGTTACACCCAGGTAAGATGTAGGTACGCGTAGTCGCACACATCAGTTGGTGTTTGGGTTTCAATTCCTAATGGAATTTTGAGTGTAACTAACGCTTTATGTGTAATTATATCTCTATGAACTCAGTATTTTAAGTACCTTTGCAATCAGATACTCTTCTACCAGTACGGTGACACTCCATAAAAATGAACTGATTCAAGTACTTTCCCGCTAGTCAAGATGGTTGGCTTGTACATTACACGTGTAGTGCGTGTGTACTGTGTGTATATCGTAAGATTAACAGCGAGCTGACACTCTCATTGACTTAATTGTGACATTGTCTGTAGAAAATTGTCGCATGTAGATTCTGCATGTGACGATTGTTCACTGAAACTACGTCTAAACTCTTGCGGGGTATGAAGAGGCGTGAAATTGGGGGAGGCGGATTGGTTTGCTTCTTTACATAGTAATAGATATTTTGTATTATTTTCTTCTACCTACTCCCATTTCTCTTCTGATTGAGTTTTTGAGAATGTTGTGATTATATAAGTTTTTATAGAAAAAAATATTTTTAAAAAGCTTTTATTATTACAGGTTCTACGTGGTGGTAGTGTACGTATGGGTGCAAGTGTCCATGAGCGGCTTCCTGAATTCGACGCTGGATGTATTCATTACGTATTTCTTAGCACAATACAAAACACAGATTACTCTTCTCAAGTAATTCCACTCGCGTTGTTACATACTAGCTGTTTCCAGCGGCATCAGCCACATTAATTTCGGAGATCCCGCAGGAATTCCAGGATAAAAGTATCCTATATCCTTTTCTGTATCGCTGACAACGTGTAGTAGGTACCAATGCAAAATTTAATGCTGTTTCACCCGCATTAATTTCAGAGTTCCCGCAGGAATTCCTGGATACAAAGTACCTACCCTATGTCCTTCTCTGTACCCCTGGCAACGTGTAGGTATGCAAAATTTCATGATGACTGGTTGAGCCGTTAAGTAAGTCTAGATAAATTATTAACGATTTTCGTGGCTTAGTGCTCTTCTATAACTAACCCTTCAATACTTATAATATCATTGACTAACTCTGACACTTTTTTCCATGAATGTAAGGGTTAAAATACTTCTTTTTTTCAGGCTAGATCTAGAATTGGTGGTCGAATTGGCAAAAGACGACTCATCCCGTAACTCAGAAGAGTTTACAATATCATTTAAAAGACGCTTTCGTGATATCCTCGAGCATTATAACGAAATTATTAGGTAAAGGGAAAAAAAAATCTTAAAACGTACTATAGTGAGGTAGCAACTGTACATTTTATTGATGTTTTTTACAAGATAGTATTATATAATTATAAAAAAAGGTTCAGTTGAAAACAGTCAAAAAATTTACTGTTTTTGGAATTGATTCCAGTCATATTCATAACTTCTGACTAGGTATCTACGAAAAATAACTTTTTTTGCCTGTTTTATATAGAGTTATGAAACTCGAACTTTTTGATTTTCGTTAATAAGATTTTTTTTCCAGTTTTGCAGCCAAGTTTCAGGATATATTCAACGACGTGATCGCATATCAGTTCCTTGTCAGTGGTTGGATTTTGTGCACCACCGCCTACAGAATGGTCAAAGTGAGTTGTACTTTTTTTAAGGTTTTCGGTATGTTATCGAAAAGCGGGATCCAGCTGCCAAAGTTTAAATGGTGAGAAATGCAATTAGAAATCAGCCGACCTACTCTTGGTCGTTGACGAGTGAAAGCCGTACCGATAACACGCGTGTCACGTGTCTTCGTTATTTCAGTCACTTTTCAGCATCTATTTTGGACCCTGAGCAGGAAACTGGCTTTCAAGAGAGCCATGTTTTAACTTGGGAAACAATCTAACATTGTCATTGGCGTTTCGCCATAATTGAAGAAGTAGATGAAGAGATTTTTATTATTAAGAAACATTGTCATTGGCAAATTATAATTATAGACGCCATTATTAAGGAAGAAGAAGAAGACCTACTCTTGACGCAATCGAGTAAGGGTGACCTCTTGACGTGTTAGGATCAAATCGAACTCGAATCGAAATGAGATCGAAACGGAATCCAATTTTGCTACTTTTGAAGCTTTGGGATCGTGTTTCTATTGAATTTATCTGTCAAACTTCTCGATTTCATAGGAGTCGTGTTGACTTGTCAGAACTCGGACATCTTCTTTTAAACGCATATTGGATATATTTCAGGTGGATGTTTTGTCGATACCGTTTCTGTCGCTAGCGATGTATATGGTGTGCATGCTCACGCAAAGTTTTCTCTACTGTTACTTCGGCAATGAAGTTATTTATGAGGTAAAAAAATACAAATTAAGATAAAAATTATTGTACACTAGCTGTTTCGCGTGGTTTAACCCGCATTAATTTCGGAGTTCCCACGGGAATTCTGAAATAAAAAGGGCCCTAGATTTGAGTACTAGAAATGTCAAAAATAAAAAAAACTGTCGGTCCAGTAGATACTTTTAATCCTTATAAGAAACAGGATCGATTGGCATCAAAGGTTTTTGTGTAAAATTACCATTTTCTTGCAGATTGTACATTTTGTCCAAAATCTGTAATTGCAGTTCAGAATATCTTAAAAATTTATGGATAGTTTCCGAAAAGCGTTTTCCTGTAACTATAACGGTTAAGGTACCCTGCCCTTACTGTCCCGTCTCAAAAATTGACCCTGTAGGATGTATATCGTCGTTGAATATATCGATGGCTAATGTCTTTATCATATGATGACACTGAGAAGTTATTAGGTGCTCAGGCTTGACTTTATTGTTCGTTTGTAAGTGCTTATAACTAATGCATATGTGTGTGTGTACTTTTTGTCATATTAATATTTTAATACATATCTATTTAGGTTATTCATAGTTGATTTATCCATAACTGTAAGTCGTAAAGACAGATCCCCAGATTCAGGCTTGACCTATTGCGGGATCCAAAATTCACTCGATGTAAAGAAAACTTATGGTAATAAATTTATTCTTATTCTTATTCTTATATAAATGAATCCCTATTTCCCTTGGTCACGGCATCACGCGTGAACGGCTGGACTAATTTCGCTAATTCTTTTTTTATTGTTTCTAAGGAGAAGAAGAATAAAAGAAGTTTAGAGTTCCTGCGGGAACTTCAAAACTCACGCAGGTGAACCTCCGAATCGGTTGGACCAATTTTGACAGGGCTTTAACTGCTAAATAGCTGATGTAATAAGGAGTAAATTCGGCTATTTTGGAGTTTCTGCAGGAATTCAGAACCTCACGCGGGAGAAACCGCGCGGCACAGCTAGTAAACAATAAAAGAATCTGAGTGATTCGTCTGTCAACAAACTGTTATGTTGCATGGCGGATGTAAATTTAGAACAATGCTGATGTGTTATCCTACTAATATTATAAATGTGAAAGTGTGTATGTTTGGATGTTTAGATGTTTGTTACTCAATCACGCAAAAACAGCTGAACGGATTTGGATGAAATTTGGCATACACGTTATCAGGGGTACAGAAAAGAACATTGAGTACGTTTTATCCGGAATTGCCGCGGGAACTCTGAAATTACCGCGGGTGAAACCGCGGGGCACAGCTAGTAAATTAGATAAAAAGTTTATTATTATTATTATACTAGCTGTTCCCCCGCGGTTTCAATTTCGGAGTTCCCGCGGGAATTTCGGGATAAAAAGTACCCTATATCACTCAGGACTACCGTATAGATTCCTATATGTGAAAGAATTTTCAAAATAGGTTCAGTAGATCCAAAGATTACCCCTGCAACGTCACAAACTCACAATTCACAAACTTTACCTCTTTATAAGTATAAATAAACTAGCAAATAAACTCTTTTTAACTCTTTCCCGAATTTTGATTTCGATTAGATATTTTAATCAAGAATTGAATACTGAATACAGTGAGTACTCTCCTTCAATGAGTTTTATTTTACACGTTTGCAGAGCCAGATTATCATGGACTCCGCATATGCTATGGACTGGTTGGAACTACCTGTGGAGGGGAGACGATCTCTGCTGATATTCAGGGAGAGAGTCAAGCGTCATATAGTGCCTATGGCGGGATTTATCATACCATTATCTGCCGATACATACGTAAGGGTATGTACTGAGACCAGCCACTCCCTAACCTAATTTGGGAGTTCCCGCGGGAACAATTTTGTGATGAGTATTTTTACAACGGTGTATACTTTCAACCCTGTAAATATTTGCAGATAATTTTACCACATCTTCTATATTGTATGTTAGGTACGGTCAATATGATAATAGGCTAGTTTCCTGGGTAAAAAAATCAAAATTCTATTTAGTCCGTCAGTTAGATAATAAAAAAATAAAAGACACGTATTTTTTGCTTTTTTAAAATAATGGAAATATGCATAGATAAAGCGCATTAAAGTTTAGGGTGGGGGACTCGTGATGTCACAGCTCGCTATAACGTGCGAACAAACTGTAGCGAGGCGTGACGTCATGTGAAATTTCGACTTGATATATCTCCGTTATTTTTTGGTTACATAAAAAAAAAAAAAATACGTGTCCAATATTTTTTAATAATCTACAAAACGGACTAAAAAGAAAAAATTAGGAAACTAGCCTATTATTTTAAGGGGATTATTAATAATCACCGACGGAGCTGGTGAAAGTGATTAAGTTTTCACATTTTTATGATACTAATGGGTCAACTACTAACTGAAAGTTAAGATGTAATGATCACACGACACGCTGGGTGGGGTTGGATTTGTAGCGCTAACCATGAAGTGAGCTGAGCGAACGCTGCTAGCTTGACGACCATGGACCTGAGGTCCGTGGCGCCGACCATGCGCCGACTGCCGCGCCGCGTTTTGCTCGCAGGCCGCAGCGCTTGCTCGCGATGGGCCAAAGACACATTTAATTTTCACCACAGATATCATAATATTGTACGTTTTACACAGAAATAGGAGCACTGCTCTGCTTGGCAAGCTGCGTAAAGTCAATCCAGTATTAACATAACCACACCTTTCACCGTCCACCTTGCTGATCTTCACATATCCATTGTTTACTTATTTGTATGACTTATTTGTTGACTTATTTGTTGAATCAATTTACTGTTGCAGATCTTGCGGGCGTCCTATACATTTTATACAATATTGAAGCAGACGGATGAACGCTAATAGATCTAAGCATTTCTATACTCGTAGTGCAAGTTGTGGATTAAGGTTTATGCACTGGTGAAACTAGTGTCACCTGCTTCAAAAACGCACACTTCTAAGATAGTTCATAAAAATAAATAGTAGAGTTGTTGTTAGTTTAATAAGTATTTTATTCATTATGCTAGTATTTTAGATCTATATTAGGCATTAGATGCTTCGAACCACTTTTTCTAACTCGCTTGATTTGATATTATATGAAATGCCTTATCTTTAACCTATAAATTAATGTAAGGTACAAACCACGGTTTTTCAGGAGAGCCAAAAAACGATTTTATCTTTTGAAATTTGTTATTATTTTTTATATTTATTATATATTTAATTAATTTTGACATAAAATGTAAATGTAATTTTTAAAGAGAGAATAAAATATCTATTTATCTATCTATAGCCTGCTCCAATTTTAATTGTGTCAAGAGCAAAGTTTCTCAGAGTTTTGTTTTCTTTCATACTATAAACAAACAAATTAAAGTTAAATTATGTAAACTTTAGAAAGAAAGAAAGTGGCTTATCTATCAGCGTCGATATCCGTGGATTCTGTAGGTACATGAATGTTGGTATCCATCTTATTGTATAGGTAATTTATGTGACACAACCAACAATCTAAAATATGTATAATGTAATTATGTTCCTTGCATGTTTTTTGGTAAACGACGCATTTCGATACTATAATTATTAATTACCACTTTATCGTTATAAGTACTATGTCGAACTAAATGGTTTGAAATGCTCAAAGTTAATAAAATGGTCCATATTAATTATTATTATA
The DNA here is from genome assembly GCA_907165275.2 of Zygaena filipendulae. NCBI lineage: Eukaryota > Metazoa > Arthropoda > Insecta > Lepidoptera > Zygaenidae > Zygaena > Zygaena filipendulae. The sequence continues at coordinate 7,725,590 of OU015675.1, forward strand.
TCCATACTAGCTGTTTTCTGCGGTGTCCGCGGGAATTCCGGGATAAAAGTAACCTAGGTATATACGGCTTACCCAGAACCAGAGGACTTCAGGCTCTTACCCCTCCACTGCACACTAGCCTTCGCCGCCGAGGTTTTCAGGGAGTAGAGGGAGGAGCACAGGATGGGGATGGTACAAAAGATCCCAAGGGTCGAAGTGCCGAGGCTTTGCTTGCCCACCCCATTGTCTAAGATAAGATAAGACCCTAGTATATCCGTAAGTGTACCCCTGACAACGTTTAAGCAAAGTTTCATGTTGATCGGTTAAGCCGTTAAGGCGTGAAAGCGTAACAAATAAACAAACTCACTTTCGCATTAAGGATAGTAGGATTCCATACTATCCAATATTACAATCTGTCAATATACATAATAAAAACATAGTCGGTTAGTAAAATAGCGAAAGTTTGTCTGTCTGTCTGTTACGTCATACGCCCTATAACATCTGATCATGTACCTAATGATGCGTATACACGTTGTCAAGGTTACAGAAAAGGACTTAGGTTACATTTATCCTAGATTTCCCGCGGGAAAGTCAAAATTTGGTAATCTGTTCTATTTATGAAGTCAAGGAGAATATTCACCTATAGAAAAATGCTGAGCTAGCTCTTCAAGAGTACGTATGTAGGTATTTTACTTTGGCAGACGTGTAACACCTTAGTCCATATCTTCACTTATCAGCGAGATTATGGACAAATGTCTGATCAATCGGTTAAAAAAAAATTAGAAAAATAATAATTATGTACTTACAATAATTTCACAGTTTACTGCACAGATCAAACATTATGGTAAGTAAATACCTACAATCAAAAATAAATTCATATGATTTAAAATGGATTTTTAATTGCTGCATGCCTACATTATGATTGAACACCTAATTTTTTATCACAAGCACGCTGTGGTTGTGAGCAAATACTCGATACTTCCTAAACTTTCTTCGCCAGAATCCCAAACAATCAATTTCAAAATCGGTCTATTCCATCTTTAGTTCTAACAGTATCAGTGACTACTTGGAGTAACACTTTCAAGCTAATATGGGGTTGAAAATAATGTAATAAATTCATCCATCCAGTTCCACCGTTCCTATTTCTATCTATACTAATATTATAAACAGCTAAAGTGTGTGAGTTTGTGAGTTTGTAAATTGTGTGTTTGTGAGTTTCTGACGTTGTAGGGGGTAATCTCTTGGTTTCCACGACACAAGCTAATAACAACTTACTGTGGGATCAAGTAGATCTGTGTGTTGTGATGTGGATTATTATTATTATCTCTGGATCTACTGAACCCATTTTCAAAATTCTTTCAATTATAGAAATCATAGCACGTCCTGGGTGACATAGGGTAGGTAATTTTTGTCCCGAAATTCCCACGGAAACTCCGAAATCACCGCGGGTGAAACCGCGGGGGACAGCTAGTAACATAAAATACTTGTCTTAACAAAGTAAGTTTTACTGTTACATTCTTTTCACCCAAAGTAAATACGTGACCTAATCGAATTTAATACATTTAGTTTTGTCAACGAATGTTCATTTACCTACATGACGAACAGCTTTGCGTGCTAAAATCATTTGGCAATAGCAATACCGATTGTCATCTGCTTTCATATTAAGCTGAGTTGATGACGTTTGTATCTGCAGGGCTATTATGTAACTTCTGTTACTACCATTTTAACAATATGCACATTTTGACATTATACTACAAGATTCAACTGCAATCAACATACTACGAAAATTGTAGCTGTCTAAATATGATTGATAAATCACAAAATTGCTATATGTTTCCAAATGAAATCGATAATAAATGATAGCAACAAATCCATATTAATGCTAGCTGTTCCCTGCGGTTGCACCCACGTTAACTTCGGAATTCCCGCGGGGATTCCGGGACAAAGAGTACCCTATCTCCTTCACTGTGCCCGTGACAATGTATATGCAAAATTTCATGATTATCAGTTGAGCCATTAAGGCGTGAAAGCGTAACAGATGTAATTAGTTTCACATTTATAAAATTACTAGCTGTGCCCCGCGGTAGTTTCGGAGTTCCCGCGGGAATTCCAAGTTATTCGGTCCTTCTCTGTACCCCTGACAACGTGCATGCCAAATTTCATCCAAATCCGTTCAGCCGTTTTTGCGTGATTGAGTAACAAACGTCCAAACATGCAAACATCCAAACATCCAAACATCCAAACATTCACACTTTCACATTTATAATATTAGTAGGATATAGTAGGGATTATAAAAAGGTTAAGGTTTGTGAATTGTGGGTTTGTGAGTTTGTGAGGTTGTAGGGGGTAATCTCTGGATCTACTGAACCGATTTTAAAAATTCTTTTACTAATAGAATGCTGTAGTGTTCCTGAGTTTCATAGGGTACTTCTTATTCCGGAATTCCCGCGGGAACTCTGAAATTACCGCGGGTAAAACCGCGGGGTAACAGTGTAGTAGTGTTATATAATTGCACTGTTGTTTGAGTTTGAACCTCCGCCGTCATTTCTAGCGAGCGAGCCTTTTTACCGCTAGGTCACTACTGCACTTAATACATATAATACTAATTTGAAATCAAATCAAATATTCTTTACTAGATGTGCCCCGCTGTTTCACCCGCGTAAAACGTTTTCATATAACAACTCTTTTTCCCGACATCCGATTTAAATTAAATAAAGCCTATATGTAGCTCCAGGCTAAGCTTACCTAATCTACCTGTGAAAACCGCATGTCAATCCGTACAGTAGATTCGGAAATAATCGCAAACAGACAGACAGACAGACAGACAAGAATTTTAATTATTTTTTTGTGGTTGGTTACTCTTCTTTTATCGCCCCCTGTCAATTTTTGTTAAAAATATTCAATGTACAGAATCGCGGATTCTACTCTTTTATTATAGTATAGAAGTATAGATTGTTATCACAATAACAATAAAAAATACATAAGTAAGTAACTAAAATAGGCAACAAAGCACGGCCATATTGTTAAAAAGCAAATCTCTTATAATCAATCATCTTAAATGGAGTAGAAGCGCGCTATAGTAGATTATGCACCGAGGGAGTAAAGCACTGTCTTAAGTCATCGGCGGCATATTGGACCCTGAGCGTAACGATGGACTCCAGAGTTAATCCCCGAGCGTAGTGAGGGTATTTAAAATATAACTTCCGAGCGAAGCGAGGGAGTTATGTAGAGTCCTGAGTGAAGCGAGGGGTTTAAGCTGCCCGTGACGAAGACAGGCTTTATCCTCGAGGTGCATACTCTACTTTTCATACCTACTGCGAGACATAAAACCTCTTTACACGGGCAGACGGTTTATTCGAATATAGAACTGGTCACCACAGGCAGATCACATAAAAAGAAAACAAAACGCTAAGAGTTTTCCTCAGAAGAATATGCTTAGTTATTCTTCTGAGGAGTTTTTCTACAAATTACGTTCTAAACTCAAATCACTTTACTCCCTTGGGAGTTTCATACATTACCTCCCTCTCTTGGGTTGGGATGTAATGCTTTGCTTTACGTTGAGATTGCGTGATATGTAATTGGACATTATCGAGTAGGTGGTATGAAAAATTAATTAGAGGGTTACTGTCACCGATGTTACATCTTTGTTTCTACTGTAGGAACTTTACTATAACATGGACAGCAGAAGCAAAGACACTGTCGCACTGAACACTCGTTGTTACATCGACAGTGAGTATATCAACTCTATACATATTATTACATAACTAGCTAGGCCCCGCGGTTTCACCCGTATGAGTTTCGGAATTCAATGAACTCCAAAGTAGCCTAATTTACTTCTCAAACCTTCCCTGAACTTCCACAAATATTTCAAGGTCCAATTAGCGAAATCGGTCCAGACTCCAGCCAGTCGTTTGTCTCGAGTTAAAACTCATAATACCTACACAATATAAAGATGTTAGGTGTACAAAAAAGCTTTATTGAACATAAACATGAATCTTACAGATTGCGAAAATTAAACTAGACAGTTAATTTATGCCCCAAAGCGGACTTATCCCGCGAGGGGATTTCTTCCAGTCAATCTTTGAATAATAACCGAAAGTTTCTGAAGTAAACATTGGCGGGATAGGAGATAGAGAGAAAAGAGGTGATGAGTAAAAATAAATATAAATAAAAAATAAATATATAAAGTAAGTAAGTTTTTTTGTTTGTTTCTTAAGCTTTCACGCCTTAACGGCTCAACCGATCAGCACAAAAATTTGCACACGTGTAGTGTACTGAGAAGGTCATCATAGTGTCTAGAATTCCGGGAATTCCGTAATTACCACGGGCGAAACCGCGGGGAACAGCTAGTAAACACAATAAATATAATGATTCAATAGGCACAAAGCTATAAGGATAAAAAAAAAATTATTCGCTGTATTCACAAACTTAAATAAATAACTAAACAAAATAAAATAAATAGAATATATGTATATATTTTTTTATAAAACACAAATCTCAATCATCTTTGCCTATGCTCCGGTAACTGATTAATCCCACGGCGATAAAAGGTTTGATCTTTTGACGAAAGAAAACCATCCATGAATCTTTTTGCACTGAATTTTCATTTTGTTAGTGTAACTAATCTTGCAACGACCGGAATAGGTGAAAATCACGGGATGCACCGTCTGCTGAATACACCGAGTGCGGTAAACTTGCCATAAGTAGGTATACCTAATAAAAGCCAGCCTTTTACGGTCTTTTATCGGGTCCAAACCCGCGAGATGGCGGGCTTTTATTGAGTTTAAACCCAAGCACCGAGTTGATACCATCTATAATTTTATTTTAAGTCATATATTACAGTGTGGTGGACATATGAACTTCTATGAGGCCTGGCGCTATCATGCTGCAGTATCACTGGTAGAGGTTTTTGTCCTGCAAATCGTATTTTTTCATTGATTTTATCCGTTATTTTTTTATTGACAACTGTAGCGTTCTCCGGTTTCCCCTGGTTGGAGTTACTCATAATATACCACCAAATAGAAAGCAATTTAAAAAAAAAAACAAAATCACGTTTTGGTATTGATGCCGTTGTTTGTCCAGGGTCAAAACAAAGTTTTCGACGTTTAGAATTCTCATACTAAACCCCCTTTCGTCACCTGTTACAATTTTCCACAAAAAACTTTTTTTTCTGCCGTGAAAGCAACGACAGACAGGAGTCAAGTCGTGTCTCGCGTTGTCCTGGGGTTAATTCATGAGGTCGAACTCTTTCTCATTCTCTTTGTCACTCACACTCTTTTTAAACTGAAGTCGTTTAAATAAGAAATGAATGGAATATGTGCGTGTAGACGATGTAGACTGTGACATCTGCATACTTTGTGAATCTCCCTGACGGTCCTGATTGAAAACAAGCACTAGAAGTGCTTGCACTCATCGCGAAATGCTGAGACAGGAGTCCTTTTTGATTAAGAGGAACCAAACCGTTTTGGTCATGGGGAAACAAACCGTTTTGGTCATGGGGAAACAAACCGTTTTGGTCATGAGGAACCAAACCGTTTTGGTCATGGGGAACCAAACCGTTTTGGTCATGGAGAAACAAACCGTTTTGGTCATGAGGAACTAAACCGTTTTGGTCATGGGGAACAAAACCGTTTTAGTCATGGGGAACCAAACCGTTCTGGTCATAGGAAACCAAACCGTTTTGGTCATGGGGAACCAAACCGTTTTGACCATGGTCTCATCGAGAACCAAGCCGTTTGGTCTCGGTTTCCAAATAAATGCTTTTGTTCTTAACGTCCCGTCTATCTGTTCCGTGTTGTTGCTTTGTCAGCAATGAATGAGATGTTGGCGTATCGCGGTGCGGCCGGCCCGCTGAGAATCTTGCGCAGGATCGGTTGCTGTCGCCTGGATCTCTCGTCCCCAAGGTGGCAGCGGCGCCTGCACATGGTCTATCGATGCGTGATGCTGCTATTTTTGAATCTCTTCGTCTTGCAGTTGTTTTTGAAGTGTTGGGTGGTAAGTTGAGCAGGAACATAAAATATAGAAGTTTTTGTTTTTATACCTATTGTTAAAGATATTGAAAGAGAATAGATTAACTACACGCTCGGCCGCTAAGCTTTCCTCTTGAACCACGCAGCGGTCAAAAATGATCTCATGCTAACAAAATGCCGCTGGCTAGCAGAGACTATTGTCTATAGATACCACTTGACGGAAAGCTATGTGATTGGTTATTTGAAGTTTTGTGGTGACTGGTATTTGATTGCGTCGCAACGATGTGATTGGTTTTTATTTTGATCATTTCCCCCCGCAAGAATTGGTTGAAGTGGAAGAGTTTGTATTGTTTGTCTATTCTCTTATAATGTCTTGGCCTATTTTCATTCAATTTCGAGATATAGACTAATGAAATATAGGTACTATTTTTATTACTTACTGTTTATTACATTCTGTTATACCTAATGTTAAAATAAACGTGTATTTATCATACAAAAAAGAAACATTCAAGAACGGGTCATAGAACCCTTCCTCTATACCTGACATGTTTCATTCGGAATTCCATTCGAAATTTTCAAGTCATCAATCAATATGAGGTCATCAAATGAGCCTTGGAATGGTAGATTTAAAGCATCATATTATATTTATCACCAGACACGAAGGGATCTGGACAAAATGACAGAAAGCCTTTTAATACTGTTCTCCGGCACCGATATGATTTATAAGGAGTGTGCAGTTCAGGCGAGAGGCGACAAAATTGAAGAACTCCTCAACGTCCTTCGAGGTGAGGTCTTTATTATCCTGTATATTTATTTATTTATTGGTCTGCCAACAGATTTAGATTAGAAAATATTATATACTATACGGTTTCACCCGCGGAAATTTCGAAAATTCCGTAGGAATTCCGGGATAAAAAGTACCTTATGTCCTTCTCTGTACCTCTGACAATGTGTATGCAAAATTTCATGATGATCGGTTGAGCTGTTGAGGCGTGAAAGCATACTTTATTCCGACACTTCCAACAATTTATCGTTATTTTTCAACCAATTTACACCTTTTCAGTGGTTGTTGAGGTTATCGCGAACAGACAGACAGACAGACGCGACGGAGTACTTTGTTTTTTAATATGTATGATATTTATGTAAGGAGGCTGGAGAAGTTTGGAAAGACGGGATCAACACTAAAATATGTGACGCGAACCGGCAGCCCGCGGACTTGTTGGACCGTACAGAGAGTTTCCATTTTTCGACTTTATCCAGATTTATCGACGCGTTAACGTCTGGCTGGATCGAGACACGCGGCAGCGTGCAAGCCAAGTTAACAAAATAGAACTAGACGCAGCGATGAAAAAAAAAAAATTTTTCTATTTCGCCGCTTGCGCAAGTCGCCATCACTTTCTCTCGGATGCAGTGTTACAGTACGTGATCGGTTCAATTATTTTCGATAGAGCCTCTAAATTCCCGATCGTTTCCAGGACCGATATTCAACAAAAACATACCGAAGCACAAGCAAATCCTACAACGCACGGCGATAAAAAGCGAATGGCTTCTTAATATATTCAATTATTTGGGCCTTGTGATTTGCTCTCTCTGGGGCGTGTTCCCGTTCGTACTCTATTTTAAAGGCAAACCAGTGGAATTCACGGTGTGGTTTCCATTCGATGAGTCTGTTATACCTTGGTAAGATATAGCGGAAGAGTTATAGACTTAGTAGTAGATTAATAGAGATAGAACGATGTACAAAACACGTGGAGCCATGGAGTAGGCTATTTGACTACTTTTTTTTCTAGATTCCATTTAGTCCGTCAGTTAGATAATAAAAAAATAGCAGACACGTATTTTTTGCTTTTTCAAATTAATTAAAATATACCTGGATAAAGCGCATTAAAGTTCGGGAGTGGGGACGTAACGTCATACGCAACTAAAAACTGCGCTTGCTTGTGACGTCACGCGACATTTCGAATCGACGTATGTCCGCTATTTTTTGCTTACGTAAAAAAGAAAAAAAAATACGTGTATAATATTTTTTATGAATCTACACGACGAGCTGAAAATAAAAATGTAGTCAAATAGCCTATTGAGTGTGGTGGGACCACATTAAGACGTCTCCGGCGTGAACGTAACTTCGCGGCGTTCTACGTGCACACATCGAATGTGTTTCTGCTTCAATTTCGAACGGAATGTTGTGTGTTGTGTATATTCTCTATGGGTAATCGTAATAATATCTCTATGAACTGCTAATATTTATATCTTTAAATCTAGAACCATGAAATTATGCACAAACATTCCTTAAGTGACTTAGGTGTGCACTAAGAAATGGTTTTTAAAAATTTAACCCCTAAAGGGGTGCAAAGTTTGTATGGAACAATTCCGGGAGAATTTCGAAATTATCGCGGGCAAAACCGCGCGGGACAGCTAGTCACCACTAAAATGATATCTAGGTTGTAATTAACTTCAAAATTTTATTTTAGTTTTTTTATTGCGTTATATGGACAATATTGTCGATACAAACCAATTTATTAAACCGAGTGAAAAATTTATGAAAATGGCGCTAAAAATTAGCGCGAATTCGTTTGCGTACGGAGAGGCTGGGCAAAGGTCGCGCGTGTCATACAGCCGGCTAGGGTTTTTTTAAAAAATATTTTTAGATATTTCATCAGTAATGAAATGAAATGAAATAAACTTTATTCGTTACGACAACCTTTAATATGCAATAACAAAAAAGAAGCATAACCAGCGTGTCGCAATAAAAAGGCAACCAGCTCAGCTAATTCGGGAACCGTTGGGGGCCCGACGCTGATCTTCCGCTGGTGCCGCATTTCTGTAAGTTTTTTTTATAGAATAACATATTATATGTTTTTAAATAGCTTTTATTATGTTACAGGTTCTACGTGGTGGTAGTGTTCTCATGGTTCCAGGTGTCCATATGTGGCTTCGTGAATACGAACCTGGATGTTTTCATTACGCACTTCTTAGCACAATACAAAACACAGATTACTATTCTCAAGTAATTCCGCTCGCGTTATTACCTACATTCTCTATAGTCTATGGTGGTAGGGCGCTTTCCAATGCCCTGCTGGCCAGCTACCACCTTCAAGTTGATAATCTGTCGCCGAGCACCTACCGGTGTGTTCCGGCAGCCCCACTTGAAAGTCAGTTCCCATCCCCATTCCAGGTCGTATATACAGCTGGTTAAAAGCGGTATTGTAGAATAGTTTCTTTTTTAAATATGAGTGAACGAACGAAGGAAAAGCACTTTATTGAGCATTAGAATCAGTAGAAATAACAATAACATAGATATACAATTATTATCATAACTAAGATGAGCGCTTCCTCGCCAACAACCTATGTATATAGGTAGGCGAGATGAAATATGTAATTCATATTGTGTATTTGTAGATAAATAAATAAATAAAAAATAAAAATAAATAAAAACTAATAAAAATAGAACGTTTTAAGTGGCTCCATAAGGGCGGCCTTATGGACTAAATAAAGCGATCTCTTCCAGGCTACCAGGTGGAGTAAAGAAATATCTATGACAGTAGAAACAGTATGTATAGGTGGTGCAGTACACTGAGAAAATTAAAATACTGTACATTATACTGATTATATAAATTAAATATATAATGAGAAATTATTAACGATGATGCTTTTTTACCAATGGACGCAAAGGCTAAAATACTTCTTTTTTCAGGCTAGATCTAGAATCGGTGGTTGAATTGGCAAAAGACGACGCATCGCGTAACTCAGAAGAGTTTACAATATCATTTAAAAGACGCTTTCGTGATATCCTCGAGCATTATAATGAAATTATTAGGTGAAAAATGCAATTTTCTTTAGACTGAGGTGCAATATTTAAAACAAATCGTTGGGAAAATAAATATGTAAATAGGATTTAAATTGTATTAATGCTGTCACCCGCGGTTTCACCCGCGGTAATTTTGGAGTTCCCGCGGATATTTTCGGGTAAAAAGTATCCTATGTCACTCAGGACTACAGCAGCTTTCTATGAGTGAAAGAATTTTCAAAATCGGTTCAGTAGATCCACAGATTACCCCCTACAACGTCACAAACTCACAAACTTTACCTCTTAATAATATACATAGTATAGACTAGCTGTTATTATTATACACAGGTTTTACCCGAAGTAATTTCGGAGATCCCGCAGGTACCTTTACGTCCTTCTCTGTACTCCTGCAAACGTCATGCGAAATTATATGATTATCGGTTAAGTGGTTAAGGCGTAAAAGCGTTACAAACAAACAAGTAAACTCACATAATATTTTAACGATAGCTATTTCACCCGCGGTTTCACACTCGTTAATTTAAATAAGTGTCTAATGATTTTTAATTTTCTAACTGACGGACTAATTAGAATTTTGATTTTCAAAAGTCATCAACTGCATACCTATTTCATGCGATTTCTTCGGAATTACCGCGGGAATGGGCACGATGACGGGTATAAAAATCAAAATTCTAATTGAGTCCGTCAGTTAGTAAAAATATAATAGACGCGTAGCGTAGGTTTTTTTTTTTTGAAATAAAAAAAAATACCTTGATAAAACGTATCAAAGTTCGGGAGTGAGGGCTCAGGACGTCTTATCTAAGTATAAAGTGTACCTAGGCGTGAGGTCACACGAAATTTCAACACAGCGTATCGACTTTACTTTTTATTACTTAAAAAAGGAAAAATAGGTGCGAATAAGAACCAAAATTTTGTCATCTAATAGCCCATACCAGGGTGCAAATTACTCTATGTCATTTTCTGTACCCCTGACAATGTCTATGGAAAATTTCAGGCGATGTGATCCGCGTTAATTTCGGATTTCCGGGTTTAATTTTAAGGAGAATAGTGTACCTACCTATGTTGAACTAATTTGTGTAACTTTCTCCAGTTTCGCAGCAAAGTTTCAGGATATATTCGACGACGTGATCGCGTACCAGTTCCTTGTCAGTGGTTGGATTTTGTGCACCACCGCCTACAGAATGGTCAAAGTGAGAATTACTTTTTTTAGGGTTTCCTCCTAAAAAAGGTCATGGACACGGCCACCCGAGGATTTGTTTTGTTCGCATAACACAATATATAAACTACTAAACCGATTATGATGACACTTTCCTAAAAACTAAAGGGTCTTTCAATAAGGACGGGTCGATTTTGACATGAAATAAAAAAGGCCGTGTGTGAGATTTTAACGATTTTTTTTTTTTATTTGAAAGAGCTATATATGCCATTATGTGTGGAAAATCACATCGTTTAAATGTCCGCCGCGGCTTCTCACGGTGGCACGAATTCGAGTTGTCCAATGTTCAACAACTCTGCCGCATAGTTCGGGTTGAATTTCAGCGATAGCCTGAGCTATGTTGACTTTAAGGGCATCGGTCGATTGTGGCTTATTGGTATAGACCTGCGACTTAAGAAAACCCCACAAAAAAAAGTCTAAAGGTGATAAGTCGAATTTGGCCACCAAACGTTGGAGAGTCGACTTTGAAGGACCACCTCGTCTGCCGTAAAATGGGCGCAATGCACGTAACGTTTGCACTAACGAACACTCATTTTGGTAATACATTTTTAACATTTGGACGTGTTGCTCAACCGTGTAACTTGCCATGGTGATTTGGCATTACTAACTGAATAAAAAAATATAGGTTAGAAAGACGACGTTAAAACAACATGGCCGCCACAGGCTGCCAACATCGACCCGTCCCTATTGAAAGACCCTTTAGTGTCGACTAGGGAAAACGCGTTCTAACTAAAAACGGGTTTTAACTGTGACTTATATAATACTAGCTGTTCCCAGCGGTTTCACTCGCAGTAATTTCGGAATTCCCGCGGGAATTCCCTGTATAAAAGTACCTACCCAATGTCCCATTTCAAAGTCCATCAAATTCCGTTCAGCCGTTTTAACGTGACTGTGTAACAAACACCCATCCATTATGTACAGTCTAGGTCAGGATTTATTAATAAAACTAGCTGTTCACTGCAGTTTCACCCGCGTTAATTTCAGTGTTCCCGCGGGAATTCCGGGACAAAAAGTACCCATGTCCTCCTCTGTACCCCTGACCCCTGAGCCGTTAAGGCGTGAAAGCGTAACAGACAGACAGACAGATAGTTAGACAGAGTTACTTTCGCATTTATAATATTATTATGTTTGGGATAAACGCATATTGAATGTGTTTCAGGTGGATGTTTTGTCGATACCGTTTCTGTCGCTAGCGATGTATATGGTGTGCATGCTCACGCAAAGTTTTCTCTACTGTTACTTCGGCAATGAAGTTATTTATGAGGTATTTACACTAATAAAGATGGAAATTATTATACATTAGCAGTTCCATGCTTCATTCGGTTTTACCACGGATCAAATGTACTCTATGTTCGTCTCTGTATCCCTGACAACGTGTACCTAATGTAAAATTTCACGACGGTCGGTTGCGCCGTTAAGGCGTGAAAGCGTAACAAACAAATAAAGTCACATCCGCATTTTATAATATTAGGTATTTAAATCAAGAATCGAATTCTGAATACTTTCCTTCGATAGGTCCCATGTTTTATCTTCCACGTTGTATATGATATTAATCTTACACGTTGTATATGATATTTGCAGAGCCAGAGTATCATGGACTCCGCATATGCTATGGACTGGTTGGAACTGCCTGTGGAGGGGAGACGATCTCTGCTGATATTCAGGGAGAGAGTCAAGCGTCATATAGTGCCTATGGCGGGGTTTATCATACCGTTGTCTGCCGATACATACATCCAGGTGCGTGTACTGAGACCAGCTGTTACCTAGCCGTTAATTTGGGAGTTCCCGCGGGCATTCCGTGAACTCCGTTCTTGCTTCTCTCCTGTAAACTATCTATTCCTATCAAATTTCAACGTAACTAACCCTAACCTAGCGACTAACTAGAGTAACTAACCTCTGCGAGCGAGCCGCGGCAGTGGAAACTGTCGCGGCTCGCTCGCAGAGCTTGCTCGCGCGGGCCAAAGACAAAATATGTTTTGCACAGAAATAGGAGCTCTGGGCTGGCAGTCTCGACAAAGTTACTTTAACGTCTCGTCGTTGTCAAAAAAACTTTATCGTATAACGAATAACATTATCAAAACGTTGTCAAGATTGCAAGAAGCAGAGCAGCTTGGCAAGCTACGCCTACTTTGTCCACAAAAAACCACACCATTGACCACTTTGTTTATCTCAAATCCATAGTTTACTTCTTTGTAGGTATAATTTTTTAATCAATATATTGTTACAGATTTTGCGGGCGTCATATACATTTTATGCAGTACTGAAGCAGACAGATGAACGCTAATAGATCTAAGCATTTCTATACCCGTAGTAAAAGTAGTGGATTAAGGCTCCTGCACTGGTGAAACTAGTGTCACCCGCTTCAGAAAGTCAGTCTTCTGATATTTCATTTCAAAAGAAACTGGTAGTAGAGTATGTAAGATAGAGTAGGTACTTGAATAGTTTTTGACGATTATTTTGTAAAGATCGATGAGAATAAACGAAACGCAATCAGCTATATGATATTTTAGACCACATCAAACTATTTTTTCTAGCTCACACTTGCAGGTTTCATAGAATTTCAGTAACTTATATCCTCGTATCTACTATAATATTTAATTGCTATAGGGGCTGAGCAAGTTGTGGTAAATATCTGTATTAATGCATGTCCTTATTAAAATTTTAATTACTTAGTATATCTAATTACTTATTAAATGTGCCAGCACTTAGCAGTCTAGAAATACCTAAGGTAGTGTACATTTTTATTCTTCTAACATTGGCGTAATAGAATGTATATGGGACCTGCCTACCTTGTTTTTTAATTAAATAATTGTACTTACATAATATATTATGCACTAGCTGTTCCCTCGCGGTATCACCCGCGGTAATATCAGAGTTCTCGCGGAAATTCCAGGACAAGAAGTCCCCATGACACTCAGGAATACTGCAGCATACTATTGGTTCAGCAGATTCAGAGATTACCCCCTACAACCTCTCAAACTCACAAACTTTATCACTTTATAATATCTATCATTACCTATAGATTATAGAGTGTAGATTAGAATAGAATAGATAGAAAAAGTTTATTTGATACTATAAAGATAAAATAAGCATTATAATAACATTGTGTTTTATAGAATACTATAGCTGCGCCCTGTGGTTTCACCTGCGGTAATTTCAGAGTTCCTGCGAGAATTTCGGAATAAAAAGTAGTCCTTCTCTGTATACCTCACAACGACAACCTGTATACCACATTTGATGATGATCAGTTGCGCCGTTAAGGCGTGAAAGCGTAACAAACAAACAAGAAAACTCACTTTCGCATCTATAATATTAGTTAGGATTGTGTAGAATAAATAAATACTTGTATCTGTGAATGAAATGTAACGTAATGTTTTTATTTTACTTTATACAAAGACTTTCGGTTGTTATAAACAAAAAATATTCCAAGCAGAAAGCCGATATTTGAAAACAAATCTTCACATAATAAATGCAAGGCAACGAGATTATAAAGTAACTACCAGCTGTTTACATTTACAATATTAGTTATAATAATAAAAATAACCCACTTCACAACACACAGATCTACTTGATCCCACAGTAGGTAAGCTAGTATTAGCTTGTGTCGTGGAAACAAAGCAAACGTGGTATATACTACATAGAATTAAATATATATTATTCTATAGATAGGTATATAAATACACCCAGACTGGAAAGTGGAACCCTGTGTTCATCACAAAGTGCACCCCCACCGGGAATCGAACCCGGAACCTCTTGATTAGTGGGCAGGCGTGGTGACCTACTACGCCAATCGGTTCGTATTAGTATGTATATAAAAAATTCCATGCAAAACATTGCAAAACTCATACACCTGACATGACTGTGTTTATTGTAAGGAATTTGTTTTGCTGTTAAAGCAATAAAATTGAACTTAGGACCGCGAGTTCAAAGTTTCCATCGCAATGACCTTGATACATTTAATTTCGCTATATCAGCACTCTGATTGTTGGTGGTCTGCAGTGTGATTTATTACACAGTCGCTACTTATGTTATGGTAAACGTGTTAGATGCTAAATGAGACGTTTCATTGAAACAGATGTATTTCGACGACTACGTGACGTAACTCATAGTTTTTCTACATTATTTTCCGTCTCAAATCTCTCTATAGCCTTCTCATTATAGCATTTTATTTATGTAATTAATTTTAAAGGATCGCCAACAGGTAGATTCCCATTTATTTATTGAATATATACGAAAATAATTACAAATTTTGAGACATTCATCCGCTAACATTAGGTACCATAAGCACGCACATATCGGATGGCAAACAAATTACAGGTCAATTAATGCGAAAAGTGCGTTTATGTCATTGAAAGTAAAAAAGTTAGCCTTAATAGCCTGAGTGACCTAATGACATGCGTAGAAAACTTTCTTAAAAATAATACGGTCTATAGAAAATGTTGTTAAATTAAAGGTGTCAAATACGTGCGCTGCCGACTTATAGTATAAAATTAATCGCAATTAAACAGAGTAACAAAAAAAAGGGTTCTGAATACTGACAAAAACTACATTTTGCAATGAGAGAAAAATATTATGATTGTTGAAAGTAGAAAAATCGATTGTATTCGTGTAAAGTATAAAATAAATAACTTTATTATTAAGAAAATTGCTAAAGCAAATTAATTTCGCAGAAATTTAACGGTTGCTTTATTGTGTTTTGTTTTGTTTACAAAATTTCGTCAGTATCGAATTACGGGCGCGTAATACGAAATACGGCGCGTGGGCCGGATGATACAGCGTGGATAGCGTGATGTCATCATTGAACAGGTCAGTTTCTTAGTACCGCGTAGGTTAATGGTGTTAACTATACTAATAAATACGAATCCTGACATGGAGAGGTAATTTTCTTCCTCCAATATTTTAGTAATTAAACATCTTCCATTTTTATAATAGGCTAGTTTCCTGGGTAAAAAAATCAAAATTCTATTTAGTCCGTCAGTTAGATAATAAAAAAATAAAAGACACGTATTTTTTGCTTTTTTAAAATAATGGAAATATGCATAGATAAAGCGCATTAAAGTTTAGGGTGGGGGACTCGTGACGTTACCGCTCGCTATAACGTGCGAACAAACTGTAGCGAGGCGTGACGTCATGTGAAATTTCGACTTGATATATCTCCGTTATTTTTTGGTTACATAAAAAAAAATACGTGTCCAATATTTTTTAATAATCTACAAAACGGACTAAAAAAAAAATTAGGAAACTAGCCTATTATGCCAAAATGGCGACATACAGAAATGCGGCAAAAAAGTCAAACTAATTTGCTTAATTTTGATGTTAAATTTAATGACAATTAGCACTGAACTTCAATATTCTGTTAAAAGATACGTTCAAATAACATTTCGTTGTTTGGATTGGTTATATGAGACTGAAATACCTAGACTGGCTGGAAAAATCGATCATACCTACTTATATAAAAAAAAAAACTCACCATTAAACTCGGGATCCGGTACACTTTGATCCATAGCGTTTCTGAACGAAAACAAATGCTTCTCCAAATCACCCTCCTGCGGGACGCCGCCATTTCTGAACTTGAGCTTCCCGCTCGGCTCGTTCGTCAAAAGCGCGGGAAACAGCCCGGGATCGTACAAAATGGCGATGCGTTCGCCTAAAAACTTATCGTCCCTGTTCTGTATTATGCCGTATTTCTCGTACAGGTTGTCGAATGGTACTTTCTTCGATGTGCACTGTACCGTTGGCACGTTCCAGTACACGGTGTATGGTTTTTTCGTGTCCCTCAACGTTTGATCCTCGATATCGCTCGGCATGTCGATGATGTAGTAATTGTTGCTGTGCAAAAGAAAACATGGCGTTATTAAAAATTTCAATATTATTATTCTATTGTTGTCTGTTTTAAGGCAGTAGCTGTGGGATTGGAATGAATTAATGAATAAATAACAGCTGACACTAACGGAGACGGTTAAAAGCTGACGTAGATACTTATAAGACTGCACGGAATGCGCCGCCGGAGTCTGTTTCCAGATAGCTGTGTATTACCAGCGGTGACACTCCATACAAATGAGCTGATTCAAGTACTTTCCTACAAGTAAAGACGGCTGACTTGTACGTACACGTTGTGTGCGTGTGTGCGTATCATAAGGTTGACAGCGAGCTGACAGTGACAGCTGTCAGTAAACTACCTACCTAGCACTAAACTTCGCGTGGCATGAGGAAGCATGAAACATGTGAGAGGCGGAGGCCGGAGAGTGTCGCTTCTATACGTTGTAATATTCTGTATTCTTTGGTATTATTATAATATTATCTTATATTATATCTTATCAAGACTAAAGTCCTAGAGTGAATATTTGCTGTCGTTATATAACAGAAAGAATTATGAAAAACAATAAGATCAATACGTTAAAGATGTAGATTACATTTCGAATAGTAGTTTAGTTGTAGGTAAGTGATGTTGCAGTAAGTACCATATTAGACATCATTAGACATTAGACATATTAGATATCCAGAATAAACAGAGATATTTTTTTGTAGAATTGGTTATTGGTTATAAGTAGGTACTAGGTAGGTACTGTATAGTGTATATACTTTCACATGCGTTTAGTAAAAAGCTGCTGTATTTACATTAAAAACTGACACTTCGATTTCATTTAGATACATAGCTGTTTAGTGACGTTTGTATATTTTTTTAACTATTAGCATATTATGTCACGTAGTTTTTAGAACCTAATCTAGGTACCTAATCCTAATCTAATCTTATATAATACTAGCTGTGCCCCGCGGTATCACCCGCGTGAGTTTCGGAGTACCCGCGGGGATTCCGGGATGAAAAATGGATAGTAGCCGATTCTCAGACCTACTGATTATGCATAAAAAATTTCATGAGAATCGGTCAAGCCGTTTCGGAGGAGTACCTATGGGAACGAACATTGTGACACGAGAATTTTATATATTAGATGATCCTAATTTAATTATGATTTGACGATCACTTTTACTGATGTTTTATGTGGGTATATTACTTTATTTTTTGTAAAAGTGAAATAAATAAATCTAATCTAATCTAAATTCTTTGTTACGAGATTGAGGCTGCGACTAGAGAGAAAAACAGTTCAGTTATTGGTCCCCATCAAAAAGGTAGAAAAAAAAAAAATTTAAGTTTGTTTATTTTTTTCTATACTAAGTATACCTACTAGTATTTTCTGTTCTCAATCAATTAATCAATGGGCTGTTGATTAATTTTTATTTTTTAGTCCGTCTTGTAGATTATTAAAAAATATTGGACACCTTAAGGTTGCCTTGAAAAGATTGCCTCTAGCAATAAGGCCGCCTTTTTCTCTGTATCTACTTTTTATGTGTCTTAGTTTTTATTTTCTCTTCTGGGGCAATAAAGCATATTTGATTTGATTTGATTTGATTTGATATTTTTTCTTTTTTTACGTAATCAAAAAATAACGGCGATATATTGATTTGAAATTTCGCGTGAAGTCACTATTCTGACAGTTTGTATGGCGGTTGTGCGGTTAGTGACGTCACGACCTCCTCATCCTAAACTTTATTTTTTGATTTTCAATAGTAGTCAACATCCCTATTCCCGATCATGGTTGCATCAACAGCTTCATCGATCAAATCTCTGTAAGTATAATTTTGTTTACCGAACCAGTCGGGCAGTGCTCCGCTTCCCTCGTTTCGAAGTTGGAAAGTTAAATCCATCGTCAATTTACCATCTGTTTATTTTGTCTGGTAAACATTTTATTTTAGGCTGATATCAAAATAAAATAAATGGAAGATTTCATTATACAGTACGTATAACATTGCTTACCGATTCAGTCGATTTTCGATCACCTTTGGTATCAAAGTGAGGTGATATTTTATACAAAAATTGTTTGTTATATTATTATACTCAATTTAAAATAGCACAATCTTTATAAATAAAAATGTACTCTATGCGTTACTAAACCATTGGTCCGATTGTGATGAAACTTTGGCGGGTTGTTCTGCCTGCGATGCCAAGGGTCCTAATATAAAGAGATCAAAATTCAAAATTCAAAAGCCAATTATTACTTAGGATTGGTTACAATCACTTGTAATCGTCAGCAGGTTCTTAGAACTATAAATTACCGTCAGCTCAGAGTAAATATGGACGCAGATAAGCAATAACATGTTAACCCACAAAATTAAGTTATTGATTTAGAACGCTTTATTGAGAGTTAGAGAACGTTTTTTTATTATGTGTTTACCCTATTACATTTTTTAAATATGTGACAAAATGTTGAATATGAAAAAATCCTGACACAAAATGGCGCTATAATTTTATAACACGATTTACTCAAAATTTGTCCAGTGTGAACACACTATTGCTTATCTACGTCCTCTGCTGAGAAGAACTGACAAGAAACTCAGCAGGGCTGTCTTTTAATGACCGTACTTATAAACGGAGAACTAGGGGAACAAAAAACAGTAATTGGATCGAGCAATTCATTCCCAAACGTCTGTATCATTTAAATAGTCTACTACACTATAATATGCTTTATCGCATAATCTGTGTACCTAATCATGCGAGAGTTCCGAAACTCACGTGGGTGAATCTCCGAAACGGTTGGACTAATTTTGACGGGACTTTCACTGGTAATTGGACATAGATAAGCAATAGTGTGTTAACCCACACTGGAGAAATTTTGAGTAATTAGTGTTTTAAAAGTATAGTAGCGCCATTTTCTATCAACATTTTTATGTTCAATATTTAGTAACATATTTAAACAATGTAATAAGGTAAACACATAATCAAAAAAGGTTCCCTAACTCTCAATAAATTGTTCTGAATCAATAACTTAATTTTGTGGGTTAACATGTTATTGCTTATCTGCGTCCAATTAGCTGATGTTATAAGGAGTTCGGCTATTTGGCTGTGGCCGTGTTGCATATCTCGGGACTCCGGGTGCTGTGACGGCAGCCTGGCAGTCGCTCTATCATTCCCCGAACGGTAACTTATGGAGAAAGTTTTATTTTTATGTCATAGGGGGCAAACGGGCAAGTGGTACAACTGATGGTAAGCGATTACTGCCGCCCATAGACATCTGCAACACCAGAAGGCATGCAGGTGCGTTGCCGACCTGGAATGAGGATGGCAACTGGCTTTCAAGTGAGGCTGCCGGAACACACCGTTAGGTGCTTGGCGACAGATTTGCAACTTGAAGGTAGTAGCTAGCCAGACGGGCACTAGAGAGCGCCCTACCACCATGATTTGGTTTCCTCACGATGTTTTCCTTCACCGACAGCTCAAGCTCATTGTTAGGGTTTGAACCTGCGCCTTGCGGCGTTTGATCCGAACGCACCAGCCACTGAGCTATCATCGCTATAAAATTCACACATTCGCTACATTATGTAATACCTACTAAGAACTTTCACAAATAGAAATATTATGCAATACCGAAAGGATATTTATGTATTAAAATACAAATAAATATTGACGTATGCATGCTAATTTTTCATTTGAGCATAGAAAGTTGTTTGGTCCAAACACACAGTAGAACATAGATATACTTAAACTATCTGACTTAAGGAACTTTCGCTGTGATCCATCTCATGGTTTATTTAATCTGTTTAGAATTAGCGATTTCTTTGTTCTCACCTCTACCATTGAGTCATGGTGGTTGAATAATTAATGAGTTTAGAAATCTCGACATGTTTCAAATATGTGACATGGTACATAATGGAAACATGTATGTATGTGTAGTCTGTACGTCAAGGACTTTTAAGTTTAATTTTACATTCTAATCCGCAGTTAACAGAACTTATCGTTATGTGCACATTAAAATCGTTAAATATTAACGGCCGCACTCAGAGTCGACTTTAATGATTACTTAATTAAGTATAGATTTTTAAAACAAAACTGCCGCAATCAGAGACGTTCAGTAAATTAATGTTAATTGGCATTTAAGGAGATGTAACTTAATTAGTTAAATGCCAATTAAAATTAATTTATTAAACTTGTCTGATTGCGGCCGTTTTGTTTAAAAAATCTATACTTAATTAAGTAATCATTAAAGTCGACTCTGAGTGCGGCCGTTAGACATAAATAATAAATTGAAGTGTTAAAAAGAAGAAAGATAAACTCAGAACTAAGAATGTTTTCCCGAGCTCATTAGCGGCTTTTAGATTAATTAGATCTTTAGATTGACATGTTTGTGAGTCATTGAGTTGATATGTGGGCGTCCAAGCAAAAAGCACCAACCAGTTCTCGACATTTAGTTTCCAGGATAGCTATGAGAAGTTTTGTAAAGTTGGGTTAAACAATTGCGTCCGCTATTTTGATAATTAATAAGATAAATGCTCAATTTTCTACAATTTAATCTAAAATTAATATATAACAATCTATGCAACAAGCAACTAGGAGTGTGTGTTTTTTTTTCACTCAAACTTTTAGTAATGCTATATTCTCAAATCAAGCTTTTTCAGAATGTCTGATAGAAAAAAAATTGTGCTAGTTTTTTAATATTTTTTAAAATCTTTTCTATCAATATTACAAAATTTTTAGTAGTAAATAAAAGTATTTTCTCTTTTTTTAATACGTTAGCAAAAAATAACGGAGATACGTTGAGTCGAAATGTCGCGTGACGTCACAAGCAGGTTCAGTTTTTACCTGCACGAGTCCCCACTCCCAAGCTTTAGTGCGCTTTATCCATCTATATAATTAACATTAATCTGAAAAAGCAAAATATACGTAGGTATCTATTATTTTTTTATTACCTAACCGACAGACTAAATAGAATTTAGAAAAAAAAATAGTCAAAGAGCCTATTACTATTCTAGATACCGAATCTTGTATTAACTCAATATCCCACTAGGTTACCTTTTTGCTAGGACGCCCACATATTGTTGCTAAGCGACGTTCGCACTACATTACGTGCCTTCAGTGATCGGTGCGAATCTGCCAACTAGCCATACACGTGATATCCAAACGAGAACTTGCGCGGCAATGGTTGACCCTAGTGCGTTGAAATAAAGATGAGGATTCAGTAAAATGTGATATTGATACGAGCGAGAAGCAATTTGTTGTGTCAACACTTCATATTTGGTTCAAGGAAGTGTGTAAAAAAATATACAAAACAAACACACAATATTATGGTCAGATTGTACCTATCTTTTATCTTTGAAGAATAATGCTTTTGTTTTTTTATCTATACTGAAGGATTTATACGACATAACTATGTAAGAAACGTAGTTTGAAGCTCATAATCTGGCGGCATAATCTCATAATCATAGCTATTGAAAATTATTTGAGCAGATTTGAGTCTGATTCCCATTTATTTTTGATTTGACTTTAAATTGAAATCGTTTTTGGAAGTCCGACAAGTCAATATAATGGATTGTTTTCGTTAACAATTTAATGAAATCGAGTTTGATAAATAAATTCGATATAGTTTAGTTAGAGATGTGATTCCAAAGCTTCGAAAGTAGCAAAATTTGATCCCGTTTCGATCCTGCGATCTCATTTCGATTTTAGCTCGATTGTGTTTTCGATTTGATCCCAATTCGATTACGTCAAGAGTCAAGACTCAAGAGTATGTCCCTTAGACGACTGTATCAGGAGTAGGTAAGCCGGCTGATCGTAATTTTAGAATAAATGGTTGTTTTTTATACTTTGAGTTTAGTAAATTTAACAGAAGTATTTATTTTTTTCTCTCTCACAGTTGTTATCAGTAGTCAATCATTTTCAAAGTATTCTAATTTAGTTTGAGAGCAAAACAGGTCATATTATAGTAAACTAGCTATCCCCCGCGGTTGCACCTGCGGGAATTCCAGAATAAACCATATTTATAAACCGTTCTCTTGAATCACTCTATCGATTGGTGAAAAGCGCATGAAATTCAGTAGGTCATTCAGTAGGTAGTCTTCGAGTTTATCCCGAACTTCAAACCTTTCTGAACTGTAACTAGGCAAAGAATTATGAATCAAGCTGTCCCCTGCGGTTTTACCCGCGGTAATTTCAGAGTAAATATAGACATAAACCTTCCTCATGAACCACTCTATCTATTGGCGAAAACCGCATGAAAATTCGTTGCGTAGTTTTAAAGATCTAAGCATATCTACATAGGGACAGACAGCGGGAAGCGACTTTTTTATACTACGTAGTGATCATATGCAACTCGCCAAAAGTGTTATGTGAAATACAAACCTACTGTTTGGTTTATTTATAGATATCGTATTATTGTACGTATAAAGAAGCGAAGTGGGAAATGAAAACTTTCCACTGCGGGATCGTTGACCGTATCGAAAATAAACCTCTTTGTCTTTGCACCAGTCAAAACTACCACAAAGGCTGAAACACGCTATGGTAATTGGGTGATCAAAAAGTTGACTACCTTTGTATTTATAAAGTTACTAGCTGTCACGCGCGGTTATTTCGAAGTTCCCGCGGGAATTCCGGGATGAAAAGTACCCTATGTCCTTTTCGGTACCCCTGACAACGTGCAAGCCAAATTTCATCCAAATCCGTTCAGCCGTTTTTGCGTGATTGAGTAACAAACATCCAAACATCCACACTTTCACATTTATAATATTAGTGGGATATTAGCAGGATTACCTATCTGCTCCCCGCGGTTTCAATCGCATGAATTTCAGAGTTCCCGCGGGAATTCCGCGATAAAAGGTAGCTTATGACCTTCTCTGTGCCCCTGACAACATGTATGCAAAATTTCCTGATGATCGGTTGAGTAGTTAAGGCGTGAAAGCGTAACAAACAAGCAAACTCACTTTCGCATTTATAATAATAAGTAAGGAATTAATAAACAAATACTTTTCTTCGTTCACACACATCGTTATTTAACCGACTTCAAAAAAAGAGGAGATTCTCAATTCGAAGCCTATTTTTTTTATATTAAAATTATTTCTAAAAACAATACAAATCAAATTGTGCTGCTGGTCTTCCTAATAAATTAAAAAATGCGTGAGTATCGTGGAGCACTCGGTTAGAACGAAGTTTCTGCGCCTCGTACCTAGTTTCCGAGATATAAGATAATCATTCCAAAAACCAATAACCAATAAGCGCGCTTAACGCAAAAATTTCTTTCACGCTAGAAATCCTAGTCGTGGATCCGTACTGTGCTTAAAGGACTTCGGTCTAATAAATAAATCTATACATTAAAACTGTTGAGAGGTCAATTCTGTACATTTATTTATTTATTTATTTATTGGAGGATGAATGGTGATCGATACTGATGCCAAAAATGCAATTAGTAAATTTTTTGTCTGTCTGTCTGTCTGTATGTGCACGCATGGATCAAAAACTACTGAAGGGATTTTAACCAAACTTGGTACGAGTGTAGTCCATACTCCTGGGCAGGTTATAGGCTATATAACATAACGCTGAGACACATAGGAGTTGAGCAGTGACGATAAATTTGAAGCAAGTCGGATGAAAATGTGTTTTCGAGCTTTTATCCTCGCATACGTTTACTCAATCACGCAAAAACGGCTGAACGCATTTGGATAAAATTTGGCATGCACGTTAGGGGTACAGAGAAAGACATAGAGTACTTTTTATTCCGGAACTCCCGCGGGAACTCCGAAATTACCGCGGGTGAAACCGCGGGGCACAGCTATAATTAAATAAATATTTAATTTAGTACCTATTTTCTGTTCACAGCTAAATTAGATTCTCGCGTAACTTTCGGGATTCCCTCGGGAACACTTTATGAGAAAAAAGGTGTCCTTCGCCAAGGTCCTATATCTCTCAAATTAATCAAAATCGGTCCAGCGGTTAAAGCATGAAAACGTGACAGATTTAGCAATGTTTTCGGGATTTTTTGACAGGAATTCAGACGTGATTTTGATTTGATAAAAAAAAAGTTGGAAGTGGATTTTGTTGTTCCGGTGCTGTATAAGACAAAAAAATTTGCATTGAAGGTTTTTATTATGTGCACGGTCCACGATGTGCATAAAGATTCATGTGTTAAGCTGTTTCCTTCGGTGTCCGTCAAGAGCTCCAAGAAAGATGTTTCTCATTTTTCGTTCAAATCAATTTACTAGTTTTTGCGTGAAGCATCTTTAAACAAACCAACAAACATGATTGGTCATTTTTTAACGCTCCGGGCTCCCATACTATTTTTAAAATAATTATGTTTAACTCCTAGTCTACAGTTTTATTATGCCTATGAAATACTTATATGGTTATATAGATCTGACGAAGCTTAATTACAATTTAATAGACTATAATCCATTAAGGCCGTATGGATGAATTTTACATTGGTTTGATAATTACGAAGAATTTATAAGTACCTACATAATATCTTATAGGACGATTATTAAAATATTTTTTTCCATTATCTAACTACCTAAAAAAACCTTTACTTGCTAAAATAAGGGCTGAATCCGAGGAGAATACCTTAGTTCAAAAATGGGACGAGTTTCGGGCTTCACCTACGTCAATTTCGGAATTCCCGCTGGAATTCATGCTACCAAGGTCTGAATCTCTTGGTAGATAACTAGATACTAAACTAGATTCTAAACTAGACTAGACTAGACGACTAGACTAAACTAGAAATAAACTAGATACTAAATAGCGGAATACTTTGCTCCGAGACAAACACGCCTAGATTGGAAAACAGAACTCTGGGTTCATGAAAGTCTGAAAGTCTATCCCCACCGGGAACCGAACCCAGTACCTCACGATTAGCAGAGAGGGATGGTGACCATTTCGCCAAGTTATAAGTGAAGAGACAAACTCACCTAGCATTATCGCATTTAACAGCACAACCAGCAAACAATACCAATAAAAATAATATTTTCATCGTAAACATAAGTTCATTTACACTACACTAACAAAAACTGAACACTTCTAATATACTATGTATTGTACACACATAAAAATTAATAATCGAAATAACACTGTCCATAAATAAATACTATGGAGTAGAAACAAAAACTTTTGGAAACTGTTTTTACTAGCGTATTTTTAATGGCGTTCGATATTTTAGTTTCCCGCCAATTTTAATGTTTCGCGCGCGATTGCGTACGGTGTCGGCGCGCGCTCTCGACTCCATGTGCGCCGGCGTTATGACACCGTTAAATAGTGGAAGCAAACTCATTAGGCAAAGAGCTGGCTGTTAAAAAGTATTAAAAAAAAAATACCAAAAATTTTGGTCATAGTGAAATTTAGGCAGTGTCATAGAACAGTGGCCAGTGGTGGACAAAGTATGTCCGAGGGCCAACTCCGGCCCGCAAAAGAATTTGGTTAAGTCACGTAAGATTTCACAACAAAATGAATTTGTTTATGTATGGTCCTCGTCCAAAATTTAATAAACTTTCTGGCCCTTCATGAAGGAAGTTTGCCTGCCACTGGACTAGAACATAATCACTTGTCAAATAACAATAAATGTATTTTTTTCCAATTTGAAATCAATTGTCTTTTATGGACGTCCTCTAGCTAATTATTGACGTCCTGACGTCCTCCTTAGATAATACGTCCACCTACAATTATTATGGGACAAATAAAAAAAAACTACGTCCACCATATTTTCATTTAGTAAGAAGTTATTTTTAAAAAGAAAATCTGTTTTATTTCTCGAATATAGGGTTCAGAGTTTTTCTGATTTTAAAAATACCAGATAATTATGTATTTTATTCATTTGGTATTACTTCATATTCCAGATGTTATATTTTCGGTTATAGGAATAGGACGCTTTTCGGGTAAAACCGCTGACAGGTGCTAGTCTTCTATGATAAACTAAAATAATTAACATACCTTAACATATTTTAAAGGTGTATAGTTTTTAAGTCCGTACATACTTGAGCAAGATCATTTGTTATGGCTGATATACCAACATGTATACCATAGTACCTATTATGACTTTAAGAAGAACTTGTGGTTTACTTCATGTTTTTTTTCATTCTCAACAACGACGGTCGTGCATCGTGTGGAATTTTAATGTGTCGACTTTTATGTTTTAAAATGAAAAGCTATGGTAATTTTTATACTTGGTCGTGGTTTTGTATACAAAAGTTGCTTTATGTTCCCAGTACTGTAGTGCCCAGCCCCTACACCATCAATTCTTACAGCAGTACTATTTTAACCGACCTTATTGCCTACTTTTAAGGTCGATATTCTGATGGACGAAAAATCAATTTACGATTAAAAAATAGAGCCTATTATACTTACGCAACACAAAACTGAGCCACTCCTTTCCGTATAGATAAGCGTTGCGGCTGCCCTACGGTAAAACAAAGTAATTGCAGTTGAATTTTTAGAGGAGCGAAAAACCGGAAATCGGTTTATTTAAAACAAACCTTCCATAGTTTAACGATTTTCTTAATTTTAGCTTCTCTAAGAAGCCTTTTTGATGGTAGTCAGTATGTAGCAACGTCCGCTATGAATGAAAAGTGGCAAAGACACAAAAAAAAAAATCATTTTGAAAAAATAAATACAGTTGCCTTGTTTTCCGTAGAGCAGCCGGTTGCCTCGTGGTTGGTAAATCAGCCCCCTTCAGTAGACAATCTATTATTTATCGTTAACGCATAGAAAACTAAGGATTATATCTTAATGTCAGGTGGTCACGTAAAATTGGACTTTAGATTGAATGGTTTTACGCAACCACGTGACATGGACGAAACGTTCCTTAGTTTTCTATAGCAATAAAGATTTTATAGATTGTCATGGCTAAGGTGTTACTTTCTTCTTTAGTTCTCACTTTTCTTTTCCCTTAGTGACGGCATCACGCGTGAACGGCTTGATTATTTCGCTAATTCTTTTTGTTGTGTTTGTTATTGAAAGGAGAAGGTTCTTGTAAAAGAATTTTGGAGTTCCTGCGGGAATTCCGAAACCCGCGCAGGTGAATCTCCGAAATGGTTGGACTGATTTTGACAGGAATTTCACTGCTAATTAGCTGATGTTATAAAAAGTAAATTACGCTACTTTGGAGTTCCTGCGGGAATTCCGAAACTCATGCGAAAGACCGGTACCTAACCATAGTGTGTTTCCCGCTTTATAAGTATTTAACCTAAACCTCTAACTACGCGACGAGGTCAAACCGATCATCTTACACCGCAAAATTCTAACCCGGGAAGTTGTCTTCCGATCGACAAACGAGCCCGCGATCACAATCGATTGTGAATCATCGAATGACTTATCGATTTTAAAATTGTTTTTTTTAATTGTACAACATGAAGCAACGGGGAAAAATATGAATTAGGGCGCCGATACTTTTTTTAACTAAACTACTTTTTAATTCCAAAAAATATAAATTGTGAAAGAAAGTTTAATATGTCACAAAAAACTTGCAAGATACCTAGTATTCAGATAACGGCTTCACGATATTTAACTGGATTCTGCAGCTCTCATTAAATCATTGCTTCTGTTATGTATAATGTTTTTCAGTTTTTATTAAAAAAATGTTCCTTTTTGATGAGTGATTTTGAGACGTCATTATCATCCTTTGAAAAAGACGAGACATCTGCTACTCCACCAATACAGATTGATGATATTTTTTTTATGTCATAGGGGGTATCGGGCAAGTGGTACGCAAGTGATTACCGCCGCCCATAGACATCTGCAACACCAGAAGGCATGCAGGTGCGTTGCCGACCTGGAATGGGGATGGGAACTGGCTTTCAAGTGTGGCTGCCGGAACACACCATTAGGTGCTTGGCGACAGATTTACAATTTGAAGGTGGTAGCTAGCCAGCCGGGTACTAGAAAGTGCCCTACCACCATGCTCTGGTTTCCTCACGATATTTTCCTTCACCAACAGCTCAAGCTCATTGCTAGGGATTGAACCTCTACGCCTTGCAGCGTTTGATCTGAACGCACCCACCACCGAGCTATCATCGCATAATTTGACACACTAGCTCCTGGACTATAGGAAGTGAACGACTCAAATAAACACTCTTCAGATAAGTAAATAAAAGTAATCTTTTTAAATTAGTAGTAACACCAATTATACTTGTGATATGTAATAGTAGCACCAGTACGTCACTGTGAACCTAGCATCTCAAATGTTGGCATCTCAAAAAAAAACTTCAGATTTACTTGCATCCAGCATAGTTCTACAGTTCCTGATAGATTTCAACAATAGTTCTGTTGATTTACCAATTTAAACGCAATTTAAAGAATGAGATGCCAACTTCACAAATGACATTCCAGCATCTCATTAAATTTGAAGTATTTGAGCATCGAGGAGTTATGTCTAGCATAGTTCTGTACCTCCTGATTGATTTTTAGGATAGTTCCGTTAATTTGGATTTAAAATAGAAATTTTAACGCAATTTAAAAAATGAGATGCTAACTTCACAAATGACATTCCAGCATCTCATAAAATTTGAAGTATTTGAGCATCGAAGAGTTATGTCTAGCATAGTTCTGTACCTCCTGATTGGTTTAAAGGATAGTTCCGTTAATTTGGCATTAAAATAGAAATTTTAACGCAATTTAAAAAATGAGATGCTAACTTCACAAATGACATTCCAGCATCTCATACAATTTGAAGTATTTGAGAATCAAGGAGTTATGTCTAGCATAGTTCTGTACCTGCTGATTGATTTTTAGGATAGTTCCGTTAGTTTGGCATTAAAATTGAAATTTTAAACGCAATTTAAAGAATGAGATGCCAACTTCACGAATGAAATTTCAGCATCTCATTAAATTTGAAGTATTTCAGCATCGAGAAGTTATGTCTAACATAGTTCTGTTTATCCTAATTGATTTTAAGGATAGTTCCGTTGATTCGGTCTTATAATAACAATTTAAGGGTACGATATGATATATTACGATACGATTTTTTTAAATTTCAAATATACAACTGTGAGATGCTGACATTTTAATGTCAGTTCTGGCCTCAGTAGGGGATGTAATCGACAGATTTAGTCATCTTGCTTACTATCGAAAAGAGTTCCCATCTCTGACTATATTCAATAAAAAAATACGATTTTTTTAAATTTCAAATATACAACTGTGAGATGCTGACATTTTTATGTCAGTTCTGGCCTCAGTAGGTGGTGTATTCGACAGATTTAGTTATCCTGCTTACTATCAAAAAGAATTCTCATCTCTGACTGTATTCAATAAAAAAATACGATTTTTTTAAATTTCAAATATACAACTGTGAGATGCTGACATTTTAATGTCAGTTCTGGCCTCAGTAGGGGATGTAATCGACAGATTTAGTCATCTTGCTTACTATCGAAAAGAGTTCCCATCTCTGACTATATTCAATAAAAAAATACGATTTTTTTAAATTTCAAATATACAACTGTGAGATGCTGACATTTTTATGTCAGTTCTGGTCTCAATAGGTGGTGTATTCGACAGATTTAGTTATCCTGCTTACTATCGAAAAGAGTTCCCATCTCTGACTGTGTTCAATAAAAAAATACGATTTTTTTAAATTTCAAATATACAACTGTGAGATGCTGAAATTTTTATGTCAGTTCTGGCCTCAGTAGGTGGTGTATTCGACAGATTTAGTTATCCTGCTTACTATCGAAAAGAGTTCCCATCTCTGACTGTATTCAATAAAAAAATACGATTTTTTTAAATTTCAAATATACAACTGTGAGATGCTGACATTTTTATGTCAGTTCTGGCCTCAGTAGGTGGTGTATTCGACAGATTTAGTTATCCTGCTTACTATCGAAAAGAGTTCCCATCTCTGACTGTATTCAATAAAAAAATACGATTTTTTTAAATTTCAAATATACAACTGTGAGATGCTGACATTTTTATGTCAGTTCTGGCCTCAGTAGGTGGTGTATTCGACAGATTTAGTAATCCTGCTTACTATCGAAAAGAGTTCCCATCTCTGACTGTATTCAATAAAAAAATACGATTTTTTTAAATTTCAAATATACAACTGTGAGATGCTGACATTTTTATGTCAGTTCTGGCCTCAGTAGGTGGTGTATTCGACAGATTTAGTTATCCTGCTTACTATCGAAAAGAGTTCCCATCTCTGACTGTATTCAATAAAAAAATACGATTTTTTTAAATTTCAAATATACAACTGTGAGATGCTGACATTTTTATGTCAGTTCTGGCCTCAGTATGTGGTGTATTCGACAGATTTAGTTATCCTGCTTACTATCGAAAAGAGTTCCCATCTCTGACTGTATTCAATAAAAAAATACGATTTTTTTAAATTTCAAATATACAACTGTGAGATGCTGACATTTTAATGTCAGTTCTGGCCTCAGTAGGTAGTGTATTCGACAGATTTAGTAATCTTGCTTACTATCGAAAAGAGTTCCCATCTCTGACTGTATTCAATAAAAAAATACGATTTTTTTAAATTTCAAATATACAACTGTGAGATGCTGACATTTTTATGTCAGTTCTGGCCTCAGTAGGTGGTGTATTCGACAGATTTAGTTATCCTGCTTACTATCAAAAAGAGTTCTCATCTCTGACTGTATTCAATAAAAAAATACGATTTTTTTAAATTTCAAATATACAACTGTGAGATGCTGACATTTTTATGTCAGTTCTGGCCTCAGTAGGTGGTGTATTCGACAGATTTAGTTATCCTGCTTACTATCGAAAAGAGTTCCCATCTCTGACTGTATTCAATAAAAAAATACGATTTTTTTAAATTTCAAATATACAACTGTGAGATGCTGACATTTTAATGTCAGTTCTGGCCTCAGTAGGTAGTGTATTCGACAGATTTAGTAATCTTGCTTACTATCGAAAAGAGTTCCCATCTCTGACTGTATTCAATAAAAAAATACGATTTTTTTAAATTTCAAATATACAACTGTGAGATGCTGACATTTTTATGTCAGTTCTGGCCTCAGTAGGTGGTGTATTCGACAGATTTAGTTATCCTGCTTACTATCGAAAAGAGTTCCCATCTCTGACTGTATTCAATAAAAAAATACGATTTTTTTAATTTCAAATATACAACTGTGAGATGCTGACATTTTTATGTCAGTTCTGGCCTCAGTAGGTGGTGTATTCGACAGATTTAGTTATCCTGCTTACTATCGAAAAGAGTTCGCATCTCTGACTGTATTCAATAAAAAAATACGATTTTTTTAAATTTCAAATATACAACTGTGAGATGCTGACATTTTTATGTCAGTTCTGGCCTCAGTAGGTGGGGTATTCGACAGATTTAGTCATCTTGCTTACTATCGAAAAGAGTTCCCATCTCTGACTGTATTCAATAAAAAAATACGATTTTTCTAAATTTCAAATATACAACTGTGAGATGCTGACATTTTAATGTCAGTTCTGGCCTCAGTAGGTAGTGTATTCGACAGATTTAGTAATCCTGCTTACTATCGAAAAGAGTTCCCATCTCTGACTGTATTCAATAAAAAAATACGATTTTTTTTAATTTCAAATATACAACTGTGAGATGCTGACATTTTTATGTCAGTTCTGGCCTCAGTAGGTGGTGTATTCGACAGATTTAGTTATCCTGCTTACTATCGAAAAGAGTTCCCATCTCTGACTGTATTCAATAAAAAAATACGATTTTTTTAAATTTCAAATATACAACTGTGAGATGCTGACATTTTTATGTCTGTTCTGGCCTCAGTAGGGGGTGTATTCGACAGATTTAGTTATCCTGCTTACTATCGAAAAGAGTTCCCATCTCTGACTGTATTCAATAAAAAAATACGATTTTTTTAAATTTCAAATATACAACTGTGAGATGCTGACATTTTTATGTCAGTTCTGGCCTCAGTAGGGGGTGTATTCGACAGATTTAGTTATCCTGCTTACTATCGAAAAGAGTTCCCATCTCTGACTGTATTCAATAAAAAAATACGATTTTTTTAAATTTCAAATATACAACTGTGAGATGCTGACATTTTTATGTCAGTTCTGGCCTCAGTAGGTGGTGTATTCGACAGATTTAGTTATCCTGCTTACTATCGAAAAGAGTTCCCATCTCTGACTGTATTCAATAAAAAAATACGATTTTTTTTAATTTCAAATATACAACTGTGAGATGCTGACATTTTTATGTCAGTTCTGGCCTCAGTAGGTGGTGTATTCGACAGATTTAGTTATCCTGCTTACTATCGAAAAGAGTTCCCCTCTCTGACTGTATTCAATAAAAAAATACGATTTTTTTAAATTTCAAATATACAACTGTGAGATGCTGACATTTTTATGTCAGTTCTGGCCTCAGTAGGGGGTGTATTCGACAGATTTAGTTATCCTGCTTACTATCGAAAAGAGTTCCCATCTTTGACTGTATTCAATAAAAAAATACGATTTTTTTTTAATTTCAAATATACAACTGTGAGATGCTGACATTTTTATGTCAGTTCTGGCCTCAGTAGGTGGTGTATTCGACAGATTTAGTTATCCTGCTTACTATCGAAAAGAGTTCCCATCTCTGACTGTATTCAATAAAAAAATACGATTTTTTTTAATTTCAAATATACAACTGTGAGATGTTGACATTTTTATGTCAGTTCTGGCCTCAGTAGGTGGTGTATTCGACAGATTTAGTTATCCTGCTTACTATCGAAAAGAGTTCCCATCTCTGACTGTATTCAATAAAAAAATACGATTTTTTTAAATTTCAAATATACAACTGTGAGATGCTGACATTTTTATGTCAGTGAATAGAGTCAGAGATGGGAACTCTTTTCGATAGTAAGCAAGATGACTAAATCTGTCGAATACCCCACCTACTGAGGCCAGAACTGACATAAAAATGTCAGCATCTCACAGTTGTATATTTGAAATTAAAAAAAATCGTATTTTTAATTTGAATTCAGTCAGAGATGGGAACTCTTTTCAATAGTAAGCAAGATGAGTAAATCTGTCAACTACACCCTCTGCTGAGGCCAGAACTGACTTTTAAATGTCAGCATCTCACAGTTGAATATTTGAAATTTAAAAAAATCGTATTTTTTTATTGAATACAGTCAGAGATGGGAACTCTTTTCGATAGTAAGCAAGATAACTAAATCTGTCGAATACATCACCTACTGAGGCCAGAACTGACATAAAAATGTCAGCATCTCACAGTTGTATATTTGAAATTTAAAAAAATCGTATTTTTTATTGAATACAGTCAGAGATGGGAACTCTTTTCGATAGTAAGCAGGATAACTAAATCTGTCGAATACACCACCTACTGAGGCCAGAACTGACACAAAAATGTCAGCATCTCACAGTTGTATATTTGAAATTAAAAAAAATCGTATTTTTTTATTGAATACAGTCAGAGATGGTAACTCTTTTCGATAGTAAGTAGGATAACTAAATCTGTCGAATACACCACCTACTGAGGCCAGAACTGACATAAAAGTATCTTCGCGGTCGTCAGCAGGCCATCCGAACCAGTTCAGGGATTTCTGACTGGTATGATTTGGCTGCTGGTGTCCCGCAAGGCGGTATTCTCTCACCTCTCCTATTCTCTATCTTTATTAATTTCATTACCCCTCAACTTAAAAGCTCGTACCATCTGTATGCTGATGACCTGCAACTTTATGCACAGGCCAGGGCTAACGACATCGATTCTGCCATTGCTCAGCTTAATACAGACCTGGAGCTCATATCGGACTGGTCACGTCGTTTTGGCATTGCTGTGAACCCTGGGAAATGTCAGGCAACTGTTGTGGGTAGCTCAAGGCTTCTCGAGAGGGTCCGGATCGGTGATATGCCGACCGTCTACTATGAAGGTGCTTGCATTCCTTTTAGTAATACTGTAAAAGATCTAGGTTTAACTATAGATTCAACATTAAACTGGAACGCTCATGTGACCGAAATCAGTCGTAGGGTCACGGGTATATTGCGTGCTCTCTATCGTCTTAAGTTTTTTCTTCCATCCTGTACTAAGCTTCTCTTAGTACGCTCTCTTATCCTTCCTTTATTTGATTATGCCGATGTTTGCTACTCCGACATATCTCAGGAACTTCTCAATAAATTGGATCGTCTTCTTAATAACTGCATTAGGTTTATTTTCGGTCTGCGTAAATATGACCATATTTCCCGATACCGTTCCCAACTTAAATGGTTGCCAATGCAAGATCGCAGGAATGTCCGTGTCCTTTGTACCCTATTTTCTATTTTACGTGATCCACACTGTCCCGAATACTTAAAGTCTCAATTTAAATTTCTTTCCGATTCTCATTCACTCTCACTACGATCCTCTAATAACCTCCTTCTCTATATTCCTTCTCATCATACCGGATTCATTTCAAAATCTTTTGTTGTAACTGCCGTACGACTCTGGAATGACTTGCCTGTAGAGCTGCGTAAATGCCCCAACAAATTTATATTTAAGAGTAGAGTGAGGAATCATTTCTTGGAGTCCAGCAGACTGCCTTGAGTGGCGATTTAAAACTTGCGTCCGTCTTTATCTCTCCCGTTTTCTCAACTTTTTTAGGTATATTATTAGATATTTATGTATGTCCACTCTGTATGTATAATATGGTATGTATGTATGTATGTATGTATATGTATGTATGTATGTATGATGTATGTATATATGGTATGTGTATGTGTGTGTATATATAATACTATATGTAACTATGTGTGTATGTATTTTATTGTGTAGGTATGTGTAGGATATGCATGTGTTTTAGTATGTATTGTGAGTAAATTGCATCTTTATGTTTTAGTTATTAATTATTAGTGTCTAGTATTAAGTAGGTATATTAATTATTGTTTTGTTTGCACACCCCATCTTCTATATCTCTCTGTCTACCCAATGGTTAACTGGTAGAGAATGCCGCAAGGCATTAAGTTCGCCATTTGTACACACTGTGCAATAAAGAATAAATAAATAAAATAAATAAATAAAAATGTCAGCATCTCACAGTTGTATATTTGAAATTTAAAAAAATCGTATTTTTTTATTGAATACAGTCAGAGATGGGAACTCTTTTCGATAGTAAGCAGGATAACTAAATCTGTCGAATACACCACCTACTGAGGCCAGAACTGACATAAAAATGTCAGCATCTCACAGTTGTATATTTGAAATTTAAAAAAATCGTATTTTTTTATTGAATACAGTCAGAGATGGGAACTCTTTTCGATAGTAAGCAGGATAACTAAATCTGTCGAATACACCACCTACTGAGGCCAGAACTGACATAAAAATGTCAGCATCTCACAGTTGTATATTTGAAATTTAAAAAAATCGTATTTTTTTATTGAATACAGTCAGAGATGGGAAATCTTTTTGATAGTAAGCAGGATAACTAAATCTGTCGAATACACCACCTACTGAGGCCAGAACTGACATAAAAATGTCAGCATCTCACAGTTGTATATTCGAAATTTAAAAAAATCGTATTTTTTTATTGAATACAGTCAGAGATGGGAACTCTTTTCGATAGTAAGCAGGATAACTAAATCTGTCGAATACACCACCTACTGAGGCCAGAACTGACATAAAAATGTTAGCATCTCACAGTTGTATATTTGAAATTTAAAAAAATCGTATTTTTTTATTGAATACAGTCAGAGATGGGAACTCTTTTCGATGGTAAGCAGGATTACTAAATCTGTCGAATATACTACCTACTGAGGCTAGAACTGACATTAAAATGTCAGCATCTCACAGTTGTATATTTGAAATTTAAAAAAATCGTATTTTTTTATTGAATACAGTCAGAGATGGGAACTCTTTTCGATAGTAAGCAGGATAACTAAATCTGTCGAATACACCACCTACTGAGGCCAGAACTGACATAAAAATGTCAGCATCTCACAGTTGTATATTTGAAATTTAAAAAAATCGTATTTTTTTTATTGAATTTAGTCAGAGATGGGAACTCTTTTCGATAGTAATCAGGATTACTAAATCTGTCGAATACACTACCTACTGAGGCCAGAACTGACATTAAAATGTCAGCATCTCACAGTTGTATATTTGAAATTTAAAAAAATCGTATTTTTTTATTGAATACAGTCAGAGATGGGAACTCTTTTCGATAGTAAGCAAGATGACTAAATCTGTCGAATACCCCACCTACTGAGGCCAGAACTGACATAAAAATGTCAGCATCTCACAGTTGTATATTTGAAATTAAAAAAAATCGTATTTTTTTATTGAATACAGTCAGAGATGGGAACTCTTTTCGATAGTAAGCAGAATAATTAAATCTGTCGAATACACCACCTACTGAGGCCAGAACTGACATAAAAATGTCAGCACCCACAGTTGTATATTTGAAATTTAAAAAAAACGTATTTTTTTATTGAATACAGTCAGAGATGGGAACTCTTTTCGATAGTAAGCAGGATAACTAAATCTGTCGAATACACCACCTACTGAGGCCAGAACTGACATAAAAATGTCAGCATCTCACAGTTGTATATTTGAAATTTAAAAAAATCGTATTTTTTTATTGAATACAGTCAGAGATGGGAACTCTTTTCGATAGTAAGCAGGATCACTAAATCTGTCGAATACACCACCTACTGAGGCCAGAACTGACATAAAAATGTCAGCATCTCACAGTTGTATATTTGAAATTTAAAAAAATCGTATTTTTTTATTGAATACAGTCAGAGATGGGAACTCTTTTCGATAGTAAGCAGGATAACAAAATTTGTCGATTACACGCCCTACTGAGGCCAGAACTGACATAAAAATGTCAGCATCTCACAGTTGCATATTTGAAATTTAAAAAAATCGTATTTTTTTATTGAATACAGTCAGAGATGGGAACTCTTTTCGATAGTAAGCAGGATAACTAAATCTATCGAATACACCACCTACTGAGGCCAGAACTGACATAAAAATGTCAGCACCCACAGTTGTATATTTGAAATTTAAAAAAAACGTATTTTTTTATTGAATACAGTCAGAGATGGGAACTCTTTTCGATAGTAAGCAGGATAACTAAATCTGTCGAATACACCACCTACTGAGGCCAGAACTGACATAAAAATGTCAGCATCTCACAGTTGTATATTTGAAATTTAAAAAAATCGTATTTTTTTATTGAATACAGTCAGAGATGGGAACTCTTTTCGATAGTAAGCAGGATCACTAAATCTGTCGAATACACCACCTACTGAGGCCAGAACTGACATAAAAATGTCAGCATCTCACAGTTGTATATTTGAAATTTAAAAAAATCGTATTTTTTTATTGAATACAGTCAGAGATGGGAACTCTTTTCGATAGTAAGCAGGATAACAAAATTTGTCGATTACACGCCCTACTGAGGCCAGAACTGACATAAAAATGTCAGCATCTCACAGTTGCATATTTGAAATTTAAAAAAATCGTATTTTTTTATTGAATACAGTCAGAGATGGGAACTCTTTTCGATAGTAAGCAGGATAACTAAATCTATCGAATACACCACCTACTGAGGCCAGAACTGACATAAAAATGTCAGCATCTCACAGTTGTATATTTGAAATTTAAAAAAATCGTATTTTTTTATTGAATACAGTCAGAGATGGGAACTCTTTTCGATAGTAAGCAGGATAACTAAATCTATCGAATACACCACCTACTGAGGCCAGAACTGACATAAAAATGTCAGCATCTCACAGTTGTATACTTGAAATAAAAAAAAAATCGTATTTTTTTATTGAATACAGTCAGAGATGGGAACTCTTCTTGATAGTAAGCAGGATAACTAAATCTATCGAATACATCACCTACTGAGGCCAGAACTGACACAAAAAATGTCAGCATCTCACAGTTGTATATTTGAAATTTAAAAAAATCGTATTTTTTTATTGAATACAGTCAGAGATGGGAACTCTTTTCGATAGTAAGCAGGATAACTAAATCTGTCAAATACACCACCTACTGAGGCCAGAACTGACACAAAAATGTCAGCATCTCACAGTTGTATATTTGAAATTAAAAAAAATCGTATTTTTATATTGAATTCAGTCAGAGATGGGAACTCTTTTCAATAGTAAGCAAGATGAGTAAATCTGTTAACTACACCCTCTGCTGAGGCCAGAACTGACTTTCAAATGTCAGCATCTCACAGTTGAATATTTGAAATTTAAAAAAATCGTATTTTTTTATTGAATACAGTCAGAGATGGGAACTCTTTTCGATAGTAAGCAGGATAACTAAATCTGTCGATTATACCCCCTACTGAGGCCAGAACTGACATAAAAATGTCAGCATCTCACAGTTGTATATTTGAAATTTAAAAAAATCGTATTTTTTTATTGAATACAGTCAGAGATGGGAACTCTTTTCGATAGTAAGCAGGATTACTAAATCTGTCGAATACACCACCTACTGAGGCCAGAACTGACATAAAAATGTCAGCATCTCACAGTTGTATATTTGAAATTTAAAAAAATCGTATTTTTTTATTGAATACAGTCAGAGATGGGAACTCTTTTCGATAGTAAGCAGGATAACTAAATCTGTCGAATACACTACCTACTGAGGCCAGAACTGACATAAAAATGTCAGCATCTCACAGTTGTATATTTGAAATTTAAAAAAATCGTATTTTTTTATTGAATACAGTCAGAGATGGGAACTCTTTTCGATAGTAAGCAGGATAACTAAATCTGTCGAATACACCACCTACTGAGGCCAGAACTGACATAAAAATGTCAGCATCTCACAGTTGTATATTTGAAATTTAAAAAAATCGTATTTTTTTATTGAATACAGTCAGAGATGGGAACTCTTTTCGATAGTAAGCAGGATTACTAAATTTGTCGAATACACTACCTACTGAGGCCAGAACTGACATTAAAATGTCAGCATCTCACAGTTGTATATTTGAAATTTAAAAAAATCGTATTTTTTATTGAATACAGTCAGAGATGGGAACTCTTTTCGATAGTAAGCAAGATGACTAAATCTGTCGAATACCCCACCTACTGAGGCCAGAACTGACATAAAAATGTCAGCATCTCACAGTTGTATATTTGAAATTAAAAAAAATCGTATTTTTTTATTGAATACAGTCAGAGATGGGAACTCTTTTCGATAGTAAGCAGGATAACTAAATCTGTCGAATACACCACCTACTGAGGCCAGAACTGACATAAAAATGTCAGCATCTCACAGTTGTATATTTGAAATTTTAAAAAATCGTATTTTTTTATTGAATACAGTCAGAGATGGGAACTCTTTTCGATAGTAAGCAGGATAACAAAATCTGTCGAATACACCACCTACTGAGGCCAGAACTGACATAAAAAGGTCAGCATCTCACAGTTGTATATTTGAAATTTAAAAAAATCGTATTTTTTTATTGAACACAGTCAGAGATGGGAACTCTTTTCGATAGTAAGCAGGATAACTAAATCTGTCGAATACACCACCTATTGAGGCCAGAACTGACATAAAAATGTCAGCATCTCACAGTTGTATATTTGAAATTTAAAAAAATCGTATTTTTTTATTGAATACAGTCAGAGATGGGAACTCTTTTCGATAGTAAGCAAGATGACTAAATCTGTCGATTACATCCCCTACTGAGGCCAGAACTGACATTAAAATGTCAGCATCTCACAGTTGTATATTTGAAATTTAAAAAAATCGTATTTTTTTATTGAATACAGTCAGAGATGGGAACTCTTTTCGATAGTAAGCAGGATAACTAAATCTGTCGAATACACCACCTACTGAGGCCAGAACTGACATAAAAATGTCAGCATCTCACAGTTGTATATTTGAAATTTAAAAAAATCGTATTTTTTTATTGAATACAGTCAGAGATGGGAACTCTTTTCGATAGTAAGCAGAATAACTAAATCTGTCGAATACACCACCTACTGAGGCCAGAACTGACATAAAAATGTCAGCATCTCACAGTTGTATATTTGAAATTTAAAAAAATCGTATTTTTTTATTGAATATAGTCAGAGATGGGAACTCTTTTCGATAGTAAGCAAGATGACTAAATCTGTCGATTACATCCCCTACTGAGGCCAGAACTGACATTAAAATGTCAGCATCTCACAGTTGTATATTTGAAATTTAAAAAAATCGTATCGTAATATATCATATCGTACCCTTAAATTGTTATTATAAGGCCGAATCAACGGAACTATCCTTAAAATCAATAAGGATAAACAGAACTATGTTAGACATAACTTCTCGATGCTGAAATACTTCAAATTTAATGAGATGCTGAAATTTCATTCGTGAAGTTGGCATCTCATTCTTTAAATTGCGTTTAAAATTTCAATTTTAATGCCAAACTAACGGAACTATCCTAAAAATCAATCAGCAGGTACAGAACTATGCTAGACATAACTCCTTGATTCTCAAATACTTCAAATTGTATGAGATGCTGGAATGTCATTTGTGAAGTTAGCATCTCATTTTTTAAATTGCGTTAAAATTTCTATTTTAATGCCAAATTAACGGAACTATCCTTTAAACCAATCAGGAGGTACAGAACTATGCTAGACATAACTCTTCGATGCTCAAATACTTCAAATTTTATGAGATGCTGGAATGTCATTTGTGAAGTTAGCATCTCATTTTTTAAATTGCGTTATTTCTATTTTAAATCCAAATTAACGGAACTATCCTAAAAATCAATCAGGAGGTACAGAACTATGCTAGACATAACTCCTCGATGCTCAAATACTTCAAATTTAATGAGATGCTGGAATGTCATTTGTGAAGTTGGCATCTCATTCTTTAAATTGCGTTTAAATTGGTAAACCAACAGAACTATTGTTGAAATCTATCAGGAACTGTAGAACTATGCTGGATGCAAGTAAATCTGAAGTTTTTTTTTGAGATGCCAACATTTGAGATGCTAGGTTCACAGTGACCACCAGTACTTGTGTATTACCATAGGATATTACTATAACACTACACCTTCAAATATGGTCAACAACAACTCACGTTGATGATCATATCAAAACAAATATTTGTTTTGCAAATACGCCACAGTGGGCTCTCTTACATATTACTGCTTTAGAATATAGATAAATATGAATAACTTATATTTATTTGAAATATCAGAAAGAAAAGGTCACAATTTGATGACTTGGAAGAGAATTTTATGTTCGTATATGTATAATTATATTTTCGACTGTCTCTTGGTCTAGATGTTTGTGCGCGCAAAACGAAACAATTGAATTAAATGGGACAGTGTTTTCATAAGTTTCGTTCACATAGTGAAACTGAAAACATACATTTTGTTGCATCGCAGTCAGTTAACTTGAGGTAGGCAAGTTTAAAGCATTTGAAATTTAAAGCATTATGAATCATATTATTACAGTCTCTAGACAGCTGTGGGTAAACCGAGTAATTCAGTAAGATATACCTACTGTAGGCTAAATTAACTAAAGTCCATATTAATAAATACTACTCTCACTGGATAATATGCCAAAAGTCCTATTTTGGCTTCATATTCCAGCGCGTTGACCGAGAAAAGCAACATCTTAATTAATAGGTGACCTGCTTTTGAGTAGCGATTAAAAATATGGACTTTAGTAGATATCTCAAACTTGGCAGGCTTTCAAAGAAAGCGAAGTCCTCGTTCGACTTTCTCAAATATCTTACGAAATAGTCAACTTTGAGTAGTCGACTTATACTATTCCTTATCAACAAACAAATTAATTTGCATTTTTTCCCCAGCGAGTTTTCCGCGATAGTGATATTTGCGAAGCAAAAAAAACCTGCAACTGTAATTTAAACTTTATGCTTATAAAAATTAAGATGTAAATTTTAAAATGTAACCATGCATAAAAATTCTCAAATGCTGTAATAAAATTGAAAACATAAGGCGGTTAATCAACTGTAGATAACAGAACAAAGGAAACAATTTGTATACAAAATGTTATGTTGAAGTTTTTGGCGGAAACCTAAAGAACCTTACCTATCGTGTTCATATTTTGTTTTTCTGACAATAAATAAATTCGAAAGAGGATTTTTCTTTTTTTGGAGGGTTTCGTGCATTACCTTTATAAGGCAAAACAACACCCTTATAAGGTTACTGCAATGTCCATCCATATATGTCCGTCCATCTGCTGCGGAGCTTTCCTCGAAAACTAAGTAATGTTAAAAACATTGTGTTGAATTAACTAGCCATTCCTTCCGCGGTTTTAATGGGCGTTAATGTTTTAATGTTTTTTTTTTATTTTACACCTGGCCCCTTATTTTCTATGACTAAGCGGTGTGGTCAAAGGTTTGTGAACGCACCTATAATCTAAAGCCTGGAATGGGAAAATGGGAATTCCCTGGGAAGCACTAAGTATCAGGATGAAAAGTAGGTCTATGTCCTATACCAAGATCTACTCGTAAATAACTCGTAACCAGGCATGTATTTTCCATTTTCTTGTTTGTACAATACGTTTCTATTTATTTCATTCCGAGATTGCAGAATCAGATCAGAGGGGCTAATAACATCGCGACTTCGTCCGCATGGAGTTCGGTTATATCGTAGCGCGTAGCGTAGGCGAGCGCTAAGAAAGGAAGTAGAAATTTTAACTTAATTTTTTACCCCTTTTTCATCCCCTTAGGGGGCGAATTTTCAAACATTCCGTCATTACAACTATCTGTCAGCGAAATCTGTTCAGTAGTTTTG
The DNA here is from genome assembly GCA_907165275.2 of Zygaena filipendulae. Lineage (NCBI taxonomy): Eukaryota > Metazoa > Arthropoda > Insecta > Lepidoptera > Zygaenidae > Zygaena > Zygaena filipendulae. Next base: position 7,769,016 of record OU015675.1, read on the forward strand.
GCTGTGCGTTGATAGATGAGTCAGTCAGGTTTGCCTTTTATATAGTAAAGGGTCTTTCAATAAGGACGGGTCGATTTTGACATGAAATAAAAAAGGCCGTGTGTGAGATTTTAACGATTTTTTTTTTTTTATTTGAAAGAGCTATATATGCCATTATGTGTGGAAAATCACATCGTTTAAATGTCCGCCGCGGCTTCTCACGGTGGCACGAATTCGAGTTGTCCAATGTTCAACAACTCTGCCGCATAGTTCGGGTTGAATTTCAGCGATAGCCTGAGCTATGTTGACTTTAAGGGCATCGGTCGATTGTGGCTTATTGGTATAGACCTGCGACTTAAGAAAACCCCACAAAAAAAAGTCTAAAGGTGATAAGTCGAATTTGGCCACCAAACGTTGGAGAGTCGACTTTGAAGGACCACCTCGTCTGCCGTAAAATGGGCGCAATGCACGTAACGTTTGCACTAACGAACACTCATTTTGGTAATACATTTTTAACATTTGGACGTGTTGCTCAACCGTGTAACTTGCCATGGTGATTTGGCATTACTAACTGAATAAAAAAATATAGGTTAGAAAGACGACGTTAAAACAACATGGCCGCCACAGGCTGCCAACATCGACCCGTCCCTATTGAAAGACCCTTTATATGTATTTAGATTTCTTCCTATCATTTTCGGTTGCAATAAAAAACATGGCGGTTTTTCGATTACAATATGCACGTTTTGACACCTACAATATCTAGTATAATCCACCAAAATAAACATACTTCAAAAGTTGAAACTGCCTAAACATGATTAATTAAACACAAAATAGAATTTTTTTTGATTAAAACTGAAATACCTATGATAGCAACAAAAGTTACATAATTGCCCTGCAGATCAAAATTAGTAAGTATTCTATCTACTGCTTATTACTTTTCTATTATCTACGTATCAATTGCACTTCACATAAAAAGTAACAATGACGGTACTTTTTATGTGACGGTACTTTATTACCTTCTTGCAATATACCTAACTACTAAGTTCACACGCTTGTTATTAAATATTTTGTAAGGGAGAATTCCGGTCAAGTGGAGTCGGATAATCGAACGATAACATGTTACTCATAGCCAAATATTAGATATCTATAAATAAATAAGATTTGTGCGTCGCGTCTGTGCGTTTGTAAAATTTTCCATCTGTCGGTTCGATTACTAACAGTAAGTTTATTGACCGCCTACGCAGAGCATGGTTGAGTTAGTGCTTTCGATTCTTACGGCCGCACTCAGAGTCGACTTTAATGGTTACTTAGTTAAGTATAGATTTTTAAAACAAAACTGCCGCAATCAGAGACGTTCAGTAAATTAATGTTAATTGGCATTTAATGAGATGTAACTTAATTAGTTAAATGCCAATTAACATTAATTTATCAAACTTGTCTGATTGCGGCAGTTTTGTTTTAAAAATCTATACTTAACTAAGTAATCATTAAAGTCGACTCTGAGTGCGGCGGTTAGTTTGATTAGCTACAGTTAAAATTGCTTGACAAAACCCCTGTTTTGTGAACATACGGTTCCATTTTCCAGTCTGGACGTGTATATATATTATATCTTTAGTATAATATATAGGTACGTAATAATGTGTTCTTGTGTAGTACGTATATATACCACGTTTGCTTGGTTTTCACGACATAAGCTCATAACGTACTGTGGGATCAAGTGGATCTGTCTGTTGTCCTTTTCTTTCTTTCATCATTATTAATATTATTTTTATATACAAGACTTATGCTGTGACAGTGACCGACTGGCCCCACATAGCACAGCCTTCTCCTTCACAATATTTGTTAAAACATATTTTTTTAAATGTTTATCTTTTGTACTTTTTTGATGGGGACCAATAAACTTCTTTTCTTTCTTTCTCTTTATTTCTTTCTCTCTTACAAGAATAATGAACTAAATACGAGTATCTTCCTGCCCATGTATCTCAAACGCCTGCATAGTCTTCTCTGGCGCAAACCTCCTGTAGTTCCAGCCCAAGCTCCTCTGGGTTATCGCGTTCCTGTTGAAACTGGGTGCCGAATGCAGAGAACTCTCCGGCTTAGACAAAGTGGACGCGTCGTCTTGTATAAAGGACATGTTCGTTGGAGATATCGACGATGTCGGCGTCAAAACGTTCCTGGAAGACTTGATATCCTCTTCATACGTCTTGAGGTGACTCGCACTGCACAATGGCGTCTCGACTTGCTCCAATGTATTCAGGTTGTCAATGTCGATGACATAGGCCTCCTTTTTCTTCGAATAGCTGGAAAATTAAAGAGGATTTGTGCAAACAGCCCAACAAGTCATATTGTAGTAGAACGGGCCTGTATAATTCAAGTATCTCTTCGACAGTGCAGTATATTAGATTGAACCAGGAAAGTATAGAAGGTTAGGATAAAGTTCGAATGTAACTAATAGGAATATATAGATATACATAAAAGAAATACTATTAAGTGACATAAAGAACTTTCGCAACGCGTGGTCGTTTATGCTGGTGAATGAACTTTAGGTATGATCCCTCAGTGCATCAGCGATAGCATAAATAAGGGGCTTAAGTGAATGAATTTATGGACTTAACCAACTTGAGTACATTCTTCAGCCGGTATCCCCACATTATCTCCTTGCTCAAGTACGAAGTCCTGCTTTGTGTTACTGTGCCCATGTTTTTTGAGGAGCCAGTCAGGCACACCACTATCTCGAACCTGGTGGAAATTCCGATGTTTTAGTTAAGAGCAGTACCAATAAGTTTAACCTGGACAACTTTAAAAAGGTTTTTCGGTTCTAGTTATTTTTCAAGTATCGGTATTTTAAGAGACAATATCATACTATCGTTTTGTAAGATAATACTTATTCTGAGGATAAACTTTTGATTATGCTGGTGATATTAAAAAGATAAAATGCAGAGCATCTTTAAAACTCGCCTGTAATCCATCATATCCTGAGCTGAGAAGTCATACAGTGGACTCTCAGCGTTGATGACGTGAACCACCGTTATAGGCCACAGTAGGAACGCCTTAGCTTGCTTCAGCTTCAATTGGTGGATGTAGTTCTGTACTAGCTCTCCTTCTAGAGTCCTGAGGGGTCATGAGATTCTACAAACCTTCAAAGCCCAAAGATTGTACACTTATTTATCCTGGCATCACATTGATTAATGAAAAATGAATAAATACGCTATTATAATGGTTGGTTTTTCTTGACACTGTCTTAAATATATTCTTTAGTTTTTTGGGTGTAAAAAACCAATTGCTTCTGGATTACTTCAAATCAGAGAAGTAAGATTACAATCTATACTAATGATTTAAAGAGAAAAGATTTGAGTTTTTGTATATTTGTTTGTTTGTAATGGTTATACCTACTCAAAAATATTGAGCTGATTTAGTATTTCTGAGTAGATTAGGGTAGGCACTTTTATCCCAGAATTATCACGGAAACTCCAAAACGGGTGAAACGGGTGAAACCACGGGGATACATTAACAGTACACGGACAATAATGTAATAGTTTTAACCATAAAATAGTCATTACTGGGTAATTTATACCTGATTGGTTTGAGCATGTAAGCTGTGATGCTGCTGCCAACCAAGTGATGGTTGAAGAGATCCCACACTCTGAACTGTAGTGTTAGTTCACCATCTCTTAGGCAGACCTGTCAATAATACATATATCGTCAATCATTCCCAAACAATATATTTATTAGTTTGTCGGTTAGAAATTCAATTCCACATGGAAAAATTAAAATGAATTTTTAATTCCAAAACCCAGTATTATTAATTCTTGCATTGTGAAACTAACCAAGACTTCATTAATGTTGAAATTCGCTGATGAAAGCTTACTGGAAACTAATCAAGTTTAAGGAAGATGCCCAAGTATTCTCTAGTTAATTATTATCATAGAGCTGAGCTTCATGTGTGCTGAATTAAAATTCATAGACATAGATTGTAGGACAAGTTTTGTGGTAAAACCATCTTTACTGTGAAAATTAACTTACGGTTGCTTTTTTACTGAATCCGACGGACGACACGTGTCTGTTGGGGCGGACTAGCTTGGTAAAGAGCAAGCTGGTCAGACCACCCGACAGTGCTGTGCCAGCTACGATCTGAAGCGTGAAAGTTAGTCAATGCCCTGACAAAAAAAAGGTTAAAAATAAACCACTGTGTGGATGAGAAGGCTTTCACTATTTTCGGCTATCTCTTCACCAAACAGTAAAAACTATGTCTTCAGTGAATAAATCTAGTATCGAGTCTAGAAATGAAAAAAATGGAAAAAGAAACAGTGGTAAAAAAGAGAACATTTAAATAAAAAAATTGAAATAAATAAATAAAAATCAAGGAGTTATAACGAGTGGCATACCGCAGTCTCGCTACAAACTTATAGCGCTTTTTTTTAGATTTTCGCGTTCTATATTTTAAGATTTAAGAAGCGAAAGAGCTAGAAGGACAAAACCTCTTGAGAATTGTCCGTTATGATATGCTTAGATTGATATCGTGTTTAGCAGCTCGAATCTAATGTACTTAAATGTTAAGATTTTTAGATAATTTCTTACGTATTATAATTTATAATACGTTTCAGATGTCTATCATAAGCGACATAATTAACATACCTCTAGGACCATCACTATGATCGCTTCCGGACATTCTTCGTTAGGATAACGAACACCATACCCAATTGTCATCTAAAATAGAAGTTGAAAAAAGAAATATAGGCTATGATAATAATATTATGAATATAAGTATAAAAAATAAGTCCCAATCATAATAAATAACTTTTGTTCGAAAAATTCCTTAAAAAGTTTTTGAGATGGATATTTTTCAAAGATTAAAGAGAAAAATGCTTTGTATGTGTTGTATTCTTAATAAAACTCAGGAATTAATTAATTCGGTTTATTATTATTTGAACACAGCGTGACCCAAAGTAAAAAGAATATAAAGAGAGCGGCGATATGTGTGACAGAGACAACAAAGAGAAACGTTCCGTATCTCACAGTATGAAAGTAACTTTTTTGAGGATACATGATAGGATTATGTACATGACTATCAGTATGGTAAGTATGTATTTTAACTTGTTCCTTTCTTGGAATCGATCCAAATAAACATTTCGCAGAATCCATGTCAATGTCAATCTACAAAAAAATATATAGAAATCCCTAAGACAATAAGATCAATGTGGACAACAAATCCAAATGAGTTCCTTTATTCATAATGGACAGAGAATCTTTATCATCTCTAATTATAAATGCGAATGTAAGTGCGAGTAAGAGCGAATGATCATGAAATTTGCATACACGTTGTCACCCTGTACAGAGAAGGGACATAGGGCACTTTTTGTCCCGGAATTTCCGCGGAAACTCCGAAATTAACGCGGGTGAAAAGCTAGTATCTAAAGTGACTTCACCTGAGTCTCGACGGACATCATCAGGAGACCAGCGAAGGAAGACGTTCCGGTCACACAGTAGTCTTTCTCGTCTCCCATATCGTCTCGGTAGGAGTTGTTCACCACCTGCCAAATGCCGGCGAAGACGAGCCAGAACACGAAGTGGGAGACAATCATCAGCAGAATCAGAAAACGCCATTTGCTGTTAATCTGAAAGAAAAAAGCAGTTTAAAATTACTCGTCATAACTCGTCGACCGGTCAACCGATCATCATGAAATTTTGTACACACGTTTCCAGAGGTACAGACAAGGACTTAAGGTACTTTTTATCCCGGAATTCCCGCGGAATCTCCGTCAATTTCTCGGGTGAAACCGGAGTGAAAAACATTCTCACAGAAAATATAATTCAAGTTGGGTTCCAAAAAAAGAGGTCTACGCTTTAGGGTCAATCTACCATTGATTTCGGGAACCCATTGGTACTGAACTATTTTGATCAGATAATATAATCTTTGACTGGCCATGTTCTAATAAATAGGTAGGTAATTAAATATAATAAATCAGAAAATGAAATGGTACTTTGTTAAAAAAAAGTTGGATGTCAACTTTCCAGAATCGATGCTACAGATACGATCAAAAATGTAACAAATTACAAAAACTACTTTAGCGATTTAAAAAATTTCATATACCTACTTATTTATAGAAAGCTGCAGTGTTCCTAAGTATCATAGGTACTTTTATACTGGAATTCCCACGGGAACTCCAAAATTAAAGCGAGTGATTTCAAATTGTAGTTGAATAGTTACACACGTGTGCAAATATGTATAGCTATTTGTATTGTAATTCATCGATCTCTTTTTCAGACATTCTTTTATATGTACCTTAGGTACTATACGTAAGTTATTCTAAAGAGCTCACCACCGTATTAACGAGGTCTCTCATATACTTAATAGATTTGGAGGGGATATTAATCCTCATGGGCACATTTTCTTCGCCAGATTTGAGGACAACTCTGCGAGATCTCGATGGCGGACCACGTCTGCGTCTGCAATTGAGGATATAAATATTTTTTTGGAATTTTTGTTTCTAAAAAGATTGTTAAAAATCATTGGATCAAATAGATCCATTTTTATGCAAAACAGATAAATTCTATCAGTTTTCCTATCTCATTATTCATAAGTACGATATCTAATATTTATCTCTATCATAATAAAGTTGGAATCAAGAATACCTACTTCAAAAACCTTTTTGAAAAAATCGACAGAACTGTAATATAAATATGATAGCAATGATATTCTTTTAAATGTTAAACAAAGTAGATAATATCTAGAATGCAGAAGTTCATTTTACTATCAATCAACCTAAATGGTACTAGAGTGAACCAGAAAGCTTAGGAAATGCTGAATCTTTGGATTTGAAGACGTCATAGGTTTATAAGTTAGATGTAGAGTAACTACAGAAATTGAATAACATATTAAATGTAAGTCTTGTAATTATTAGAAGAGAAATAGCTGGAATTAATGAATAAATCTAATATCTTGATGTTACGGTAGCTCTTTCAGTAGTAACTGTGTCTTGGAACCTACTCCTTCAGGAGATAGAAGATGGCACTCGGATCTTATTAATGTAAGTGAATAAAAATCAGTTCCAATACTCACCTATGCACACTCTTTTTCTTTCGCTTACTGTATGGTTTGGCATATCTGGGTCTTGGTGATGTCTCCAACGTATCATCATCAGTGTACAACTCGTTTGTATTGTCCGTAACCACTTCTATAGTATCGTATAGACTTGGATCATTCGGCGACATGGAACTGGTCAATGGTCTCGTGGAAACACCTGAAAAAGTTCTTTTCGTATCCGAATTATTTGGACTTTCATTGTTTTCAACGTCTATTGTCATTGTCAATCCGGGTTCGTCTTCACTTGAATACATCGATTCGGATGTTACGCCATCATTGTATTCGTGTATAGCTTCTTTCGTGTCTATATTAGTTACGATGTTAGGGAAAGCAATTTCTTTACCCTCAACGTATGTCTGAGATAATCTGTATTGTTTTTTGGTTTCTTCATTTATGTAAACGTCTGTGTTTTGTATGTTTGGTATCTCAATGATTGAAGATGCACGTCTTGAGTTGTTGCCTATCGCTTCTGAGTAACTGAGTGATCTTTCTAGTGCTCTGATTCTACTCGGCCGCCTATCTGGATCAAAATTTGTATCCATCGTTGAAATATCACACTGTGTCACTATTATATTTTTAATATTTTCTCATAGTATTTGTTTAATTTTCAGTGATCTTATTTTCAATATTATCGTCGAAGTTGTTTGAATATTATAATTTATGATTTTTCAGCTTTTCTGTTTTAAACTAAGATTGTTTAAAATGAATTGTGCAAACTCTGCTTCAACTTAAGCGTGTGTTCCATTACTACGAGTTTGTTTATCAGATTCTGTCTATCAAAGATAAGAGTCACGCCTTTATCCGTCAACAGATAAGGAAGCGAACGATTATATTGTATTTGGGTAGGTACCTATTACTTATGCACATATCTTTTATTCTGATTACTTGTGCTCAAAGCCCAGAAATTTGATACAAAAACTGGAAATTTTTTTATATACTATATTAATATATTGATAATTGTGGTCATAATTAGATTAGAATTAAGATATTTTAATTTTCGAAAATTTTACAAGGCACAATAAAATTAACTAGGTGATCACTCCCGGTTGATATCCTACTAACATTATAAATGTTAACGTGTGAATGTTACTCTCACTCACGCAAAAACGGCTGAATGGTTTTGGATGAAATTTGGAGAAGGACACAGGGTACTTTTTATCCCGGAATTCCCGTGGGAACTCCGAAATTACCGCGGGTGAAACCGCGGGGCACAGTTAGGGAAGTAATGAAGTACTTACAAATTCAAAACCTATATAAATATAGATAAAGGTGAAGTATTTAACCCTTTCACCGCCATTATCGTAACATCACGATCTACGAAATATGTGCTCCTGGGGCCAAAAGCGTAATATTACGTAAACAAACCACTGAACCGACTTTTACATTTACATTTACATGATAGATATTAAGCATTTCTAACTAGGAGAAATAAAGCCTAAAGCATATGATAATAATAATAATCCACTTCACAACCCGATTGGCGCAGAGGTCACCATGCCTACCCGCTAATCAAGGGGTTCCGGGTTCGATTCCCGGTGGGGGTGGACTTTGTGTGATGAACACAGGGTTCCATTTTCCAGTCTGGGTGTGTTTATATATCTATAGTATAATATATAAGTAATTCTATGTAGTATATATCACGTTTGCTTGGTTTCCACGACACAAGCTAATAATAGCTTACTGTGGGATCAAGTAGATCTGTGTGTTGTGAAGTAGATTATTATTATTAATATTATTACAACAGACAGATCTACTTGAGCCCACGGTAAGCTATCATTAGCTTGTGTCGTGGAAACCAAGCAACACGTCGTATATACTACGTATTATTAATACACACATCAAAAGTGTCTAGGGATCAAGCATTTTTATGCGGATTTCTTGAGATTGAGATGTGGCTTTGTAATAAATTTATGATTTTATAAATTTATATGGATCCTTTTTGGTGCATTACATAATTTGAATCAGGAACTGTCAATCAAATTCGAGTAAAAGATGAAAATCAGCTGTCAATATTTTCCCTATAAAAACATACAACGCATTGAAGACATTATTAGTGCTACTGTTTCCCTACTACTGATTAAAACCAACGTTATTATGGAGCGGCGACGTCATTTAAGCAGGGAAGAAATGCTCAGAGCCGTGGGAATGATAGAAGCTGGTTCCCGGCAACGTACTGTGGCTTTAGCTCTGAATAAAAGTCAGAGTGTTATCAGTCGACTTTGGACACGTTACCGAAGCACTGGTACCGTGGCTGAGCGCCATGGAGGACGGTATTGCTGCACCACACGGAGACAAGACCGATACATTCAAATCTTAACTCGAAGAGCTCCAACAATAACCGCCATGATGTTAGCCGTGAGGCTTCATCACTCTTCAGGGAACTTAATTAGCGATCAAACAGTCAGAAACCGCTTGCATGAAGTGAACCTTCATTCCCGAAGACCGCTACGGGTACCACCTATAGCAATGCACAATCGTAGGATTCGATATCAATGGGCTCTTGAACACAGAAATTGGGCAGAAGAACAATGGCGTTTAGTGTGCTTTTCTGATGAGTCTCGTTTTGGTATGAGGCCGGATACAAGACGTATACGACACTGGAGAACCCCTGGACGCCAACAGCGATTAAAATCCTGCCAGGAAGTCCATCCTTATAGTGGTGGAACCATCATGGTATGGGCGGGTATTTGGATCGGCGGAAGAACTGAGTTGATTTGGATCAGAGGCAACCTTAACGCTCAAATTTATGCTGAGACGATTGTATCAGACGTCATCGTTCCTCTACAAGTGCAAATCGGTCCCTTATTTCAGTTAATGCATGATAATGCACGACCGCACACCGCAAGAGTTGTAAGACAGACTCTCGCCGCAGCTGACATCAATGTCCTGCCCTGTCCTGCTCAGTCGCCAGACTTGAACCCGATTGAGCATGCATGGGATATGCTACAGAGAAGAGCTCTGCCGAATATGGAGGGTATCCAGTCGCAAGAAGACCTTTTTTTGTTGTTGCAACGAACATGGGCGGCCATTCCACAGCGTGATTTGGATGAACTCATTTTGAGTATGCCAAACCGATGTTCTTGTGTTGTTAGTGTTCGTGGTAGAAACACGGATTATTAATTGTTTAAGTTACCCAATAAAATTTTAAAGAAAACTGTTATTTCAGTCTTTTTTTCGAACTTTAATGTTAGTGGTTCAAATGTCAAAAATCCCTTTATTAGGAAAATGGCAAATTTCTTTATTAATGCAAAGGTGACTTAGTTTATCGTTACTGTGATAAACGAAAACACTTTATTTGATGAATCCTCAAAGAAAATTTTAATTAATATCAATCAGGAGAAAAGTTATTGCAAAAATATATGTTGATCCCTAGACACTTTTGATGTGTGTATATACACACCGGCAGAATTAGCGGAACATAAAAAGGCAGAGTATAGAAATAATTACGTATATATATTAAAACAAATTATTATCAGGCATGAAGTAATAAACTAATATACATCTTTTAACATCGATTTTAATAAGTTTTTAGTTAAATTTTATTAAAAGTAATCAAAATTAAAAAAAAACAAAAAAGTCTCTAGTTTGTGAGAACACAGACAATGTTGCAAATAAAAGTGGAATCACGAAGGGGAAACACAAGTTATTAATCGTTCATTAATTTAGTGTTAAAATCACAGTAATCTTTAATTTGCAACATTATTTGTGTGCCCACAAATTAGAGAAAAAGTGTTTTTTTATTATTATTTTAAATAAAATTTAATAATTTAATTACAAACTTTTAAAGTGTTAAAAGATGTATATTAATTTATTACTTCACGTCTAATTATTATTTGTTTTAATATATATATGTTATTATTTCTATACTCTGCCTTTTTATGTTCCGCTAATTCTGCCGGTGTGTATATATTTGTATATAATATATTGTACTATACATACATCTATATAAACGCCCAGACTGGAAAATGGAACCCTGGAATATAATCTCGAGGTCATGTTTCTGTAGCCTTAACTTATTTAAGCTACAAAAACGTGGGGATGAAAGGCATAAGAATTAAAGCGTAACTTATTAATAAATAATTTTGATTAATAAGTTGCAGAACTGGACACACTAACCTTTTGGCACCTTTGAACTGTGGCTTATCAATAAATCCAAGTTTATCAATAAAAACAACAAATATGAAGAACTATGAAAAAGAATTAAAAAAATAATCAATACTAGGTATACTTACTATTTAATATTTATTTTATTAAATAAATTAATCAGCTGTATATAACATGACTTAGCAATTTTAACGTGAACCTGAATTTTAATTTAGTTTTTTAAAGTAAAATATCAATGATTTAGAATTAGAATAAAAAAAAAATTAAGAGATCACGCTAGAATTTATTCCGATAACATTATAATTATATTTTAATGTAATGGATAGTAATTTAGGTATCAGGAAAATTTTAAGCTTTCTCGCCTGACTCAAAAACAAAAGTTCTCTAACGACAAATATTGATAAAATAAAAATAATTATTATTTAAATGTTTCGGAGATTAACGGCTGTAAACAGAGATGTTCATTAAATTAATGTAAATTAGCATGTAACTAAATTTTACTTAATTAGTGAAATGCCAATAAACATTAATTTAATGAACGACTCTGAGTGCGGAGGTAAAGAATAAGTTATCGTATTGTGAAAGTTAGTGCAGATGTTGGGACCTTTTTTTGTTTACTCAAACAGGTATAATCTGCTAAACGGATATATTAAGTTTGGCTTAAATTTTATCAGATGATATATTCACGAAAATAGAAAAATTGTTTGAAATTATCTAATGTGAACTGATTTTTTTTTATTTATTTAAAAAAAAGCGTATTTTCATTAGAAACGTCATCTGTTGATGGCACTCATGATCAATTCAGCAACCGTGTAGGAGGCGCCATCTGTTAACAATGTGTATAACTAATACGATAGCTGTCAGATTGCATGCGTTACTAATGATTTATAATGTACCTATATACATAAATATTTGAGGATGTTTCTTAGGTATAATATGAATGTATATATGTTATTTATCTAATGTTACTGTATGGGATTTCGTATCTTTCCTTCTAAACGACGAGGACCTTTCCAGAACAAATTCTGTCACTTTCTCGCTGAAACTGTTGGGTGTACCGGAACGCTGTTCGGGGTCTGACTTGGTGCTGACTTTTGAACTGGAAAAATAAAATAAAAACTTTGATGCCAATTGTAATATTGTATACCTTTGTATACCTATGCGAAATTGGACAAGATTTTAGGACTAAGGGGTAAAAATGATAAAACGAGACCTAAAATCGCGGGCACGGATAATATAATACTGCTATACTAGTACCGCGGAAAACGCTTAGGTTATGAATTATATAATACTTATACTTAATATCACTTCCTAAGATTTTTTTATTATTACGGAGTTTCACTTATATCACATGTGCTGCATGT